>CM038793.1:255235817-255715231 GCA_021764765.1 Vicia sativa
CTCATCTATAGCATCACATACAAATCCAATATTTTTCAAATCAAAACATTTTTTCAAACAAAATAAAACATCTTTCTTAACTGTAAGTGGCAACACTTGTACACTCAAGCAAAACGCCCAATGCTTACAATGAAAGATTCAACGTTTTTCAAACATCTTTCTTAACCGTAAGTGGCAATGCTTGTACACTCAAGCAAAACACCCAATGCTTACAATTAAAGATTCAACATTTTTCAAACATCTTTCTTAACTGTTAGTGGCAACGCTTGTATACTCAAGCAAAACGCCCAATGCTTACAATGAAAGATTCAAGCAATCAATTTTAAAAAATGTATGTGATGAAATAGATTAGATACATTTTTCATTAAGATGACACTTGTCGTTGTCTCTTAATTTTTTTTGCTTCCACTAGAACATAAGTGGGAACTACGATTGCTCTGACTTTCTCAACCTCCTTTTGAGAATACGTAGGCACAAGGTCTCACCCTTGGAGAGCATACTTCTTTCTACCTCAAACCAAACAAACCTTAGTTTCCCTTAGATTTGAGCTACAAATGCTCTAATTCCGTCTAGGGGATATGTATGCAGAGGATCCCAATGATCTTTGTTAGCATAATCATAATAAACAAACTTAGGTTCCTGCCTAACCTACCCTTCTTAAATCCCAAAGGAGAAACTTTCCCAAAATAGCATAACAAATAAAACACAAATGCACAAAAGGTTCCTATAGAATACTATAGATATATAGGGTGCTAATACCTTCCCTTTATACAACCAACCCTCTTACCCAAGTCACTCCCTCATGCATTGCGTTTAGCTCACACTAATCGCATTACATATCAATTTTAGGATATTTCAGCTTCCCCCTTTTCCTTTACTTTCTCGTTTGGAATCAATAAAGCTTAGTGCTCGCGACATCTTTTAAACAAAAAATCAAAGAGTAAATCGTTTTGAGCCGGAGATTTAAATTCCAATTTGATTCCCTCGTTCTTCAGTTTTTACCGTGAACAGGGACTCCATAGATGATTATAAAGTTAGGAAAATGGTAAATACATGGAAAAGAATTTTTTGATTGCTTTTCTACTAAACAACTTTCAAAAAGTTTGTTAGGCGTCCCAGACTTGAAATTCCAGTAACCGTATCTTGAGTAATTAGTTGATTGAGTGATCGAAAATTCAAATGTCCAAACCTCAAATGCCATAACCAACTATCCCTGTGGTCAACAAAACTTTTCAAACATTGAACTTCTGTCGAACTAATCATAGTCTTAAATGTCATGTTCTTTGACAACAAAGAATTTAAGACCAAATTTTTCTTGGAATCAAACAATTTAAAATCTCCATCTTTCATAGCAAGTGAGAAACCTTTTTCGACCAGTTGTCCAACACTTAATAAATTGCAGTTTATTTCAAATACATAGGGCGCATCTTTAATTATATCGTTCCCTCCATTACTCATTTGAAAAACTATGTTGCAAGTACCTTCTAAAAATCTTAAACCTCAAAAACCATTTTCATAGAAATTCCTAATTAAAAATATTAATATTACATACACTTATCCATCTAGATCACATGCACAACAAATTACATCATGCTTAACTTATTGAATCTTATAGGTATCGTCACAACCCCTCTAAAAAATTAATATAGATAAAACACACTCATAAAAACACATAAACGCACGCACGCACATATACAAACACGAATAAACACACAAATAAGATAATGAAGGATATACAACACCCTAATTAAGTAGATTCAAATAAAAATGTGTTATTGGATCCAAAATTGTGCTTTTTAGTCCAAGAAAATCCAAAGTTTGATTAACTTTGTGGATAGACCGAGAAATAGAATGACACACAATTTGGGTTGTTTTTTTTTTTTTTACAATAACTCTCCATATAAATTTTGGACTTTAATAATATTTTTAATTGCTGAGTTTGATGAAGCAAAAAAAAGGTGGTTGTAGGTTAATTTGTATGCACATAATCCGCAAAATAAAAAGAAGTTTGAATGACTTGCATTGCATGCATATCATCAGCAAAATAATAAGAAGTTTGAATGTTACCGATCTCTCAACTCTTATACAACCAATTAAAACCTTGTTTTTCAACTTTCTCTTACACAAGTTCACACACCTCAATCTCTCACACAATTTAATTAATATTTCATTATTTGTTGTTATAACTCAATGATTGATTTTATTTTTGTGCAGTTCTATCTTAGCTTTTATGTAAAGTAATGAACACCATATGAAAATTAAATACTAGTTAGTGGCTATGAAAATATAAATTAGAGCAAGAACAAGTTGGAAACAGAAAAGACATTTTGATTTGGCATCTCTAAGAACACACTACTCTTGCTCTTCTCTATTATTACATACCATTTTCTTGTATTAACTAGTCATGAAAATGATAATAACTAATTATTATCATTTCCAAAAGCAACAACAGTAGAGATGGTGGTAGCAGTACCAGGTGTTGCAACAGCGGAGATGGCGGTGGCAATACCAAGTGTTGCAGTAGTGCAAAGTGGACTGCTAAAACAGTTTACTCCTGTGCACTAAGGACTAATAAACTTCCTAATGGTGGTGGTCATAAGAAGGAAGAGAACAAAGAAAAAAGTGAAACTTTTCATGACGTTGTAGGAAGGAGGAGATTGGTATTTTTGTGATTGTAGTATTGTGAAGTAGCGAAGATGATGAAGTTGTATTCATAGACAAGTGTCGTCCCACTTAGGGACTTAGGGATGGATCACTTCGGTAGGGGCAAATTTCCCACTCAGAGTGAAACAATGACCACTTCTTAAGATAAGAATAGACACACTAAATTTGATTTTTATTTTTTTGATAAAATTGTTTCAGATTAGAAAATTATTTAAATAAATTCTACAATAATAATAATAATAACCACATACAAGTGAAAAATCAATTATAAATTAATGAAATACTTAGATTAAAAAATAGAGACAGTACGAGAGACCCTAAACATCATAGTGAATTAAAGAAAAAAGAAATGAAACATATTAGTTGAATCGATTAGGAAAGTGAATTCAAATGTGTTCCCTAGTTGATACAACCTACCATAACCTACCATATAAATTAGATCTACCTGAAATTCTTGTGACCAAATTCTATAATTTGGGAAGTCCTAAATGATTTAACTAAGCATGGATAACGATGGAGAATATGTGGCTGACAACTCTTATATGACTGAAATAAAATAATTGGACAACCAGGTACATAGAGTACAAAAGTAATAGAGAAAATAGATAGAACTAAAACAATACCAATCCCTTAGACCAGATTTCAGAATCATTGGTTGAATCTATAGTAGGAAAGAAGCCATTAATATATAGGAAAAAGATCTTTATTAATGATAACATCATCATATGCACCATAATCAATGATCCAAGAGGAAAGAGAAGATGATAATGAGAGGAAAACAAATGAATTACCAGCATGTGGAACCAAATCAATAGAACCAGAGTTCTAATTACCTTGACACCACCTAAGGAAATTATTGCAGCTTGGCGTTGAGATTTGAGGAGTAGGTGTAGATGAAAAGTTTACGAATTATTAACTTGACTTGCATTCACTTGATGTGGAGGTTTGTCATGCAACTTTCAGCAATGGTCAATAATATGCCCAAGACGGTTACAATGCTCTCATTTTTACCAAGTGACTTCAAAGATAAGTAGGGGTGAATTGTCATATTTAAAAATAAAAAATAATTTATACAATATTGATTTTGAAAAGCGTTTATATTAGTACATGCAAAATAATAGATAAATAACAGTGGAATAATGGAAATAGGAATAAATACATAAGAAAGTAAATAAATAACTAATAAATAAAGAGATAAGGGATATAAAGATTACAACAAAGATCTATACAAGTTTGACCTATCGATTAAGTTTTTACATGACCAACCTGATAAACATGTCCTTCAACCTCCCCGTTTAGGTATGGATCTAAATGTAAAATGAATTTTCACAATCCCCTTGTTTTTACTAAATATTTCAGAACCAATTTCCTTTACTTTTGTCATATACGTGATAAATATTTTTTCACAAACTAGAGTCCCTTCTCGTTTGCCTACCCATCTTCTCATTAATCTTTATATACAAGATGTGACCATAAACCACATACCGGGTCTTAGAGTCTTACACCTCAAGCACCATTTTCATAGAAATTCCAAGTTAAACAACTTAATATTACAAACAATTATGCATCTAGATCACACGCACAACAATTTACATCATACTTAACTCAATGAATCTTATAGGTATATCGCTATTCTTTTAAAAACATTTATATAACACACTGATAAAAACACATACACGCACGCGCACACAATCATGAAAATTGAATGTCGAAGAATCTACAACACCCTAAATGAGTAGATTCAAATAAAAATATATTATTTGTTCTAAAAATCTGTTTCAATCCCAAAACAAAGGTAATTTAGAAACAAAAGTTTTTCTTACTCAAAAAGGTTGGGTTAACTTTGTGCATAGACCGAGAAAAAGAATGACCCACAATTTGGGTTGGTTTGTTTAACAATAACTCCAAATAAATTTTGGGTTAATTTTTAATTAATGAGATTGATGAATAAAAAAAATTTGTTCTTGGTTTATTTTTTTATTTTTTATTTATTTTAAATATTGACAATAACGGTCCAATTAAATATAATTATTGAAGCAATAAATTTAAAATTAAATAACATGTAATAAAAAATAAAAATTTAAATAAGCATGTGAAACTCAAGCAATGTGTATTTGTGCAATTATATGCTAAAATTGATTTTCTTTCAGTTAGTTATTAGTAACTGATATTATACATTGTTATCTTGTTGCATCAACAAGCTACTTAATTATATAGTGCTAGTATTACATATTTAATTTCTTAGTGAAATACCCATGTTCAGGGCCGGTCCTTGCCATGTAGCGATGGGCCTCCCAAATTTTGGGCCCAATATATCTTTTTAATTACAAAACAACATAATTTACACCTATTATTTAAAAAGTAGCTGTAAATTCGTAACTTGTTTTTCCAACACTTGTAATTTTATATCGGATTCCTAAAACTAGGTGTAAAAACATATTTTTTAAAATGTATTTTTTTAGTTGGACCTATTTTTTTAATTGAAACGGAGTCTCCGGACTAATTGGGTCGGCCTTACTCATGTTCATAATGACCATGTGATGATTAGTAGGTTTTGTTGCATTTATAAGCAACTTGTAATGATATTATTATTTGTTTCATATTATAAGACTAACACAATGTCAAAGGACATAGTCCTTCACATATCTCATTTTACCATTCCTTCTACCCGGGTCGGTCCTGACCTAATTCTCACAATCTACCATTCATTCTATCAAGATCGCTCCTAACCTTTTAGAGGCCCTGGACAAATAATAGAAATGAATTTAAGATAAAATATATATTTTTTTAAAAAGAATAACATCTATTTAAATTATAAATAGTATCAACAATATTAAAATTGGTCATTTATCCGTTTAACTAACATAAAAAATTCAAATAATTTGGAGTCTCTTCAAATGTTAAAAGTCGAATTTATTAAAAATATATTTAAAAATTAAAATGAATAATAATTTATTTATAGTTAATATTAAAAATTAAAAAAGATAAGAAATTATCTATAAATATTTCAATGTCTGAATTAAAAATATTTTTGCAATCGAAGGATGGTGCATATATTTCCTTTTTAAAATTTTATATAATTAACTAAAATAATATTTAATTGAAAATTATTACTCATACAAATATTTTATCATAAAAGTTTAATAATAAAAAATGGTCATTTATGTTTCAAAAAATAAAATAAAATAAAAAATAATTAAGAGTCAATAGAATTAATCTTTCAACACAATATCAATTAACTAACTAAGAATATAATATACCACTAAACACCCTAATTCACCCTTCTAATAAAATTTAATTACACTAACAAATACCCTTTATGGTAATTTGCTAAATCAAATTTTATTCCAACCAATCAAATGTTCCCATAATTCCAAGTGACACTCATTTTATTCAAATCTTCTTTGGTACACACCATTATCCGTGTTAATCTATTGACCGGTTACACTACTTTCCATTTTCTCACTTTTCACTACTATCCCTATTATTTCAAATTTTACGTCTCTCTTCATCTTCGCCTCCCTCTCTCTTCGTCTCTATTTCCTTCTCCAAACCCTAGCCCATTGCAGCCCTTTAATTTCCATCATTTTTCTTCAATCCAAGATCAGAGGATTCATTCCCTTCTTTCTAAGAAATGATGAAGAACATGAAGAATGAGCTAGGGTTTCAGCAGAATGAGAAGGAGGAAGCAGGTGAAGAAGAAATCGGGTTAACAGGTTTGTGTTATGGGTTTTTTCTTTTGTTTTTTCCTATTTAATCCAAGCTTCCAGATTTTTTTGTTTTTATGTTTATCCTTCATTTTCTGTTTAACAATCCCTCTATTTTGTTCAAATAACTTTAGGGTTGCCTCTGTTTTTGGGAAATCGGTTGAAGTGGAGGTTGAGACATTAAGTTTTGATGTCATAAGGTATGTTTTCTAACTAACTTCTATATTTATTATAATCACTATTTTGGTGTTTTTGTGATGCAGGAAACATGGTCAAATGCAGTTCTAATATGTGGAAAATCTGAAATCTCTTTTGTGATGTTTTAGTGCAATCCGTTTAAATTAAGCTTTCAAACCGTGGCAATATTTTCCAAATGATTCGCTCCTTATATATTTTATGATTTTGTTTTTGTGAAAATATTAAATCTCTTTTGTGATATTTTGATGCAATCCGTTTGAATTAAGCTTTTAATCCCTCTCAATAGTTTCCAAATGATTTGGTCCTTTGATTCAATGATATTGTGTGGTGCAGATTAGTTGATAATTTGGTGTGCTGATGGAATATTGTTATTTTGTTACTGGAGGTGATGATGGCGAGCAAAAGAATGCACATGGTTGGATTATGAAGGCACATGATAAACATGGCGGAGCCGATTATGATGTACGTGAGGGATTGAATGTGTACATGTTGAAGATTCTATTTTCTTTCCAATTTGTTTTGCAGGAAGCCAGGAAATTGGTGAAATATGAAATCTCCACCACGATCTGGAACACAAGAAACATCATAACCAACTTGTCATCAATGAGGTTGTCAACGACAACAACTCCATTGTTACTATGTGTTATACCCTAAAAATTTTCCTCCAATTTTTGAGATCAAGATACATCTCCATTCTCAAGAGTTCCTCAAGGTTTGACCAGATGAACCCTCTCCTAAGTAGTCAACCCATAACTAGGATTTTGCTTCTCTCAAGACAAAATCAAGTTCTAATGTTCCAAGTGAGCATCATGCTTCCTCGTATGTCTCAAAGTATCACCATGTCAAGTTTCAAGCCTCATAGCTAAAGTTTGCTCAATCAATTGCTCAGATGGTTGAAAATTAGTTGTTGTGGACAAAAAGTCAATTATGGTCATCATTTTTGGTTATAATCAATATTTTGAAGTCACATTCATCATTTTATCAAAGGTTGATCATGATTCATCAAGAAAATTCAAAGAATTCATCAAAAGTCAAAGTTTCTAAATTAGGGTTTTTGATAAATAGTCAACAAAACTTTGACCAAGCATAACTTTCACATAATTCATCAGAATTTTTTGCACCAAATATCATTTTGAAGGGAATTCAATTCTATACAACTTTGTCTCTCACAAGCTTTTCCCAAAAGTGCTTCATTTGAAAGTTATGGGTCAATACATTATAAGTCCTTCTAAAAGTCAACAAAAAATTATATTTTTCCAAAGAAGTGTACATGAGCATGGAAGTTTCAATGAAAATGAAACCAAAAGGATAATTTAGAGGACATCTTAAGCTTTCTAAAAAGTCTAATATCACTCTCAAATGATAAAAATTGAGCAAGTTATGGCTTGGGAAAAAATGGAAATTTTGAAGAAATGCATGTAGAAAATATTGACCAAACTTGGAAATTTTCCAAATGGGCCTATATTTATTTGAATCAAACTTGTTTCTAATGTTGCCAAGAGCTTATAAAGTCCATTTTCACGCCATGTTTTCATTTATTTTATTTATTTTTAGATCAATTCATTTTAATTAAAATAAAATACAAAAATTAAATTGATAGGTGCAAGGCTGTAAATTTAAGCTTCTTGAGGTCCAAGCAACTGATAGAAAGTTGACAATTTTGAAATATCCTTGATTGGAAAGAGATTGGCATGATTGAAGATCAAAATAGAAATATTTGGTGTTGATTTCCAATCAAATATTCTTGCATTCAAAGCTTGATTTTTCTTCAGATTTGTTAACCTAAATCCATCACTTATATATATACAAGGATGCTAGATACAAGGCACCCGAAACCCTTGCCTCAAGAACCCTAACAAAGCTTCAAAAAACTTGGAAAAAAAACAACTTCAGTTTCCACTTTGCAGTCCAATTCAAGGAGTTTTGACAATCAATCGAGCATCATAGAGGTCCCAGGAACGTTTACTAATCATCACACAAGCCCGAGCAAGCCAAATCGACCAAACACAGTCGTAGTTTGGTCAACTTGTTTCTAATTTTGATTTCATACTTTCATGTATATTTAATTGAATTTAACCATATATTTGTGTTTGTGATGAAGTTTCGATGCTTCCTGGAAGGTTTGATTGAAGCTTAAGTGCAAAACGAAGCATTCACCATTGCCAGGGTTCATAGCTTCAAATTAGGACCTTCCAAAATAGAAAAAATTGGACCAAAGTAAGGGCATATTCGTGTTCAAGAGATCAAATCCAGTTTATTCATGGTCTCATAGTGAATTTATATTTCGATTTGTGAAGTTTTTGATTTGCATGTGATGTAGCTACGGACAAAATCCGTAGGTTAAAGCTTTACATATGAGCTGACCGTCGGTAAAGGTCCCAGAAAAATTAAAAACGATGAGGACGATGAAGAGTGTAGGGCGCGCACGGTCTTTTTCAAATATATTTCAAATTTTTGTTTTATTATTAAAATTATTTTTATCTTCACGCGCGCACACTCACATATATATAAAATTTATTTTTATTACATATAAAGATATAGTATTAAAAAGTGTTTTTTTATAATTTAAATAGAAATACACAATTGAAAAAGTATTTGAAGTATTATACGTTATTGATAAACTAATATATACTAAATCCTTCAAAATCAGAGGCCAACACATTTAAGTTTGAGGCCTATTTTATAATGATACTTAATTGTTATAATGTGAGAGATAGATAGTTTTTATGAAAATTTAAAATAATTTTTAAAAAAAAAATGGAAAATAGTATTGATTTTATAGTAGCACTAATGTTTAACATGTAACTAGAGTGAGTGTGTGGTAAGAAACACAAGACCACACAGAGATCCTATAAAGAGTTCATCTTGCAAGTACCTCAGGTGAAATTGAAGAGATAGTTGTTAATTGAATAGTAGGAAGATGAACAAACAATTGTTATTGAGAAGAAGATTGAATACCTAACTGAATGACAAATTTCATTTCCCTTGCATTATTCAGATTCCAAAACCTTATTTGAATTTACTTGAATATAATTCATTTTTAGGTGACAAAGTATTTTTTTCTACTTTCATAAATACTGCTTCCTTCCTTACTACAATCTTCACCCCTTACAATTACAAACATAAAAATCATAAAAAATCTCTCTTTTTTCCCGGTTCTTGCTGCAATTTCAACCCTCATTCTCTCCTACAACAACCGCTGCTGAAACGGATGTTGTTCCAAATTGTTTCAAGAACTGCTCCTCCACACTCCACCATGTGGTTGTGGTGCTCCCTCGATTTCCCTTCTGCCACCGCCAAGATCCCAACTGCTGCAAAAGATGATTATAAATAGACTAGTATTATCATCTTCAGGACCGGTCTTGTGCAGGAGCAGCATACTCTACAGCAGAGGGCCTCATATTTTAAAAAGGCAAAAAATTTTGAAAAATTTAATTTTCTTTTACATTAATATTAATAAAAATTAATATATGTTATAAAAAAATTCAGTAAATAAAAAAAAATACTATGATAAAAAACCAATACATTATAAAAATGAGATTGATCAAAATAAAAATAATTCTAATTAAATATTTTTTAAAAATATATAATAATATTTTTTATATGTCATTTTTAATTTATTATAATTATATTATTTTAAATTGAGGCCATTTTTAAAATTAGAACGGGACATCCGATTTGATTGGGCCGACCCTGATCATCTTCATAACAATATGTATTAAATAAGGTGGTGATGTTCTGTATTTTGCGAAGAAATATTTGAATAAAGTGTTTGTTTGTCTTTTTTTATTTTTATCTTATTCTTTATTATGCAATGTATGAACACAATATAAAAAATATTTTTAATATTGTGTTCATGCATTGCATACAAAAAATAAAGTAATAAAAAAAAGAGACAAACAAACACCAACAACTTTTATTCAAATAGTTTTTCGCATAATACCTAACATTACCATTTTAATTAAGATATATTGTTATGATGATGATAATACTATCAAATTATTATCATATTTTACAGCAACATCTGGGATCTTGGCAGTGGTGGTGGCAGAAGGGAAATCGGGGGAGCACCACCACTCCATGGTGGAGTGTGGCAAGTACAATTCTTGAAACACTTTGGAACAACATCTGTTTCAACGTTGGCTGTCGGGGGGAGAGAATGAGGATTGAAATTGCAGCAAAAACTAGGAAAAAATATAGGTTTTTCATGATATTCACGATCTTTGTATTTGAAGTTAAGAGGGAGGATGATTGAATTGAATAAATTACGATTTTTATTAGAGGTGTTCATGATTCACAAATTTCATTGAACCAAACCATATTTATGGTTCAATTTAGTTTTTGATAACCACTTCGATAACAATTAAGTTAATTGTTAAAATTGTTTAAGTTCAATTCAAAACTAGTTTAGAACTAGTTTATATTTATAAATTAATTTATCATGAGTTTGCAATTTTATATTTTCAATTATTTTAAAACAAATTTAATTTTATAAGAAAATATATATGAAAAACAATTTTTTTTATGAAAAAAAGAATACTTTTTAATTTTATGAATTTCTTTTATACAACAAGAAATTATATTTTCTGAAAAAAAATTGTTTTTTTTCAACATTTGTTTTTATTTTCAAAACTGTTTCAACAAAAAAAAAGTCAGAAATTAAATTTTTAAGGAAATTGATTTTTAACATTTTTGTGCAGTTTTTTTTTAAAAAAATTTTGTAAAAAAGAATTTCTGTTTTTTTTTCTCGAAAAAAATGTTGAACTTAAAATTTTTCAGTTTTTTTTTTAGTTTCGAAATTATATTTTCTGGAAATAAAAATTTTCAAAAAAATTATTTTTCAGTTTTCTTTTCAGGAAATTTCTTTTTGAAATTTTTTTTTTAATTTTCATCAACTTTATATTTCTGGACAAAAATTCTAAAAAGCAGTATTTAAAAAACAAAAATTCACTTGTTATTTTTATTTTCGTAGACTTTTAATTTCTGGAAAAAATTTAAATTTTTGTTCACTATTTATTCTCAATATAACCAAACCAATTTTTAAAAGGAAACTGATTTTGAAATAGTTTAATTGCAGCAAGAATACATAACATCACCCACCACCTTATTTAATTGCAGCAAGAACAAGGGAAAAAATAGAGGTTTTTCATAATATTCATGATCTTTGTAGTTGAAGTGAATAGAGATGATGATTGAATTGAATATATGGTGGTTTTTATAGACAATTAGGTATCATGTTCAGTAATTAATCTTCAAATATTTTAAAAGCCTTTTTTTTCTTATTCTTGTTGCAATTTCAACCCTCATTCTCTCTCCAACAAGCAATGCAGACATTGCACTACCACCATATTAGGTGGAGTGCGGCAAGGACAGTTCTTGAAACACATGGTGGAGGGAGGAGGTATATCAGTCGTAGTTGTTGGGAGAGAAAGAGGGTTAAAATGGAAGCAAGAACAAGAAAATAAAGGCTTTTCATGATATTTATGTTTGTAATTGTAAGGGGGTGAAGATTGTAGTAAGGAAGGAAGCGGTATTTATAGAAGTTGAAAAAATACTGTCACCTAGAAAAAAATTACATTGAAGTAAATTGAAAAGAGGTTTTGGAATCCAAATAATGCAAGGGAGGAAATGAGGTTTGTCATTCAGTTAGGTATATTAAAACTAAATATGGATTTCAAACAGTATTTTAATCTAACTCATAATATAGAAGACTTATTGGGTCCCTAAGATACCTTTGTCATACGAGGCCTGATTTCAAATACAGTGTCAGTATGGTAAGTAGATTCACGCAGAAGCCAAAGGTATCACACCTAGCAGCAACGAAGAGGATATTGAGGTGTCTAAAAGGAACTTTCGACTATGACATTTTATTTCCAGCAGCTGATAAAAGAAAAGAGTGCAAGTTAGTGTGGTACACAGATTCGAGCTGGTGTAGTGATGTCGAGGATTGAAAATCCATAGCAGGATATGTGTTTATGTTAGGTGGTGCACCAGTTGCTTGGAATTCGAGAAAGGAACCAATTGTGGCATTATCATCATGCGAAGCAGAACACATAGTTGCTTCGCTTTGAGTATGTCAAACAACATGGTTGGTGAACTTGGTCGAAGAAATCATAGGTAAATATCATTGAGCAATTACCATGAAGATCGACAGCTTGTCGGCTATCAACCTGGCGAAGAACCTGATAGCATATGGTCGAAACAAGCACATCGAAATGAGGTTCCCCTATCTTTGAGAGTAGGTAGCAAATGGGAAGATGAACTTGGAACACTGCAGAAATGATAATCAAATTACATATATCATGATGAAGGGTGTGCAAATTGAAGTATTCAGAAGACTAAGAACTATGATGAATATAGATAGCTTAGGCACAATGAATTAGGTGGCGTGTTCAAAGTAATTCGTTGTGTCGAAAAGATTTGATTTGATTTAGGAGTGTGGACACAGTTTGTTACACACAAATTTGTTTTAGATAAAAAATAGATAAAATATGATTTAGATCTAAAATAGATAGATTTGATTTAGTTCTAAAACATGTATTTTAGATTTTTATCATTCAAAGTATTTTGCAGTTGCAAAGTGAATACGAAAGTTTTCCATAGTTTGTGTGCAGAGAGTTATTCTGCAGAAAATCATTGTTCTGCTTTCTTTATTTTATATTGTTCATCGTTATTGTGTAATAATATCAATCTTATTTATCAAGATTGATAGAAATTTCTCATAAATTTTTATGGATTTCCAACAATATACACTCATATGAGTGTACACGAAGCACTATATTAGTAAACACTATACAGAAACCGGAGAACCAAAACAAAATGAGCAATTTGTTACTAAATTCACTAAGATGCAACAACACCTTGTTATTCTAATAATAATTCATGCAAATTGAAATTAAAATCCAAGAATATAATCATAAATTCAATATCAGTTTAAAACCAAAAGATCAAACTAGATAAACATATATTAAGATCTAGAAAATCAATGCAGAACATCCATTTTAACATATACATTGTCAATAGCAATCCAATCCCAAAGTCAGCAACAAACATATTGATCTTACAAACAAAGATGTATAGCAAGATAATTAGGCTTCACAATATAGAAGGAAAGAATTCATACATGATAGATCACTCATAGATGGTTGTTAAAGTATGATAATCATCCATGGAATTAATATGATAACTTTCAACATTTTCCAAAAGCAATAAGATCCACCATGATTCAAACTATACTCTTTTTTTATATTATTTTTAATATCATCTTCTATTTTGAAATTTAAATATACATTTTTTTACCCTTTTCTTTAAAATTATTATTTTGTATCTGGATTATCTAATTTATAATATATAATAAAAATATTTAGGATTAAATATGTTTTTGGTCCCTATAAATATTTTAATTTTGACATTTTTTCTAAATATTCTAACTGCTCATGAGATGTAATAGCGTAGGAACTTTTACTTTTCCGCATTTATATTATATGTCTATATATATTAACTGCTAGAAATTAGGGTTTGTATGGCAAGACTAAAATTAACTTAGAAAACCCTAATTCAAGATAAATAACTGAATCAATCACTATTGCACACTTGCACCCTTAGGGTATCCTCTCTTGTTGCCTTACGAATAATGGTTTTAACACCTCAATTTCTACCCGATAATTATAAATAAATCAGAGTATAAAATTTCCAACCAACGATTGAGATATCACATTTTCAACTTAAAAACACAACCTGTGATTTCATTTAAACCAAATACATAACACTTTAATCAGAAGGATGAGCTCAACAACCTGGTTAGTCTTTAAACACAAATCATGTTTTATAATAACTACGCAGCGGATTCACAACGTTAAACTTTTAAGAACAAAATATAGCATCTTTATCAAAACTTAAACAACTTTAAAAATAACCAAAACTTCTCAATAAAAAACTTAAACTTCAACAGCGGACTAATTAATCAACGATAAAACAAAACAGAAAGATTCCATCAACATATTAAAATCCAACAGTAAATAAAATAAGTGTTTATCCCCCGAATACTATGTATTAGAGCGACAACACCGACTCAAATTAACAGCGACTAGAACCTCATTCTTCATTACCTGCATGTTACCCACGTAGAGGCAACATCACAACAGAAGGAGTGAGATATCTAACAATATAATAAATCGTATGATAAATAATATATATTGGAATTCAGATAATGTAAATCACCGCTTCATAAATTATTCACACAACAAACAATTCCACAATTTATTCAACATTCACAACAACTCAAAATGCAACATGAGATGCAACAACGTGTTCAAATGCACATGCATGTGGTACCAATGGAGCAGAACTTCCAACTTAAAAATTGCCAATTAATATAGGCATCAACAAGGCATAAGCCTTCAACTTTCAACGTGGTGTCAATCCAGGAAAACTTAATAATTTTGCCAATCTAGGCCAACTTAATAATTTTGTCAATCCAGGCCAACTTAATAATGCAATGTATGCAACAACATGATGCAATTCAACAACAACAACAACGTAATTATAATTAGCACTGGCTATAAGCCTTCAACGTAATAATAATTCATCAACATCATTCAACGTTGGCACAAAGTCTACAACATAATTTAGCATATCAACACAAAAATACAACGAAATTCATCACAACCTGCAACTTCACAATTTATTAACAACATCATCACAAGCAAACAACAACAACAATTCAACGGAAACCACACAACACAATTATCACCTGCAAATTCACAATTTACAACAAATATATAGAACACACCGGATCAACCAAAATAAACTACAAACAAACCACGTAATTATTTGGACTATTTTGACTATTTCTGATTAATTAATTATTAGCTAAAAATTCTATTATTTCTACTTTGTTATAAAGTTCTTAATGTCTCTGTTAAATTAATACTACACTACTATTAGAGTCTATACTTTCAATAATGTGTTTATGTTATTTTATTAACTTCTAAATATATCAGAATTACGCGAAACAATTAAAATATGATTCGTAATAATTCAAAACAACTCTGACAATTTTATTGATAACTTTAACAATACTATTGACAACTCTATTGACGCCTCTAACAACTCTATCGAAATTGAAAATAACTTAAATGAATCAAATAATTTAAATATTTACCTCTAACTTAAAACTCCTAAAATATTAAACTAACAATATGAAATTATTATTATTATTATTATTATCATCATCATCATCATCATCATCATCATCATCATCATCATCATCATCATCATCATCATCATCATCATCATAAACTAAAGAAACCGATGCAATATACACATGGTAACGAAACTTTCTATATATCAATATAGATATTTCCTATAGTATGAACTTATATATACTGCTATATCCATATACATAAAAGCGACGTTACAAATAAAGCAATTGTATCATTCTAATTTGAAATCAATATATATATATATATATATATATATATATATATATATATATATATATATATTACTTTACTATTTTCCACATAATTCCTACGTAAACCGCCAATCTGCGGTATGTGCATAGAAGTGGATTGAGGCTATAATATGTAAGAATAAACACAAGAAACATGAAAGTATGACATGCCCCTCGGCATGTTTGTGTGGCACCTTCATCATACCCTTTCGTTCGACAGGGCCCCTTCCACAAATATGTAATCCTTTCGTAACTTCTTTGATTATTCAACGTCAATAATATTTTTTACGGAGATTATTAATTCAACCATTACGAATTATAATTTTTCTAACGGCAATTCGAATATATACACAATTCATGATCAATTTCAATATAGACAAACAACTCAATTTCCTAACAAACAGAATAATCATGAATGAATGATAAATTCCTCATTATCCTAATTCTCACATAAAATTCATCATACAACCTATTAGAAAATTAGAACTCCACCCTTACTTTGAATTGAAGGTCGCTCCACGGAGTCCCGATCGAATTTCGGTTTGACTTTTGATGTGCAATTTTCTCCCGACGGGAATTTTCTTCAAACCTTGTTCTTCCTCTTCTTCCAGACTTTTCCTCACGTACAACTTTTCTTTTATTCCTTGTTTTTCAATAATTTCTTCAAAACCTAATTTCTTATTATTTATAACTAATAAATCTATTTCTCTTATTTTCTAAACCTAATAAAATAATATATTTCTCCATATTGTCTTATTGGGCCAACTAATCCACACCTCCAAATTGTTATTTATCACACACCAACTAAATCCAATTTAATTAAATAAATAGTCCAATAAAATAATATTATTTATAACATTAATTCTCCGACTAAACGACTAAATAATCCGACTTTAAACTTAACAGTTCCAACCAACATATTAATACAATACGCCTCTTAGAATAATACCGATAAATCCCAACTTCGACAATTTCCAATAATTAAATCCTTAAATTAATTTAATTAAATAATCGGGCATTACAACTTTCCCCCACTTAGAATATTTTTTCCCTCGAAAATCCAATAGCTACTACCATTCTTATCGCGAATTTCGCATTCAACTCATCGATCTCCAATTCGCGTTTTGGCTACACTTCGACCACTACTCTTCCAACATAACGATAACTCAATATGATTTAAATCAAATACACACATGATAAACACTCAACACCTCCGCAACACAATTCTGTAATAACTTACCAACCACTCAACATTACTCCGACATATCAACATTCAAAACAATAACAACTATATCATACTTACTCTTGGATATCTAACATCGTATTATCACCTTAACAACATCTTCCACACAACCAGGAGCAATTGCAACATCATTCCTTTCAGCCATCTTAACTTATTACTACAACATAAACAATGGTTAGAAAAACTAATTAACAATACTTGATTGGAAAATTTAGAAAGAAAGTGATTCACAATTATTGCATACAAAATTCTGTTTTTGATCACTAAATCATCTTTTCTTTTTCATCTTTATACTCTTTTTCAATTGTTTCAACTTTTTCTTCTAAAGATGAAATGATTCTCTTTTGAGATGAAATAGTTCTATATAGAATTTTGCATTCATTTAAGAGTTCATCTATTGCACCTTGTGCACCATTATCATAAAGAGAATTATCATAATTAACCTCTCCATCTTCATCATCAGAATGGTGTCAAGCCATCAATGCTAGATTTGCGCTTTCGTCACTATCTGAATCAGATGAAGAACTTATCTCATTATCTTCCCATGCAACATAGGGCTTTTTATTTTTTAACTCGTTTTTTCCTTTGAATCCATTTTTCTTGGAGAGTTTTGCACAGTCCGGCTTTATATGACCTTGCTTTCCACATTCATAATATGTGACATCTTGTGTTGATGTGGAGGCTTCTTTATCTTTATGCTTTAAGAATTTTTTCCTTTGACCAAGTTAGCATTACCAAGATTATTTTTATGGCCAAAATATTTTCCTAACCTTTTTACAAGAAGCAAGAAGTTTTCATCTTCCTCTGATGCATCCTTATCTTGACTCTCTTTTGAATCTACTTTCAATGCGATGCCTTTGGATTTCTTCTCTAAGTTCTCATGCTTTTCTAATCTTCCAAGTTTCGTCTCATATTCTTGAAGTTTTCCAAATAATGTTGAAAAAGTCAAATTCGACAAATTTTTCTTTTCGGATATCGCCGTCACTTTTGATTGTCATTCCCTTGTTAAAGATCTAAACACCTTAAGATTGAGTTCTTCGGTAGTAATAGTCTTACCAAGTGCTTTCAAATGATTTGTCAAGTGAACGAATCTTTTTTGCAATTCAAGAATGGTTTCTCTGGGCTTAATTCTAAATAATTCATACTCTTGACTTAAGGTATTCAATCTTGATCTTTTAAATTCAATGGTTTCTTCATAAGTTTCCACTAAAGTATCGCATATTTCCTTTGCCGTTGTACATTTCAATACTCAAAATAATTCATCCATACTAAGAGAACCTTGGAGGATACTTATTGCCTTTTTGTCATAGAGAACTTTTTTCTTGTCATCTTCATTCTATGATGCTTTAGGCTTTGATGATCCAACACCATTGACAACACATACCGGAGCAAATTGACCATTTTCAATAGCATCCCATATTTCTTCTCCTTGCACTTCTAGATGAGCCTTCATGCGAATTTTTCAAAATTCAAAGTATTCACCACAAAACAATGGAGGCTTGTTGTTACTACCACCATATTTGAAAACCGAGTTTTGATTTGCGGAAGTCATTCTAGATCTTTAGGAATAAGTTACTGATAACTTGCTCTGATGCCAATTGTAAGTTCAAAGAACACCTAAGAGGGGGGGTGAATTAGGTAGATTAAAAACTTATCGGTTTTATAGCGGTGTTAGGATTATTTTTCTGGTTTAGTGGTTTATGAAAAATGTAAAGTGCATGGGTGTATGAAGAGGTGCATGAAAAGATACTGATTTTTCAAATTCGTTCAATGAGAAATCGATTGCATCTTTGTGCAAATTGATTGCACAACCTTTAAAAGAAATATTTTTGAAAAACAATCAGTGAGAAATCGACTGCACTACTATGCAAATCGATTGCACTTAGTTAAAAATTTTGAAAACGTACAACATGCAATCGATTGAAACCTAAAACAGAAACTTTTCGAATGAAAACACTCAGTATGCAATCGATTGCACCGATGTGTAAATCGATTGCACATATGAAAAATTGTATTTTTATTTGAAACTTAGTGTATTCAAATGTATATGATATGCAATCATATTAGGAACTTTGAGCATCTATTACTTAAGTAATTGTAAGGTATTGTTATTATACCTTCTAAAATTTTGTCAATTGTGTTGAATCACAGTCTTAAACATGATGCTTTAGCTTAAAGTGCATTTTGCTTTGGATAATATCTTTGCCTTCTTGCCATAAAAGTTTGTCTTCATCAAAACATAATATCTTCATTGAAATTAAGAGGCTTGATTTTACAATTTCTTGAATTGCTTTCACTTTATCAGGATCAACTTCAACACCTCTTTGGTTGATAATGAAACCCAATAATTTTCTTGAATGGACACCAAAAGTACATTTGTTTGAATTCAAGCGGAGATGAAACTTCCTCAAACGCTAAAATAACTTCAACAAGTCTTCCAAATTACCTTCTTTAGTTTGAGATTTGACAATCATATCATCAACATATACTTCAATCTATTTATGCATCATGTCATGGAATATGGTTGTCATAGCTCTATGGTTTTCATAGCCATTCTAATTTGATTTTGAATCAATGTTATTAATTAATTAAATACATGTTAATTAGTTAATTAAAATAATACCACAATAAAATCTCTTTTTCGATTAAAAAAACCTTGATAAAAAATTAAGTTGATTTTTAACTCCATTCACTACACATAATTTATTTTCATAAACAAAATTCAAACATAAAAATAAAACTTGGTCAATGCCAAGTCATCTCCAGTAATGAAACAATTTTATGACAACTTTTCAAAAACTAAAACCAATTCAAACTCATCAAATTTCGCTCAATTTTGACTTCCTTCGCCTCACATGCGAATCTTTTAGTGAGACTTATTGTTCACATACAATTAGGATCAATATTTCACAAATAAAATCAACCAACCAACCAAAAAGTTTAATTAGAACTACGTAAGCTTTGACTTTCCCTTAGCACATGGGGAATAAGTATGCACGAGATTCTAACATCTTGGCGGGTCCACTTTCAAAAAATAAAAAATGTTTTCTCTTCTTTTAATAAAGAAACTACCATTTTGACACAAACACACAATAAATAAATGGTTCCCATCGAGTAAGATGGATGTGATGGATGCTAGTACCTTCCTCTCGCATAACCGACTCCTGAATCCAAGGTACCGACTTCATTGTTTTGATTAAACGATTTTTAAAACTAGTTACTTCAGTTGGCGACTTTACTAGGGAGAATTAGAGAGTCTACCATAGTTTAGCTCTTTGTACGTTTGTTTGTTTGCTTTCTTCTTGGTGTTTATATTTTTCCTTGATTTATGTTTTATTTCCTTTTATTCCTTTATGCTTTACATTATCTTGTTGATATATATTTGTTGTTGATAATTTATTATTGTGATACATGATGAGGGAAAATCCCAATACACATGCTTTGAGAGTACACCCAAGATAAGAGGTAATTGTGTATTAATATACCAAACGAATATGTTTTGTATGTTGTGTGTATACCCCGCGTATAGTAGGATCTTTTGTGAATATTACTGTTAAAACAAGTTATTTTTTGTATACAATAATGTTGTTAAAAAGATCTTAGCTCTAAGTTTAGAAATACCTTAATCTCGTGCAGTAAGGACCACTCAGGTGGGATTTTCATGGGGATATTGTTAATCGTGTAAGTTTACCTCGGTTGATGACATTATCTTAAAGACGACTTGTTTTTTAGAATCATTTTCCAAAACCTGCAGAGCTACCTTGTGAGATGATTCTTGGGTAAAAAGCTTAGATTTATCCACTTGTAAGAAGCTGATAGGAAAAATAGCAATTAAAGTTTACTCAAAGAAATCTGTCGACCTGCATGAATTTGAGTGGACAAAGAAATGACACCTTTAGCCACTTGCAGAGATCCAGGACATGTAAGGTAATAGGAAATCCAGAGAGTGAGAAAAGCATTGTGTTCCTCGGTGGAAACATCGTCGTTGTCGGTGGTGTAGTGGTCTTTAATAAAGCGTGAAAGGTCAGGCTTGTTAAAACAGAATTTGAATTCTATAGAAAGTGTGGGATCAAAAATATCACTGATCAGTGCATTTTGATGCACATTACTCTACGGTTGTATTTATACATTTCCATGGTTTGCTTGTCTTATTTTTGTATTTTATAATGTTTTTATATTTTAATTTATTTTTATTGTTATTTGATTTTCGTATTTAATTTTCAGCTTTAGCAGTCTGCACGGAAACGATCATAACTTGAGCTACAGGAATCGGATTGAGGCGTTTGACCATGCGTTGGAAAGCTAAGAGAAAGATCTACAACTCTCTAGTTGTGGCCAGAAGCTGATTCGGACTGTAGCAAGGTTGAAAAAGTCGTTGAAGTTGCAGCATTTTTTATATTTAAGTTTTGGGTCATTTGTTTTGGGCTTGAATTGTGTTTTTGACCCAGTTGGGTGATCGCAGGACTTAACGTCTATAAATCGGGAGACCGCAAGTGCACAGTCCTATCGCGTAGTTTTAAAAAGATATCGAACCCACAGAGACTATAAATCGATCTATTGTTATCCTAAGTTACGGTATACAGCTAAGGCGAATAATTCTTTTGGATTTTGGTTTAAGGAAAAATAAATAAAACGGATATCGGTACGTAATGTAGTGAACCTAAGCGGATTAAATTGAACCTAAGCGTATAAAGATTGTTAACTTAATTTATCTGTAGAATTAATCAGTTTAAAAACCCTCAACTCACACTTTCATGGTCTTATCTCGGATTATACGTCTAAAGCCCTATACCTGCTTTCGCTAGCCTATAATTGTTTAGAAGTACTTTTTGTGGAAACTTAATTAATTCTAATTTGGTTTAAAGCGCTTTCACTGTATTTAAATCAAATGCCTAACTTTAGCTATCCGGTTAAAAACCTCACACTTTCGTGGTCTCGATCTAACCTATTTACTCTTCTTACTTTCGTAACGAAAAGGTTTTATTTTTAAGCATAAAAAGTTATAACCAGAAATTATGTTAATTAATATCTTAGCTTAGAAACAATCCAATTCCTACTTTTACTACTATTACTTACCGATACCTAAACGGTTTAGCCGGACATATTTATTAATTCGGATTTGCCTAAATAATAAGGTTCAATATATTTAAACATTCCCAGAATTAAATAAATAAATATCAAGCAACAATACTTAAATAAAATAAAACAATTATATTAAGAACCTGGAAATAATAATACTTGAATAATCTTGTTCTTCACTTGAATCGAAAAGAAACTGAAAAATAAAATAAAATAGAAATGCGGAACTGAAAAGAAAATACAAAAAAAATAGAAAAACTCAGAAACGGTTGTTCGGGAAGAAAATCTCCGACCCTTGCTCTGAAGCTTTGAAGCTGTATTTATAGCCTTTGTTAGTAACTACCCTTTTCCAATTTCATACGAAGAGTAATGGAGATCATGGGTAAACTGCCAAAACGTGGGAGAACATGAGAGAGAAAGAAGGAAGTGGGAGAAGTGGGTTGAACGTGGCATGAGTGGGTGGTTGAGAAGTTTCTCTGCTGAAGCTTTTCCACGTTCTGCACTTGTTCTGTAACTGATATTAGGCGCATTACGGTCGTCACAAGTGCGTTACGAGCAGGTTTCATGTTTTCCCGTGTTACGGTCGTGGCCATGGTGTTACGGTCGTCACGCGCTTCATGGATGTCTTACGGTCGTGGCAGATGGCTGACGACCGTCACAGCTAGTGGACTGAAGGGCTTTTCTCTTTTGGGCTTTGCTCCTTTGGCTTGTATAATTGTTTTCTCCTTCTTTTACCCATCCTTTTACTATTGTTACCCCTTTGCTTCATTTCTTTATCTTTTTAATCCGATTTTGCCTTGATTTTGTTCCTTTGCTCAATTAATCTTTATTTAATGCAAATTCCTGAAACGAAAGAAATACCAACATAATACGGAAATAAAATAGAATAATTAAATAAAAATAGTAATATTATCTATGAAAATTACGTCAAATATGTTATATAAATTCGTGTTATCATTGGGTTATGACCCGAATCCTTGTCCTTGCTATACCTAGCAGCCGCTACAGTAATTTGAGATTACCTTTCATTATTCATAAAAAAATACTATTTTGCTTTTGACGATTATGATGAGGAACTAAACATCTAGAGTCGATCTGCTGTATTCAGGTTCCAACACTTGAGATTATTATAATGTTAATTTCAGTTTAATTCCTTTCAATAATATTTTGTGTTATTGTATGCTTAATTCAATTGCATGAAATATATTGATTCAATTTGGTTGATTGTATGATCCTAACTTAGACTCATCGCGTTTGCTTAATTCGTTGTTGTGTCTGATCAATCATGTTTGCTTAATCCATGAAAATTTATCTCGTTTGCTTAATTCGGACAATAGGATCGTACATCTCACAAACTTCACCGCGCTTGTCACTGGGTTTGTATCCAAATAAGAATAGATAATCCGCTTCGGGTATTAAAATTATAATAATCGATGATAGTAGGAACTGAATCGGTAGATTGACTTATTTTATAATCACTTATTTTAACCGCTTATTTTCTGCTTTTTCTTAATCGATCATCAAACTAACCCCCTAATTCGATTTACCTTCGGTTAGTAATAATCAAGAATCCTTGTGAGACGATTCGAGTCATTGTCGCTATACTACGTTTTCAAAAATTACTCGTTTTGATTCGCGCGCGACAGCGGATCAAATTGCCCATGGGAGATAAACCTGTGACGGCAGCCACGTCGAAGAGAGTAGGGGTTAGCATCCCACAAGGGAGTTGGAAAGTGTTAGTCGAACCCTCCCAAAAAAAGATCGACGCCGTGATCATACATGGATTAATTTTGTGAGCATTCCTTGATAACTGAATTGCATCGAAGATGCCAGACTCTTTTCAGGAAGATTACTTTTTGGCCTGGACCTTGTTGAGCCATGCTAGGTAAACAAGTTTCCTAGGAGTGGGATTAAAGCGAAAGGTCTAGTGGAAGTATCCATAAATTTCATATCAAGGGTGACATCTGGATTGAATGCCCGCGGTTTAGCAAAAGTGTAGCAAGGAAAGAATCCTTGAACCTTTTTTGGGTTATTCTTCAAGGTTGGATATGGCCCATGGAAAACATGAAGCTTCCCAGACACATCAAATAGAATAAGCATTTAGTTTTGCCAAACATTAATGGTGTGATCATCAGTAGAGGTTGGTGGTGGAACGATTGGCGAAATAGCCTCATCAGCGAGAGCATAAGCTATAGGATTAGCACCAGTAAAAACAGATGAAGAACCAGAAGCTGTCATTGTGGAAAAAGTTTTGTAGAAGTGTAGGAGACGAAAGGGTTTTTCTGTTTGCGTAAACGAGAGGAAGATGAAAACGAAAGAAAAATATTGGAAATCCAAAAAAAGGGTATTTAAAGAAAAGTAATGCATGTCGATCACCGACACGTGGCACCAAATTTGATGTGGACGAAGACAAAGAAGAGGGAAAGTTGGTGGAGTTTGAAAATCCACGCTCTAAAACCTAGGAAGTAATCATGAAAAAGTGTTTGAAGTGAAATAGGAAATTGCTGCGTAGAAAGTTATCATGATAACTTCTGATGTCATTTTAGGGAAACGTGTGCAGTCGGAAATTTGGAAGATAAAACGCCAAAGTTCTCCGGTCGATAAAACTTTGTCGAATATGGCATTTTGGAGGGAAATTTGTTGACATGTAAATTTCGACAAGGGAAAGATGAGTTATAAAGAGCTTTCGACCACAGGGACATGTGTGCATGAAGAGAAGCAAATTGCGTCGATTGAGTCTAAGCACCATCAATCTGGGACACAAAACTTCAACTCAACGAGAGAGCATTGACAAACAAAGAAGAAGTTGTCGACAAATATGGACGTCGAAGGACAACAAGAAGCAATGTCATGAACGGTTATCAACTCATAAAGCCAACAAGAAATGTGGGAGCAATTTAGAGCAGTTTTTTCCGCAAAGCCCAACGTGGGCTAGTTACCGTCGACGATTACATAGTTAGAATTTTCTATTTAAGCAAATGACTATATTAATTTTAGAGGTTGCATTCTTTCACATCTAAGAGAGAAATGAGTTCAGGGCTTCACAATGTATGAATGACTTCCACTTTTTAACTTTAAGCAATTTAGTTTTTCTTTTACAAGTTCTTTCTTGTCTTGTTTATTTACTTTGCAACTTTTTGCATACCAATATCCATTTCAAACTAAAATCACACAAAAACACAAGGATTCCTGTGACCACGTAACCGTTCCACCTTGTAGGCGACGAATGCCTAATTTTAAATATATATATATAAAAAAAAGACAATTACATTTCACTATTACAAATAAAAATTTAATTATTACATTCATTGTTTAATTTCATATCATAAAATTACTTAAATATTTAGTTTTTAATTGTAAATTTAAATTATTCTTTATTAATAATAACTCACTATAGTTATATTATAAATATATTATTAATCAATATATATTACAAAAAAAATAATTAAGATGTTGATTAATTTGGATATACATATCCGAAAACAGTTGAAATTGAATATTAGATACATTCAGATATGCATATCCAAAGAATATTTAATATGAGATCATATCAAATCTGTAGCAACTCGATTTTCAAAAATCATTTAAATCTCGAAAATAGTGAAATCGCCACCTAATTTTATTTGTTCCAAAAAGAACGGGAAAATATAGATAAAACCCCACAAATGCGGATAAGGCGGTCTACGTGACCAAAAATATGGAATCGGGAGTCGGTTATATAAGAGGAAGGTATTAGCACCTCTTACATCCATCGTACTCGATGGGACCCATTTAATTCTAAGTGTGTGTGTATATTCGCTAATTTCTAAGTTATAAAAGAAAAGAGAAACATAATTTGTTTATTATTATTTTGAGTTTGGCACGGTTTCAGAACCGTGTGCCTACGTATTCCCTTGTGCAATGGGAAAGTCAAAACTCCGTAGTTCCTCTTAAAAATGTTTTAATTGGTTGTATTGATTTTATCTGAAAAAATCGTGCGTTTAGACATTTCAAATGCTTTGAGCTAGGACTTATTTTGTTTGTTTGAAAAGCTTAAGTCCTCGTTCGTATTTGAAACGACTATTGCACCCTCTTTATCTGAAAAGAGTTTTAATGATCGCATATGAGCGATAAAAAGAGTTTGAGTGAGTTGAGTTGTTTTTATGTGGGAGACAAGTATTGGACCATAAGCGTTCAACGGCTAACGCCCCAATTACTCGGATGAGTGGACAGAAACATCCGAATCATCTTTTTCTACCCAAAGCTTTTCTTAAGAAAAGGTGAAGTGAAGCATAGTTCACGTTGATTAATTCAATTAAGACACCAAACATACGGTCGAGGGTCGATACTGGACTGACTACCATATATTTGAGAGAAAGGAGAAGTAGAGTATTTATGAAATTATTTTGAAAAGAAACTCGACGTTGGATCGAGGTTTAGAACTTTAAATTATGAAAGCATTTTAAACGGGGATTTAAACGGTAAAGTATAAAGCAGTAAATTAATTACAACAGATCAAGGGGATTGGGATACATTTTTTGAATAGGGATAAAGATAAATTAAAGTGAAACTGTAAAGTAACTGTATCTTAACAAATGTTAAATGCATAGAAACTTAAATGCAGATTATTGTATCATTTGTATTTTATTTGGTTAATTAGAATAGACTGTATAAATTAATTCTAAGAAAATGCTATGCGAAGAAAACTATAGTAATATGATTCGAAATTATTTATGAATGAATATGATGGAGTATAATAATAAAAGTAGTATGCATGTAGTATATATTTACAATACTAAATATAAAAAAATATAAAAAAAATATGTATAATTATATTTACAGTATTAAATATAAAAAATAAAAATATTAAGTATTTATATATACATTACTAAATATTAAATAGAAATAGTGATATGAATATTAAAATACCATGAGCAAGTGTGGAGGTGTTAATTGAATATAAATGCTTTGGGCAATCTTTGGATATCTTCACCAATAACAAACTCGTTAGTAGCATAAATGAGATAAGAATCGAAAATGAGATGGAATTCCAGCAAGTTGGGAAATGGTTAGTAGGCAACAGAATAGAGTCGAATGAAATTAGCATGGATGTAACATAAACAATTCAACAATCAAGTAAATGTTTATTCAAAGATTTCAATTCACAAATGAAACAAGAGGCGGGAAATAGTATTGCAACACGAAAAAAAATCAAGTTCTAAATAAGCCTTGAATCCTCAAACAAAATTATGGGCAACACTTCATGTGTCCAAAAATTCTCCGAATTCCATCCAAAAAGTGCATAAATGCAACCAAAAAAACAACCTCCATATACCCAACATTCCAATTCGGTATTGCAAAAATGCTTCTACAAATCAAAATGCCTTATACAAACCATTGACAAAATGAATTCTAAATTAAGCAATATCATCCAACTATTAAAACCCGGGGCAGCCGTAGATCAATCAATTTTACCCACAATGAAAACAACTTTTCTCGCTCAAATTCACACAAAAGGAATGGAATGCTGCCTCATAGGTTTCTCGGTTATATCTTACACGAGTAAACGCGATATAGATATCAAACCCTCATTGAAACGAGACAAATATTGTTTCACTCGCAATTCCAACGGTTTATCGGCTAGAGTTACACGTGAATAAACACGACATCATCATTTAGCCTTCATCGAAACTCACTACAACTTCAAAGAACACAAAAGTGTACAAATACGATACCCATTTTCAATCGGATTCAAACAACTTTGACATAACCAAATGAAGTGCAATTGATACACATATCATATCACATTCCAATATTTCTTAAATACACTGTCAAGCATTAACATCACAGTTTACACATACCAACCTTTCACAAAGAATTAAAATCACACATCGACAAAGAGACAATTTATACTAGTAAAATCTCGAGATCATCACAACTCATACTTGATTCAAGTAACAAGACAAAATCGCCACTTCCATTTTTATGAACCATTAGCATCTCAAATAATAGTAACAATTATCCACTATTTTCTACAAACCATCTAATAGAAACAACTTGAAAATGAAATGAATGTTACAGAAAGTGTCGAAAACTTACCGAATCGAAGCTATAGCCAAGGTCCCGCTTAAGCGAGTGGAGAGATGTTCTGAGCGGAGGTATAGGTTTCGAAATCGATGCAGGCCATTGGTGTTGCCGTCGAACCTTATTCTCGCTTGTATTTAGATTCCAATTCCGAATGTTTTCTTTTGCTAGTTGAGTCGGTCAAAAAGAGCTTCCTTAGTCGATCCGAATGGCATATGAAGTTGGAAATTGTACAATCCAATAGGAGGTAAACTCAGAGAATAAATCATCAATCAAATGCGACGGAAGTTCGTGTATATCAAGAAGAACAAACAGCAGATCACCCAAGGACGAGTTTCCATTTGAGTTGATCGATGCAGAGTGCATGAGGATGAGGGTTCAGCGGATGAAGGGGTTTATAGCGAGAGTTATGAAGAAACAGGGGAGTTTCACGGCAGAGTATGACAGTGGGTTGAGGGAGAACAAAAGAAGATGAAGGGAAGGTTCACGGTGTGGGTGGTTAGGCTGTGATGAAGATGAGGAAGGAACAAGAGAGTATGGTGGTTGTTGTTAATGTGTCGGGAGATGTGTATGGAAGACGGATGGAGTGGAGGAAGTTATAAAAGGAAAGTGAAGGTGAAAGGGTTATGGTGGGAGTGTGAAGGGCAAATAGAAGATGGTATTGATTGTGAACGATGGTGGTGATGGGTTTTGTTACGGTGATAGTGAAGGTAGAAACGCGAGTAGATGAATGGAAGGGTTAGTGAGAGGCGTGAAGCAGTTGTTTGATTTGGAAGAAGAAGTTTTTGTTCTTTCTTTTTTATCACCGTGTGTTCCGTTTTCATTTGGTCTCCCCTCAACAGTAACAAAACTTCCAATATATAGTTATAAATTAGGTTTAGCATATTTTTTCAAAATGCCAAAAATGCCCCTCAATTATAAATTGGGCTATAAAGCCCAAAAGAGCAAAAATAACTTACCCAATAACATTTTTCTTTTGATTTTTGAAGATAAAAATGGACACCTAAAATTGTGAAAAATGGTAAAAGTTCGAACAATAAATTATCCGAAAAAATTAAATGATTACATTAAAATACACTACGAGTCTTGTAAATTAAAGAAAAATTATTGAAATGGTTAAAGTCAAAATAAAATGATAATGAAGAATACCCGACTTTAAAACGCTTACGGTTAAGAACGAGACTTCGAAATGTATCGAAAAATTAGAGATAACACATTTTCATGATCTACGCGACACGTAGATTCATAAAGCCGTGACTAAAAGACGAAAACTTGAAATATTTTTCTGCTAATTTTCTGCATAGTGTCGAATCTCTTTTAACAGTCTATTTATAAAACCGAAAATTCAATATTATCGACATAAAAACAACTCAACATGATGCAAGAATCAAGTAAGGAGATAAAATTGCATGAAGTGAAACATTGGGTATTTTACAACTACAAAGCGATGCAAATGTCGATTTAAACTGACTTTTGATCAACTTAAATACGACTAATGATGCAGATGCGATGAATGAATGATTGTTTAATGTCAATAACCCAATGGGGGCATATGCGGATGAATGTGATGCCTGACTCATATAACTTAGAGTTAGGAGGGAAAATTTTGGGGTGTGACAGCTGCCCCTATTTAAATTTCTTTAACCGGGCGGTTTGAAGAAACATCTTTGAATCGTCTGGTAAAAGATAATTTAAATACAACAGACCCAAATTTTCCTTAAAAATAAAATGGGTATGATGCATATCTGAATGCTATGATATGAGAATGTGGTGAATTAAGAAACCACAATAATTTCTTTTATTATGCAATATGGGTGAGTGCAGGGGAGCAGGCTCATCAAAGTGTCAAAAGGACAAAATTGATAATGGACTAGGTCTCTCAGAAGTCCTGGTGTTCCACCGAGAATGAGTTTCAACTTCTTCTACAACCAATACATTTCATCTAGAAAAGCATTTGGAAAGGGTAACAAAGCGATCATTCGACAACAAGCTAAGATTTCACCCATTCAAGTAATCGGAAAATCAACGACGAACTATCTCCCATAATGAAGAGATTGTCATCCATCGGAATAACAAAACAACGACGAACTGTCTCTTATCATGAAGAAACTGTCATCCATCGGGATACATATCAACGACGAGCTGTCTCTTGTCATGAAGAAAATGTCATCCATCAGCATAACAAATTAACGACGAACTGTCTCTTGTAATGAAGAAACTGCCATCCATCGGAATAACAAATCAACATAACATATAACCATATGTTGAAACTTCAATCATTCTTTTGTCAATCACCATCAACAGTCGAATGCAGCAATGCACATAACCATATGCAAAACTTCAATGATAACCATCATATTTCGCTATTAAACAATAACAACACAACACATAACCATATGTTGAAATCTTAAATATCTTATACCAATAACCATTAGCAGTCGAATGCAGCAATGCACATAACCATATGCAGAACTCCGATAATGATCATCATATTTCGTTATTAACTAATAGCAGCAACAACACATAACCATATGTTGGAACTTCAATCATTCTTCTGTCAATCACCATCAACAGTCGAATACAGCAATGCACATAACCATATGCAAAACTTCAATGATAACCATCATATTTCGCTATTAACCAATAGCAGCGACAACACATAACCATATGTTGAAACTTCATTCATCTTCCACCAATCACCATTAGTAGTCGAATACAGCAATGACATAACCATATGCAAAACTTCAATGATAATCATCATTTTCGCTATTAACCAATAGCAGCACAACATATAACCATATGTTGAAGCTTCAAACGTCTCCTACCAATAACCATTAGCAGTTGAATGTAGTAATGCACATAACCATATGCAAAACTTTGATGATAACCATCATCTTTCGCTATTAACCAATAGCAGCACAACACATAACCATATGTTGAAAATTCAAACATCTTCTGCCAATAACCATTAACAGTCGAATGCAGTAATGCACATAACCATATGCAGAACTTCGATGATAACCATCATCTTTCGCTATTAACCAATAGTAGCAACAACACATAACCATATGTTGGAACTTCAATCATTCTCTTGTCAATCGCCACCAACAGTCGAATGCAGCAATGCACATAACCATATGCAGAACTTCGATGATAACCATCATCTTTCGCTATTAACCAATAGCAGCACAACACATAACCATATGTTGAAACTTAAACATCTTCTACCAATAACCATTAGTAGTCGAATGCAGTAATGCACATAACCATATGCAAAACTTCAATGATAATTCTTTTGATAATAACCGTTATCGGTAGAATGCCAAGATAATGTAAACAACTTTACTAGGGAATAGAACTAACAAGCTCTAAACTCATGGTTGAAAGAAAAGGATAATTCCAAATTGAACAAATATTCTTCCAATCAATCTTGACTGTAGACCAATAACAAGGATGCAATTTGATGAAGATAACCATCTTCGATCGGAAACTCTTTAAAACTCCATGTCGAGAGAGATATCTTTATCTTTGAATGAGGCGAGGAACTCACTGGGGAAATAAACACACCAGAGGCTCGCAAGGAGATTAGCTGTGAACACCTCAGAAAATCTGGTCCATAGCGGACTATTGCCACTTTAAGAATTACTGAGAGATTGTTATATGCAAGAATCTGAACAGATCTTGGTTGAGAATAACAACACTGGGGATACCGCAATGGTAATCCTTGCTGGAGAAGGCTCGCTTGGGGAGAAGATGAAGCTTTAATGGAGAAAACTTCTGAAGATAACTCTGTGGGAAGATCACTGGGGAAATCCAAGTAGAAAATTCCATTGACACATGAGTTCACTAGGGATAATCAAACACTTCTCTGGGAAAGAAATTCATCTTGATAGTTGATTGCACTGCCGATTCATTTTGATTTTTTTTTTAATAAGCATTCAACTTGTGTTGGGGAGAAGAACTAAGTTTCCATTTGAGAAATAGCCTTCGAAGCTTGCATTTGACTTTATTCTGAAAAGATCCCAAATCCTGACTGGGTTTTATGCATGAATATATTGTATATGATATGTCTGAGTGAAGTGACGTGACTAATGCATGAAGATGATTTATATGATGATTTATGAATGTATGTATGGATTATTCGATATGTGCCAAATAAGTTAGATCACCAGACGAGAACCGGCGAAAGAAAATTTAACAACCAGACGGAGACTGGTGAAATAATTTTACCACCGCATTTAAAACTAAAGTTTAATGATAATAGTCGACGATAATCGACTACGCGTGAACGGATTTAAATGATAACAGGGAACCGACTACCGACGAGAACTGGATTTAAATGATAACAGTCAGGCGAGAACTGACTACCAGACGAGAACTGGACTTAAATGATAACAGTCAGGCGAGAACTGACTACCAGACGAGAACTGGATTTAAATTGTCAGTCAGACGAGAACTGACTACCAGGCTTGAACTGGATTTAAATTGTCAGTCAGACGAGAACTGACTACCAGACGTGAACTGGATTTTAATGATAACAGTCAGGCGAGAACTGACTACCAGACGAGAACTGGATTTTAATGATACCCAACAAGATTGAATTATTATTGCACACTATGAGATGCATGATTTAATGCGTGATTTATGTTAGTGTATGCAATATGTTTTGACTGTATGAATGGTAATGCATGAAGATGCTTTGACTGTTTGATTAGTTAAGACCAAGAAAGATTCTTGACATAATTTTCCCATCAAAAGAAAGTTGTTAGCATGATTCCCTGCCATTCAAATTAAATGCAACAACTGTTGACACTTGAGAGAAAAATTTCTGATCAGCTTGAAGATACAGAACGAAATTGTCTGTATATAGCATTCATTGCCCCAACCTATTGATTATCTGAAGAGATTTGCTTTGAGAGGATGTCGGAACATCTTACAGTAATCCGATATTTGAGACCTTGCCCCAGAATCTTGAATTCCAATGCAAGATGCCCCTGATTGATAGATCCTTTGAGAGATATTACTGTTTCTCGACGCGACCGCCCTAGATTGACTGAATCTTGAAGGATCGGCTTCACCGCGCTATAGAAATAGCATGAGCCAATATGCTCTTTGGAGGTACTTCAATGTGTCAAGGTGACTTCTTCAAATTGACTACGTTTGGATAATTGGCTATGCAAACATAGGGAAGACTTGCTCCAGGATGAGCTTTAGAGAGACTCCTACGTCTCGAAGTAATTACTTCAGTCAGACAACTTGTGAGCAACTAACTTGTGGAATGAGAGGTTTTTTTTGAAAGGCTTCAACGTCTCGAAGTAATTGCCTCGGAACTGAGCGATTAGTTATGCAAAGATTGAAGCGAAAGGCCCCAATTTAGCCTTAGAGAGACTTCCACGTCTCGCGGTAATTGCTTCAGGCTGACTGATTCTTGAAATGACAGTTGTCCCAGGCTAATTGTTCTTTGAGAAGGACCAAGTCACCGACTGGTTGCTCTTTAAGGACCGCCCCATTAGCGTAAGTTTGAGGAAGCTTACTTCTGACTTAATTGCCCCCAAGTTAACAGAATCTTGAGAAAATAACTTGTGATATGCTCAAAGGAGTCCTTAGACGCCATGCTTCTTGATACAATTAACTTTTAACTCAACGGAGTAATCAAGTTTCTCTTCTTTGGACAAAGTTAAACTCTTCACTGATGTTCATTATGAGAACTTCTTTAATGTCAAATAATTGTTTTACATGTAGAAGAATGTTTATTATGACAATTATAATGTAACATTTATGCGTCTTGAAGTTTTGTATGAAAAACATTATGACTTCTTTGTGAATGAAACAATTTTAAAGTGCAACATTGAAAATATCTTTTTTAATGAAAGATAAGACGAGCATATAACATCAACACAGATACTTAGCATGCACCGTAGGAGTCAGGTAAACGTGATCTCTTTGCAGTATGCTTTTGAATTAACCCATGCTTCAATTAGGACTTTTGAGGGTTGTAACGTGGCTTGGTTCACAGGTTTTTTAGAAAAAGGGTTTTTAGGCTCAAAATATTTGGTGCCCGCCCATTCTCCATGATGTTCTTCAATCCTAAGTTCAACTATCCTGATACGAGCACTCATCTCTCGAAAGGCGTTATGATGGTTGAGGAACCAATACGAGGTTTCTTGGACACGACAGTCACTCACATTTGGTATTTGACCATATAACTTGTTCTTTGTTGAAGATTTTCTCCAAAAATGCATTTCGGGACTTTTTTTGCTTTCCCAAATCTTGCCTGACTTTTACCTAAGCGACTTATTACTAAGTTTCGTCTTAGCGGGCTTTTTGTCTTTTCCTATTCATCATTTCATTTTTCTTGAACAAGTCGTGGATCTTTACACAATCTTTGATTTGTTAAAAGTGATGGTGACTGTCTGAGTCCTTGGGTAGATGAGGGTGTGATACGGTGAACTGACTTTGTAGGATTTTTGTATCGAAATGTGCGGATAGCAAGAGTCGCCACCGAATTTTATTTTTATCCAATTAAGGGAAGGTAAAAGTACAGAAAAAGACCTTCGTTAGATTCTGAGTTCGGGAGAATGGTTATGAAAAGGGAAGGTATTAACACCCCTTTCCATCCGTAGTTTATTCTACGGGCTCTTAGTTGCTCTAGATTACTTTTTTAAAATTGCTTTCTGTGTGTTTGACAAAAATGTTTTGAAAGAGGCATTTCGCTTTGACTTTGTAATGACTCATGTAGGAGTGTATACAAAGTGTTCGGAAATGTTTTGTTTTTGGAAAGAGATTGAACTTTGAAAAAAGAGTGTGTGGTGTGAAAAGCATTTGATAGAGAAAGCAACTAAAAGACTTATTTACCCACTCAGAATTGGTCGTTTTCGTACTTCTACGTTCCTTTAGAATAGCGCTAGCCATACCATTAGTTAGTAGGTAGCTCCATTCGTTGGATGTAGACGGGACATTCGAAGGGACATCAGATGGTCATAGAAGGCAACTTGTAGGAAGTATCCTAGCACATTCGAAGGGACTATCATCATTTTTCGTAGGCGACAATCGAGGGTCAAGATCATGTATTCGGAGGCGACATCGTGGGTCTTATGATCTTTGTATCGAAGGGACTATGATGATTTGTTTGGAAGGCAACGGTGCTAGAATACCTCTACGTTCGAGGGACATGACCATTTTGAATTCGCAAAGGCAACGAGAGAATTACCCTAAGGGTGCGTGTGTGAAAGAAGTGTGTTGATTTCAGATATTTTATCTTGAAGTTAGTGGGCTATGTTCAATTTTAGTCTTGCCATGCACGCCTAATTACTAGCAATTTATAGGGTGCGGAAAGTAAAATGCGGAATGTAAAATGCGGAAAGGTAAATGTCCTACGCTATTACAAGGCTTTGGCGTATACATAATTTAAAATGCGGAAAATAAAATCCTAAATTAAACTATTACATCCCATATAGTTACATTATTTGAAAAAATAGAATGATAAAGGAAAAATCGTCAATCGAACAACCGTGAAAGAATGAGAAATCGGAAAATGCGATATGAATCGAACAAGAGAAAAAATGTTAGAAAAATGCAAATTTTTATATGAGAAAATTATTACATGCTGGAAATAATGTAAACATGCTAAAATAATTTTTTGGGATTTTTTAGATGCAATTTAATAATTAAAAATGAATTAAAAGTGATTTAAATGCAAAATTATAAATAAAAATAAATATGCATGCAAAAATATGTTTTTTAATTTATTAAATTAAATAAAGATTTTCTGAAAATAATGTAAAAAGAAAATTATTTTTTGATGGTTTTTTAATGCAGAAATAAAAATGTGAAAAGAAATTTAAATGATGCAAAAATATTAAATAATTAGAAAATATGGAAAAATAGAAAAAATAGTTGAAGTTTGGAAAAAAATGTGAAACCGGTCCTGGCAGGGGTTGAACTCATAACCTTTGAGAGCATCTTCCAAATCCCACGCCTTAACCACTGCGCCATGTTGCAATTGGTGTTTGAAAAGCTGGAATTGAAAGAATATAACTATAAACGTGTCACTGATTTTTGAAAATCAAACACAGTCAGCACGCGGGCCCCATCTGTTTTTGAATGGACGAATTGGAACGCGTTATCTCGCCACGCCAGCCTCCTCGCCGGTCAACTGAGTCAGCGACGCCGGAGCTAGGGCTCCGGTCGTCTTCTCCGGTGGCCCGATTTTCCAAACCTGCAAAATACATAAATTCGAAAGCAGGGATTAAGGCTACCCCCCCTAAATCGGGGTCTGCGAGTCCATTGGTGGTCTCTGTTTTCACTGAATCGGCCCCCTGAGCACGTTTGGATGGCTGGAAGAGGTTGAGAAAGGCTGGAAAATAAAATTCGAATTTTCAAGTTTCTTGGAAAATTTTGGCAAAATAAGGGTTTGTTCTTTGGCTAGGGTTTCGTCCTCTGGCTTGTACACACTGTTGGGTATTTATAGAAGCAATTGGGATGGCAAAAGCAAGCAAAAAAGATTGGACATTGATTGTGCAAATATTTTCCATTTAAAACAAATCAAATTTTGGAAAAAATTTGATTTTCCTTCCATGTAAAGGCTTAGCACGAATTTAGCAATTGTTGTGGGCTTTCTTGGGCATTAAGGAAGATATAAAATCAACCCTTTTGAAAAAAACATTTAATTTTCATATTTTATACAATTTATTTTTTTGAATTAAATGTTATAAAATTCAAATATAAATCATAAAAATAGAAAATTACCAATTCCAAGCATTTATGGGTCAAGAATAATGTCATGAACAAGTTTGGATCAAAAGATTATAGGCCCATTTGGAAAATTTTGCAATTTGACCAAAATGTCCTTTTGTGCAATTGTCCAAAATTGCCCAACTTCTGAATAGTGTATCTTGCTCAATTTTCCACATTTTTGAGTGTTCTTGGACTTTTTGGAAAGCTCTAAGAGTCCTCTAACCAACCTTTTTGGTCTCATATCAATTGGAGTTACCATGCTCAATATATATTCAAAACAAAAAGTTGACTTTTTGTTGACTTTGACAATGACCTGTAATGTTTTGAGCCATACCTTTCAAATGAAGCATTTTTTGGACATTCTTGTGAGACATGAAGTTGTAGAGAATTGAATTTCCTTCAAAACAAGAGGTGGTGGAAAAATTTCTGAGAAAGTATGAGAAAGTTATGATCAGTCAAAGTTCAGTTGACTTTTCACCTAGAAACCCTAATTTAGAAAGTTTGACTTTTGAGCAAATCTTGAGTTTTCTTGATGAATCATGATCAACCCTTGATCAAATGATGAATGTAACTTCAAAATGAGGATGTTGACCAAAAATTATGAAGTTTGACTGTATGTTGACCACAGTTGACTTTTTGTCCAATACAATTGATTTTCAACCATCTGAGCAATTGTCTGAGGAAACTTGACTTGTGAGGCTTGAAACTTGACATGGAGAATCTTTGAAGCACATGAGGAGGCATGAAGACCATTGGAGAGGTTGGAAGTCCATCTTACCCTGAGAGACACCAAACCCTTGTTTGGGTTGATTGTCTAGGAGAGAGTTTGTCCGATCAACTCTTGAGGAATGCTTGAGTACAGATGTATGAAATCTCTTGAGTAGATGGAGGGCAAATTTTGGGGTATGACAGCTGCCCCTGTTCAATCTTCTTGTACTGGAAGGTTAGATTGACACGCTTGTCTTTCGTGACCTGGAGGTGGAAGATGATTGAACACTCGAATACACCTGAAAATTTGCACTCGCTGTTGGTGGATGATGCGGGAATGGGCTTACAGATGCCATTTGGAGAAGCTGGATACTTCGCTGGAAGATGAGTCGTACGCTAGACTCGAGAATGTCGATAGGAGAATTGACGGGGATGGGCTTAAGATGCCATCTGGAAAGATCGATGCTGGGGAGTGAGCCGTACGATAGGCTCTGTAGACGTTTCTGGAAGGAACATGGAGATGGGCTTAAGATGCCATCTGGAAGGAGTCATACGTTAGACTTCGTGTTCACTTTTTGAATGAAGTTGTTGGTTTGCATTGATTTTTAACCATATATGCAGCATTCTGAAAGTGAAGCACTGTTGATAAGTAGTCGGAGATGGGCTTAAGATGCCATCCAAAGCAACTGAATCGTACGCTAGACTCTGTAGTCGCTTGTTGATAATAAGGAATCAGAATAAATCTTCGTGCTGATTACTCTGAGGGAAATAGTAGTTGGCAAGAATGTGGATAGCTTCCCTGTTGTGCATCGGGTGTTGATCCATTGCCTGTTATCGGAGGATAACCGAGGCGATCTTTCGGATAGTTTTCCGTCGATTCGGGCTTAATCTGGACGGTCGTCGGAGGACAACCAAGGCGGTCTTCGATAGTTTTCCGTCGATCCGAGGCTTAATCTTGGACCGTTTGCGTCGAGGATCATACTGCTTTGGAAAAACAAGAGAACTTTGATAGAATATTTGTTAGTTTTATGCAAAGTATGATGCATGACGGTATGAATGACATATGCATGAATTATGACTTTATGAGTAATGTATGAATGATAGATGTTGTGGTATTTCAAAACATATCCATCTTGAAGAAGATGCGGATGTTACGTTTGAAGATTTCGATCTTGGGAATCGAGTAGGTGAGAACCCCGCTTTTGAAGGAGAAGAAAGATATCCCGGATTCCTCCGATGCACTATCCGACCAAGTCTCGGCCTAGATATCGTTGAGGAAGGTAGAGAAGCTCGTTGTTGGAGATCTCATAGACCCTGAAGAGAGTCGGGAGGCGATCTGTTGGGGATCTTGTATGTAGATCCCCGAGGAAATTTAGGAGGCGCCCATCGATCCCGAGTGTAGATCTCACTGGAGAGCATTTGATAGTTCTTGGAAACACGTTAGAAGAGTCGAATCCGTTGTAATCCCAGTGGGAATGAAGATGTAGTTTCCTCCGATGCACTATCTCGACCAAGTTTTGGGTCGAATATACTGGGGAAAAAGGAAAGGATGAGAGATGTCCCGGGGATAAATACCGACCGGTGAGGTGTTACCGCTGAGACCGATGTAACTTTACTTAGTCGAGTAGAATTGCTGCTCGTGGATTCCTTTTGCTCACGGGAAATTGTGTTGTGAGTGACACCTTTGGGGATCGTGCTCGTGGGGAACGCTTTGGTGACTTTCGTCGTCCCAATTCGGAGCCGTAGTAAGTACTTTTGTAAATTCACTTTTCGTATGTTTGTGATTAGATTCTTATTGTCAAATGCGATAGTCATTCAAAACAAACGTTGGACTTATTGCAAATAACAACAATGAAATTGTAAAGAGAAAGAAGCTTGCTTATTTGAAAGGTGGTGTATGGCCAAGTAGTTTGTACACAAGAAAGGTAAAAGCTATGCGAAACAATCTCGTTAAGTTCCAACTATGCTAGTACTCATATATTTTGACTATCTCATCTCCTTGTCAAGAGAAAGTGAGTAGATGATCTTCGCCATTTGAACCTTGAATGATAGTAGTGAAGCGGTGATTTGGAAGAGACATAGTCGTACGCTTAAATCCCTAACTTTTGCCTAGACCGCCCTTTCGGTTTTCAACGGATACCCTTTCTTGCCCAAGCCGCTTTTCGTGTTTTCGACTCACGGTGTACATGTTTTGCATATATCCTTAATTTTGCCCGAACCTTTTGGTTCGCCAGATGCCTTATTTTTGCCTAGGTTCGCCGACCTAGCGGGTCTCTTTATGCGTAGTATTTTTGACTATGTCTGCGTTCACGTGGTGTGGGAAGTCTTCACCATCCATGGTGCTAAGTATCATAGTCTCCGAAAATATCGTCTTGACTACAAATGGTCCCTCGTAGGTGGGAGTCCATTTGCCCCTGGGATCACCTTGTGGAAGAATGATGCGCTTGACTACTAGGTCACCAATTTGATAGACTCGGTGCTTGACCTTCTTGTTAAATGTTCTGATCATTCGTTTCTGATAAATCTGTCCATGGCAGATGGACGCGAGTCGTTTCTCATCAATCAAGTTGATCTGGTCAAGCCGTGTCTGAACCCAATCATCTTCACCTAGCTCTGTGTCCTGAAGGACTCTGGTTGAGGGTATCTGAACCTCGATGGGTAAGACGGCTTCCATACCATATACAAGAGAAAAGGGGGTTTTTAATTGTAAATTTAAATTATTCTTTATTAATAATAACTCACTATAGTTATATTATAAATATATTATTAATCAATATATATTACAAAAAAAATAATTAAGATGTTGATTAATTTGGATATACATATCCGAAAACAGTTGAAATTGAATATTAGATACATTCAGATATGCATATCCAAAGAATATTTAATATGAGATCATATCAAATCTGTAGCAACTCGATTTTCAAAAATCATTTAAATCTCGAAAATAGTGAAATCGCCACCTAATTTTATTTGTTCCAAAAAGAACGGGAAAATATAGATAAAACCCCACAAATGCGGATAAGGCGGTCTACGTGACCAAAAATATGGAATCGGGAGTCGGTTATATAAGAGGAAGGTATTAGCACCTCTTACATCCATCGTACTCGATGGGACCCATTTAATTCTAAGTGTGTGTGTATATTCGCTAATTTCTAAGTTATAAAAGAAAAGAGAAACATAATTTGTTTATTATTATTTTGAGTTTGGCACGGTTTCAGAACCGTGTGCCTACGTATTCCCTTGTGCAATGGGAAAGTCAAAACTCCGTAGTTCCTCTTAAAAATGTTTTAATTGGTTGTATTGATTTTATCTGAAAAAATCGTGCGTTTAGACATTTCAAATGCTTTGAGCTAGGACTTATTTTGTTTGTTTGAAAAGCTTAAGTCCTCGTTCGTATTTGAAACGACTATTGCACCCTCTTTATCTGAAAAGAGTTTTAATGATCGCATATGAGCGATAAAAAGAGTTTGAGTGAGTTGAGTTGTTTTTATGTGGGAGACAAGTATTGGACCATAAGCGTTCAACGGCTAACGCCCCAATTACTCGGATGAGTGGACAGAAACATCCGAATCATCTTTTTCTACCCAAAGCTTTTCTTAAGAAAAGGTGAAGTGAAGCATAGTTCACGTTGATTAATTCAATTAAGACACCAAACATACAGTCGAGGGTCGATACTGGAGTGACTACCATATATTTGAGAGAAAGGAGAAGTAGAGTATTTATGAAATTATTTTGAAAAGAAACTCGACGTTGGATCGAGGTTTAGAACTTTAAATTATGAAAGCATTTTAAACGGGGATTTAAACGGTAAAGTATAAAGCAGTAAATTAATTACAACAGATCAAGGGGATTGGGATACATTTTTTGAATAGGGATAAAGATAAATTAAAGTGAAACTGTAAAGTAACTGTATCTTAACAAATGTTAAATGCATAGAAACTTAAATGCAGATTATTGTATCATTTGTATTTTATTTGGTTAATTAGAATAGACTGTATAAATTAATTCTAAGAAAATGCTATGCGAAGAAAACTATAGTAATATGATTCGAAATTATTTATGAATGAATATGATGGAGTATAATAATAAAAGTAGTATGCATGTAGTATATATTTACAATACTAAATATAAAAAAATATAAAAAAAATATGTATAATTATATTTACAGTATTAAATATAAAAAATAAAAATATTAAGTATTTATATATACATTACTAAATATTAAATAGAAATAGTGATATGAATATTAAAATACCATGAGCAAGTGTGGAGGTGTTAATTGAATATAAATGCTTTGGGCAATCTTTGGATATCTTCACCAATAACAAACTCGTTAGTAGCATAAATGAGATAAGAATCGAAAATGAGATGGAATTCCAGCAAGTTGGGAAATGGTTAGTAGGCAACAGAATAGAGTCGAATGAAATTAGCATGGATGTAACATAAACAATTCAACAATCAAGTAAATGTTTATTCAAAGATTTCAATTCACAAATGAAACAAGAGGCGGGAAATAGTATTGCAACACGAAAAAAATCAAGTTCTAAATAAGCCTTGAATCCTCAAACAAAATTATGGGCAGCAACTTCATGTGTCCAAAAATTCTCCGAATTCCATCCAAAAAGTGCATAAATGCAACCAAAAAAACAACCTCCATATACCCAACATTCCAATTCGGTATTGCAAAAATGCTTCTACAAATCAAAATGCCTTATACAAACCATTGACAAAATGAATTCCAAATTAAGCAATATCATCCAACTATTAAAACCCGGGGCAGCCGTAGATCAATCAATTTTACCCACAATGAAAACAACTTTTCTCGCTCAAATTCACACAAAAGGAATGGAATGCTGCCTCATAGGTTTCTCGGTTATATCTTACACGAGTAAACGCGATATAGATATCAAACCATCATTGAAACGAGACAAATATTGTTTCACTCGCAATTCCAACGGTTTCTCGGCTAGAGTTACACGTGAATAAACACGACATCATCATTTAGCCTTCATCGAAACTCACTACAACTTCAAAGAACACAAAAGTGTACAAATACGATACCCATTTTCAATCGGATTCAAACAACTTTGACATAAACAAATGAAGTGCAATTGATACACATATCATATCACATTCCAACATTTCTTAAATACACTGTCAAGCATTAACATCACAGTTTACACATACCAACCTTTCACAGCAATTAAAATCACAGTTTACTGACAGCAGCATAATTTATACTAGTAAAAATCTCAGAGATCATCACAACTCATACTTGATTCAAGTAACAAGACAAAATCAGCCACTTCCATTTTTACTGAACCATTAGCATCTCAAATAATAGTAACAATTATCCACTATTTCCTCTACAAACCATCTAATAGAAACAACTTGAAAATGAAATGAATGTTACAGGAAAGTGTCGAAAACTTACCGAATCAAAGCTATAGCCAAGGTCCTGCTTAACTGAGTGGAGAGATGTTGCTGAGCGGAGGTATAGGTTTCTGATACTGATGCAGGGCCAGTTGGTGTTGCCGTCTGGAACCTTATTCTGCCATGCTGTATTTAGATTCCAATTCCCAGAATGTTTTCTCTTTTTGCTAGTTGAGTCAGCGTCCAAAAAAGAGCTTCCTTAGTCAGATCCTGGAATGGCATATGAAGTTGGAAATTGTACAATCCAATAGGAGGTAAACTCAGAGAATAAATCATCAATCAAATGCGACAGAAGTTCGTGTATATCAGGAAGAACAGAAACAGCAGTATCACTTCCAAGGACGAGTTTCCATTTGAGTTGATCGATGCAGAGTGCAGTGAGGGACGGAGGGTTCAGCGGCGGATGAAGGGGGTTTATAGCGAGAGTTATGAAGAAACAGGGGGAGTTTCACGGCGGAGCAGTATGAGACAGTGGGTTGAGGGGAGAACAAAAGAAGATGAAGGGAAGGTTCACGGTGTGGGTGGTTAGGCTGTGATGAAGATGAGGAAGGAACAAGAGAGTATGGTGCTGGTTGTTGTTAACAGAAGCTGAGGCGGAGATGTGTATGGAAGACGGATGGAGTGGAGGAAGTTATAAAGGGAAAGTGAAGGCTGAAAGGGTTATGGCTGGGGAGTGTGAACAGGGAAAATAGAAGATGGTATTGATTGTGAACAATGGTGGTGATGGGTTTTGTTACGGTGATAGTGAAGGTAGAAACGGCGAGTAGATGAATGGAGGGGTTAGTGAGAGGGCAGTGAAGCAGGTTGTTTGATTTGGAAGAAGAAGTTTTTTGTTCTTTCTTTTTTTTATCAGCTGCGTGTTCCGTTTTCATTTGGTCTCCCCTCAACAGTAACAAAACTTCCAATATATAGTTATAAATTAGGTTTAGCATATTTTTTCAAAATGCCAAAAATGCCCCTTAATTATAAATTGGGCTATAAAGCCCAAAAGAGCAAAAATAACTTACCCAATAACATTTTTCTTTTGATTTTTGAAGATAAAAATGGACACCTAAAATTGTGAAAAATGGTAAAAGTTCGAACAATAAATTATCCGAAAAAATTAAATGATTACATTAAAATACACTACGAGTCTTGTAAATTAAAGAAAAATTATTGAAATGGTTAAAGTCAAAATAAAATGATAATGAAGAATACCCGACTTTAAAACGCTTACGGTTAAGAACGAGACTTCGAAATGTATCGAAAAATTAGAGATAACACATTTTCATGATCTACGCGACACGTAGATTCATAAAGCCGTGACGAAAACTTGAAATATTTTTCTGCTAATTTTCTGCATAGTGTCGAATCTCTTTTAACAGTCTGTTTATAAAACCGAAAATTCAATATTATCGACATAAAAACAACTCAACATGATGCAAGAATCAAGTAAGGAGATAAAATTGCATGAAGTGAAACATTGGGTATTTTACAACTACAAAGCGATGCAAATGTCGATTTAAACTGACTTTTGATCAACTTAAATACGACTAATGATGCAGATGCGATGAATGATTGTTTAATGTCAATAACCCAATGGGGGCATATGCGGATGAATGTGATGCCTGACTCATATAACTTAGAGTTAGGAGGGAAAATTTTGGGGTGTGACAAAATCCTTCGTTAGTGTACCATTAAAAAGAGCCATCTCCCGCCTTCAAATCCCTTCTACTACCAACACACAAATTTTTTATTATTTGAAATCTTAAGCAAGCTTTGGTGGGTGAGTGCCCGCTTCCCCCACATTTTCCTATCTCTCCTAGCGAGGTAAAGTATAGGGTATTATCACTCATAACTAAGGTTAAAGTTTGAAGTGCTTTTACTTTTAAAACTCCCTTTCATGTGATTAAGTATTCATGAGCAAATTTGTTGATTGTTTTATTGTGAGATATTGTTGGATACAATTGGTTGGAGGAAATACCTTTATCATTTAATTAATATTATAAAATGAAAGCTACTACAAGAAGTTGTAGAACATGGGACAACCTTGGAGAATATTACTATTTTTGAAGATATCCTCACCCTCCAAAAGAAAAACAATACAAGTTGCAAAGATATTAATAAGTGATATAAGAAAACAATCCGTATAAATTCCACTTTCAAAAGAAAACAATCAATTTGCAAAGATAAGTAAACAATGACATCGAGTTTGGATTACACTTGCATGTCACAAAATGGTTTGAAATTACTATGCAACAATAATGGGAGAGACCTAGTATTCTATAATGCCAGAGGAATGAGGTTGGTTGGGAGGATTAATCTATAATGCCAGAGGAATGAGGTTGGTTGGGAGGATTAATCTATAATGCCGGAGGAGTCCTAAAACAAAAAAAACAAACAGTTAACAAATAATTGTGATGCTGCTTCATATTGAAACTAGGGAAGAAAGATGCAATCAAGATAATATTACCATACTGGTCGAGGCTTCATCATAGTTTGATCAACTAATATTACCAAATGCTTCAAGGCATCTTCGTCTTGATCATCTAATTCTAAAGCAACTTTCTCCAATTTCTCTATAATGAGAGACTCAAAGTCAGTTTCGGTACATACTCTTCTAGGCTGATAAATATTCTTGTAGCCCAAAATTGACTTGAATAATTTACTTATACAGCCTCCCTTCAACATGTACTTCCGTATTTCACGTTTCTCAGCGGATTCATCAGGTTGAGGATTTTCGAGGTCATCTTCTAATTCTTGATGTAAGGTACTACAAGCTTCAATCCTTCTCAATCGAATAAGGTCTAACTGAAACTCTTTCCATGAATCAACAGAATCCGCCATTATCTTCAATCACACAACAACTCGATTTGTTATTACTCAATAATAAATTGCTCAGTAAATAAATAAAATAACAAGACAGACATACCTTGGATGTCGATCTGCTTGACGCCGGCAGCTTGGATATTGATTGGTTTTTAGGGTTTCTTTGACGCCGGCAGCTTGGATATTGATTGGTTTTTAGGGTTTCTTTGACGTCTGCCGTGATAATCAACATGCATATAAATAAATCATCTTTCTTCTATGGGCCCATGTTGGACAGACCAATTCTTCTCCTTTTTCTTTGCGAGTTTATATTTATATAATATAATATTTTATTTTTATTTTTATTTTATATGATTCTGGTTTGTAAACTCACTTATATAGCTAAATTAGTTTTAAAGAAATTTAATCATTCATTATTTCATAAAACTTAATAAGTTTAAATGTTAAAAAGAAAATGACGATAGATTAATAACCATAAATTTCATTAATAAAAAAATTAACTAAATTTACATGGATTTTCATCATTCTTTTTACATTATTACTATTTGGACACTTGACGTGACACTTAATCTTCTCAATTACTATTTGGACACTTCACTTGACACTCAATCTTCTCAAGAGTAATGCACTCTCAAGAATTTAACGTACAACAACATCGCTTACAAATTTTTTCTCACCGGTAAAGTTTACTCAAAAGTATTATGGCAACTTTAAGTGAAAAGTAAATATTTTTAGAGATAAAGGAGAAAAAATAGAGAGATAAATTTCAAAGAAAATGTAAAGCTTTGGAAAGTTGCGTGAAATGAAGAGGAGGCGATACTCCTTTATATATGAGTTGAAAAATTTAGAAAAGGAAATAATCTATGGGTAGAATTCATTAGTCAATCAATTAATATAATGCTCCAATATATTGGATTAGTCTTTTTTAATTGATTACCTTGCCTAGCATGAAAATATTTGATATAGAGTTAGAAAGGGCTTTGGAAATATTTTTAATCGGCGTCCTAACTGTTTGCTTACTTGTTCAAGCTCTCTCCAATCGATTGGTTTTAATGCTCCAATTGTTTGGCTAGCTCATAAATGTTTTGACAATCGATTAGCTTAAGTATCCAATCAATTGGTACGTTAAAAAAAGCTTTGGAGAGAGACTGGACAACTTCTTAATCACTTGGCTTGGCATATAAAATAATTTTCAATATAAGAAATGTTTGATAAGCACTTTAATATTGAGTGTCTTTTCTTGACGAGGTTTTTAGATGTTTTACTAGTTGGTTTACCATCATCATAATGTTAAGAGTTATTTGCCATCGACTTCAACGTCACAACTATTTACATTATCATCATTAAAACTTTAGAGATGATATAGATCCATAATCTCCTACTTTTTGACGATGACAACACATCTCACTGGTAGGTGGTAAAAGAGATAAATAAATATATTTGAAGTAATTAAACTCTCCTAGGTAGAGAGTATACTTTCTCCCCTTTTATTAAAATAAAAAAAGTGGACAAAATTATGCATTGCGAGAAGTAAGATATGCAAATATATAAAACAAAGATCACACGACATCAATTTGAGAAAAACATGTAGGAATTTTAATCCATGCGTGATTTGTTTAATATTCCCAATTTGGTTCTAATGAAAAAGAAGTTTTCTTAGATGAAGTTACAAATACAAGAACATATTCCCTTTAATCAACATGTTTTCTAATAAAGTGATGCCTAACTTCAATATGTTTAGCCCTATAGTGAATTATCATGTTTTTTGAGAGGTTAATGGTGTTAGTATTGTTGCATCTCATTGGGGAAAATCTGAGATTTACACCCCTAGTCACTGAGTTGTTGTTTAATCCAAATAAGTTGAGCTCAATAGCTACTTGCAACAACCTATTATGCCTCGGTTGTGGCTAGCACAAAACTTACTTGCTTCTTGTTATGTCATTAGACAAGTAAGTACCCAAGTAAGTGACATGTACCGCTGTTTCTTTTCCTATCCAATCTGCACCTATAAAAATCAAAATTGGAGTACCCAACTAAGTCACAATCTGCTCCGTTGGGGTACCATAAACCCATTTAATAGGTGCCATAGAGGTATATCATGATGCCTTTTACAATGTTGAGATGTGATTCCTTAGTGGATGCTTGAAAGTGTGAACACATATAGACAACAAACATTATATCAGGACGAAATGAAATCAGATAAATAAGATAGCCTATCATACCTCAGTATTTTCTTTCTTCAACTAGTTTCCCATCTTCGTCTTTGTTAAGGTTGTATGAGGTTGACATAGAGGTTTATATTACTATGGACTTCTTCATATCAAACATTTTTAGAAACTCTTTATAGTATTTAGATTGATTTATGAATGTTCCTTATTTAGTTTGATGGATTTGGAGTCTGTTATACCCCAATTTTTCCCCTTAGACTCTCTGTCATCTCATATCATCACAATGCATTAAGATCACATTTAGGTTGGCTATCTCTTTTGCTCGTTCGCCTATCTTTAAGTTTTCCCTCACGAAATTGTCAAGCACCTTGATTATGTATCTCATATATATGTGATTTACATTTTTTTTTGTTGACTTCTAATCAAAATACCAAAAATATTTGCTTTTATTTTTTTATATTTGTGTTTTGTAGGTATACGGCCAAAGTGTAACACCCCAAATCTACCCGAAAATTATAACAAAAATCAGAGTATTTAAAAACTTCCAACACATTCGGGATATCACATTTCAACATGAAACAAAACCTGTAATTGCATTTATCATAGATACATAGCATTCAGATGAACAATTAACAACATACTTTATTCCATATGAAAACAAAACAACCTTTTTATTAAATACACATCAGAATCACAACTTTCAACTTAGAAATCATTTACAACTTTATTCAACTAAAACAAGTTTCAACTTATAATTATTCAACAACTAGAGTAGTAACAACAACTTAGAAACAAATAACATTCATTTTCCCCCCGAGTGCTACGTATCAGAGCAACTAAGCCGACTTGGACTAACAACATTTAATTCTTCACTCTCGAATACTTGCACATTACCCGTATAAAAGCAACGACAAAACAAATGAAAGGGATGAGATATCAACCAATATAAACAAATATATGATAAAAAGTATATTAGATTAGAATCATACAAATTTCACCACTTTATAACAGCAACTATTCAACACCCACAAACAACTTAAATCAACACAACTTAATAACAATAGAAACTTTAATACACCAACACATCAACATAACAACTTATAATATACAACTTAACAACAAACACAACTGTAACACACAACTCAAGATGCGACTCAACTATGCACATGCATGTGGTACCATTGGAGCAGAACTCTCAACGTAAAAATCTTCCATTTTATGAGGCATCAACAAGGAATAAGCCATCAACGTAATAATTTTGTCAATCTAGGCCAACGTGGTTTGCCAATCTAGGCCTTCACAAAGTATGCAAATGTATGTGACTCAATGAATGCAACATCACATACAACAACAACAATCATTCATCAACTAAACAACAACTTATCAACGTTGTACCAATAAATAGAGGTACTCATCATCATTTCAACACTGGCCATAGGTCTACAACGTGGTATCAACATATCAACAACAACATATAACAACAACAAGTCAACAACAACAGCACATTCAAAAGCAACTCAATTCAACCAACATTGGTCATAAGACCTGCAATTTAATGATGTCCACAAATCGGGACAAATCAACATAATTCCACTTCACCTACAAATTAACTTATTCGACATAACTGCAACAAAACAAACCAACCAAAAATGCCTACTAGTATATACAAGTTACTCTGACAAATCTCCACTAATTATATACCGCTTAAGTCTACTACTTTGGCTAATCGTTACTATTTTTAACGTACTGCTATTACTACTAATTAATGATATTATTTCTGCCAAATTATTCACTGATACAAATGCTTTCCTGCTACCAAATTATACTGCTACTACTTTGTATTTTTGCCAACTCATTATCATTACATCTTATTATTAAAACTACACTACTTTCCACAACACTTATACCTCTGATCTACATACCTTTGCTAAATTAACAGTATTCTACTTATAAAACAATTCTTTTATATAATCCATTTAACCTGTTATTTAGCTATTCAAATAATATTAATACTACTTAATAAACTGCAATTTCTACCACTTACTTCCCTAATGAATTTTCATTAAAGTTCTCTACTTTACTAGTACTATGCCTGCTTGACAATACATTTTTAATCCTTCATAAATCTACCAATTTACCTTGCCAGTATATTTCAATTTGTGAAATATTACTAAACATGTATATACTTATTAGACATTTAGGACTTACTAGCATATATATTAAAGTCTTTTACTAAGAAAATGTTATCCACGTTATAGATGAGAAAACAAATAAAAATGGCACACATGAGGTGTGGGGTGCCCTTCCTGGGCTCTGGGGCCCCCGCTACATAACTGTGGAGCGCCCACCCCACTTTTTATACATTAAGGGCGCTCACCCCCAATTACCCCCGCCACTTCCATTTCATCCAATGGGGTGCCCATCCCACCTTTTATACATTAAGGGGCGCTCGCCCTCAATCATGTGGCCCCCGCCACTTCCATTTCATCCAATGGGGCACCCTCCCCTTAGACGGGTGGCCCCCGCCACCATTACAACTTCTTCTTCTTCTTTCTTTTGCATATTCTTCCTCGGAACGATACTTTCTTCTGCAGCTTTTTCTTATAATCGAACCAACAAAATTATTTTCCAATTTCAATTAATCCAAAACCAACACAACCATAAAATATACAACAACAATTAAATCGATCAATGGAACAACAACATCAACTATATTTTTAGCACATCACAAAAACAACAATATACACAACAAATAACCAAATAATTCCATGGCATTAATTTATACAACCTAACCCCACATACAGTCTATCATATACCCGATTATAGATATTGAACCACATCCTTACCTTGAATTGACGTTCTTTCTATAATTATCCGGTTGAATCTGCTTCACCGCAGCTTCTAATTTTTTTCCTTGTCTGAACTTCTACGGTTATATTCCAAGCGTCTTCTCTGAAAAAACCCTTGTGCCTCCTTACTTCTTACGTAGGATAACCTTAAAACACATATTTCCACTTCATATTCTCTTATATTCTAACCCTAATAAAATAATATATCTTACAACATTGTCTTATTAGGCCTACTAGATAGCACCTCCACTTTTGCTAATTATCACACAACAACTAAATCCAATTTAATTAAATAAATAGGCCAATATAATAATATTATTCCTAATATTATTTCTCCGATTAAATCGACTATTATCCCGACTATCGACTTAACAGCTCAAATCAACATAATAATCCAAATTCTCCTCTCAGAATAATACCGACAAATTCCCCAACTTTGACAATTTCCAATAAATAATTCCTTATAAAATTTAATTAAATATTTAATTAAATTCAGGGTGTTACACAAAGCATCCAACAAATAAAGTTTTCTGGCATTTTTCTTCAGTGGAAATCGATTTCCCATACAGGTATATCAATATCCTTCACTTTTTATTGCGCCAAGATTTCATTTTTCTATTGTGGAAATCGATTTCCCGGGGCAAATTTAGAAAAGAAAGACAATTTTCAAGTTTGTAGTTTTTGGCTCCAATTTTCTTTTCTTTTGAGAATATTCTTGATTTTAAAAATAATTCCCCACTCTATCATGATCAAATTCCATCATACACCTTCATTTGATTACATGTGCACCACTTGATTTAATTTTGGCTCCAAAGTTTTTTACCAAGCCTAATTTTTTATTTCAAACCAAACTCTAAGCCACCACTAATCCCAAGCCTAAATTCTATAAATAGAGCCCTCATTTCATTCAATTCTCAAGCTTTTGATAGCCAAATTCACATTGTAAAAAATTCTCTCAATCCTCTTCATCCACCAAATTCACTCAAAGCTTCATTTTCATAAAAGTTAGTAAGCTTTTCATTGAAGCTTACTAATCTTTGAGCTAAAACTTCATCCAAACACTTTTTCTTCATCAATTCTCTAGATCAAAGCTTGGGAGATTGATTCTCAGAGCTGAATTTTGAAGTAGGTTTGATAATTTTCTAGATCTACTTTTTTTATTCCACTAGTGCTAATTTCTCATAATTTTATGAAATTTTCATGCTCAATTAAATCAAAGATTACAAGGTGTTCTATAAAAAGTTTGAGCAATAAATTTTGCCTTTGAAATGTTGTTTTTGCTATAGGAAATCGATTTACCATATGGGTAAATCAATTTCCCTCTATTTTTCTGTGCCAAATTTGCATTTTTGTGTGCAGGAAATTGATTCTCTCACAGGGTAAATCGATTTCATGAGGCAGAATGGTTGTTTAGAATTTATTTTGGGGTTGTTGATAAGTGCCAAAATGTAAATATTTTGTATATATGTTTTGTGGCACTTATCGATTCTTTTGTTGATATTCTTCGACTAAATCCCCCACTTTTTGTATAAATGTGTATATTTAGTTTATAATCAAGTTTTTGTGTAAATATTGTATCATTTGATAGTTTATCATCTTTTTTTGTAGGTATTCATTCATAATTGGAGCATTGAGTAATAAAGGCCAAAGATAAAGCTTCAAGAATGTTATTTTTAACAATTTACCAACGAATAAGGCTCAAATTAAGGACGATAAAAATCATGAGTTTGGGTGATATTTAGTCATGGTTAGATAGGAAATTGAATAACCTTTCCAATGCTTCGAACCGGACACAAATTCGAGTTACGGTTCTTAAGTTTTGGCCGCTGAGCGCGCCTCCCTGAACCATAATTACGTTAAAAGGGTCCAAAACACATTTTTTAGGTTATGTTTTGGGGTATTTGTTCCTAACTCATCAAACCTTCATTTTTGGGTAGAGATATCTTAGAAAACAACTTCGAAGCTTGCTTGGATGATCCGGGATGGATTGCTCTTCGATTGGAGTTGGCAAACCAAAAGATTTGTGGTTCATTTCTCTTCCTCTTTGTGTAATCTCTTTTAGTTGGATTTCATATGTATATTTACTCTTAACACATGTATATTTGTCGCCCATGGCGTTGTATAAAGTTTGCTTTATGAATTTGTGTTGGTGATTGTCTTAGGTTCTTACCTTGTGTTAGGGATTTGAGCTTTGCTAGACATAGACTGCTTAGATTATTATCTAGGATGATTATCTGTTAGTTTCTGAATGCTAGAAATAGGTTTAGAGCTAACATTCACTTAGGGTATCTGATCTTAATGCCTCTATTTTAGGAGTGTCGGGATAGACATAGTTGATGAGAGTGATGTGTTTGAATTCTCAATTTGGGTTAGAAATAACTTGGGTTATGAGAGGTATGCGATGACACGGACGAGTATGGAAGATTGAGTATAATTGGACGATAGGTTTAAGTTTGTGACGATTAGTGTGCATTCGTTTCGGATAAGCTGTCTATCCTTTATAGTTTTTGTTCATTTACTTTTTGTCTTTTTTTTACAACCAATTTATTCCCAAACTCGTTAACCATAGAATTGTCGAACGACGAATCAATAACCAACCTCTGTGGACACGATACGATATAACCTATATATCACCCAGTAAAAATAAATACTTTACTTTTTACTTTTTACTTTACTTGTTGTGTGAATGTTAGGACACTTTCTTTAGGTTTGTGCAGTGTGACAATACCATGGCATAATGAGAGAAGGTTACTAGTGCTCGCATAATAAAGGCGTCGAGCTTACGACGTAAAATAAACATGTTTTGTTTATGTTTGTTTACATGTGTGGTGGCTTGTGTTTTAACAAGTTGAAATAGAACATGTTCTTAATTTCAAATCTTCACTTTCAACTTGTTAATTCATTTTCACCAAGTCTTTGTATCGTTATTTGCTTTTGTTTTGTTATGTCAATTTGTTTTTTTCCGCAAACTTGTAGTGTTTAATTTAAGGAAGTGTGAATGTGATGTAAATTCTAATAATTTTTGTTGTTGTTTGGACTCAAATTTTGGTATGGTAGCTTGAGGTTGCATTTTGTGATTTTCCGAGTTTGATCGTTTCAACTCGCGAATGTATGGTAATGATAGTTTTCATAGTTTGTACACGCCAGGTACTCATTTATCACTTTCTATAGCATAACAAGTTTAGGAAATTTATCATTTGTACAATTACCATGTCATTCATTATTTTTGCATTACTTGCTTTTGATTGAATCATTTTAGTTCCCTTTTTCCCCATAAATGTGAGGAAGCTTTCCATTGTTTACATATGCTGGAGGCCACAATTCTTGTTTTAACTAGATTTTATTATGTGTAATCTTTTATTTTGTGTTGATTGTATGAATGCATGAAAAGTATCAAGGCATTTTTGTTTTATTTTGAGCACAATTAACTTTGCAAAATATTCAATTCACTTTGTTTCTTGAACCCTTAACTATATGTTGTATGAATTTTTGCCTTGCCTTAGAAAGTAGAGAATATTCACATAATGATGTTGGTTGAATTCAAGTTGGGGAGAGGGATGTTTAAGTACTTATATTGTGATTGGTATGAGGTTAAGAAAAAGAAAAGAAAGAAAGAAAAAAATGTGAAAAAGAAAGATTAGAAAAAGAAAGAAAAAAGAAAAAAAGCTTTGAAAAAGCAAAACAAAAAAAAAGTATGAATAATGTTGTGTTGATAAGTGAGGTATTTTGGTTTGACAATTTGTGATGAAGAAGAAGTTTGATTTGAATTGTATTGTTTGGAACTTTGTGAGTTGATCACTCCCTTAGGTTTATGCAAGTTTTTGTTTCGATTAGCTTTAGAACTTATCACTTGTTTGTTAACTAAGCCACATTACAACCTTGAAAAGCCCTTGTGATTCTTGCATTTTTATTTTCAATATGAGTTTTTGGATGAATGCATAATTTAGTCTTTTGTTTGTAAGATTGTGGATGAGTGTCAAAAGACCCTCACCTTTGTGTGTTGTTCATCTACTGATGAATTTTTGCTAGGTGTGATTCATGATTGAGTTTGTCTTTGTTTTAGAATATTTTGCATGATTTTTTACTTAGGATTTTTTTTGTTTATATGTTATTGTTGTAGTATGGTGGTAAGTATGTATTTGTCGTGTATGTTTTTGATGGAACCATACTTTTTTTCCGTTTTCAAAACTTGTTGATTCGTGATTCTTTGATTATCATCTTTTGTTTCCTTAGGTTTACTTGACTTTGTTTGAGGATAAACAATGTTTCAAGTTGGGGAGAGTTGATAAGTGCCAAAATGTAGTTATTTTGCATGTGTGTTTTGTGGCACTTATCGGTTCTTTTGTTGATATTCTTCGAATAAATCCCCCACATTTTGTATAAATGTGTATATTTAGTGTATAATCCATTTTTTGTGTAAATATTATATCATTTGATAGTTTATCATATCTTTTATAGGTGTTCATTCATAATTGGAGCACTGAGTAATAAAGGCCAAAGGCAAAACTTCAAGAATGCTATTTTTAGAAATTCACCAACGAATAAGGATCAAATTAAGGATGATAAAAATCATAAATTTGGGTGATATTTAGTCATGGTTAGATAGGAAATTTAATAATCTTTCCAACGCTTCAAACCGGACGCAAATCTGAGTTACGATTCTCAAGTTATGGCGAAAACACAAAGCTGATTTTTTCTCATAATAGCAGAGGTCGCTGAGCGGGATTTTGGCCGCTGAGCGCGCCCGCTGATCCAGAAATACGTTAAAAGGGTAAAAAAATCACATTTTTTAGGTTATATTTTGGGGTATTTGTTCCTAACTCATCAAACCTTCATTTTTGGGAAGAGATAGCTTAGAAAACAACTTTGAGGCTTGCTTATGGATGATCTGGGGTGGATTGTTCTTCGATTAGAGTTGACAAACCAAAATATTTATGGTTCATTTCTCTTCCTCTTTGTGTAATATCTTTTATTTGGGTTTTATAGGTATATTTACTCTTAACTCATGTATATTTGTCGCCCATAGCGTTGTATAAAGTTTGCTTTACGAATCTGTGTTGGTGATTGTCTTAGGTTTCTACCTTGTGTTAGGGATTTGAGATTTTCTAGACATAAAATCAAAAGGAACCGACCAAATCAAATAAAATCATCCCCTGAGTCCGAATTTGGGGTTATTTCGGCCTGAATCTTCCTATAACTATGGATATGAAAGCTTGGAAGCTTTATGCCCTAGCTATGGTGTTTTATTGTTCCTACGTGTAAACTTACAACCAATGCATCAAATCGATTCAAAATAACCTAATGAACATGAATGAATGTATAAAATTAGTTTATATCGTGTAAATCAAAAGTTAGAAATCTCAAACTTTACTAAACCGGCGCAACTTCGTGGAGATAGCTACGACTTTCTTTGGAATGATGTAAAGGCTTGGATCGGTTCCTGGAAGCCTCATGAGTATGAATTGATGTTTGAAATTGATTGAGAATGGATGGAACTTGTGATACGAATTTTCCCTAAGCTTTCAAATTTTTGAAATTTTTGTGTAGGGTTTTCAGTACAACAAACCTTGTTCCTTGCATCTGATGTCTTTGTGTATTTATAGAGGAAGAATTCAGGTCAAGAAATATGGAGAACATATATGGCATTAAATGTGAAAATATTTGATTGCCAATATTTCAATTTTGCATGAAAATCTTCCTATTTTGCTTCAATCACATGCCATGCATTTTTACCAGCTTGCTTGGACTATCTTGGACCTCAAGAAACTTGGATATCAAGCCCACATACCTTGTACCTTGTCTTAGCATTTTATCTTAATTAAAATTGAATTTTAATGATTTAATTCAAACATAAATAAAATAAATATAAGGAGGCCGTGTAATTGAGCTTAGAGGTTATGGGCCACACTAGAAGTAAGTTCAAAACATAAAAACCAAGGCCCATTTGGAAAATTTTCAAGATTGACCAATATTTCCTTCATGCATTTCTTCAAAATTTCCAAACTTGCTCAAACCATAACTTGCTCAATTTTTATCATTTGAGAGTGTTCTTGGAATTTTTAGAAAGCTCAAGATTTCCTATAAATGCTACTTATGGTTTCATTTTTATTGAAGCTTCCATGTTCATGTGCACTTCTTTTGGAAAAAATGATTTTTTGTTGACTTTTAGAAGGACCTATAATGTCTTGATCCATAACACTCAAATGAAGAATTTTTGGGCAAAGCTTGTGAGACACAAAGTTGTAGAGAATTGAATTCCCTTCAAAATGAGTTTGGTGGAAAAATTTCTGAAAAAGTATGTAAAAGTTATGTCTGGTCAAAGTTCTGTTGACTTTTGATCAAAAAACCCTAATTTAGAAACTTTGACTTTTGATCAATTCTCTGACTTTCTTGATGAATCATGATCAACCCTTGATAAAATGATTAATGTGACTTCAAAATCTTGATGTTGACCAAAAATGATGAAGTTTGACTATATGTTGACCATAGTTGACTTTTTGTCCAATACAACTAATTTTCAACCATCTGAGCAATTGATTGAGCACACTTGAGATGTGAGGCTTGAAACTTGACATGGTGATACCTTGAGACATATGAGGAAGCATGATTCTAACTTGAGGCAATAGGAACCATCTTGGATTCTTTCAGTTCTATCATACTGTCTATCCTCGATTGGCATGGCTCTTTTATAACTATTGGGTTCTTTCAGTTTCATCTTACTGTCTACCCTCCAATTTGGGATCAGCAATTGCTCTGAGAAACATGCACTCTCATCACTTTGCTATTGGTCGAGTCTTATCTCGTTTACCGTGCGTGAAAATCCAATTGTTGTCCTGGTACTCGTTTCTATAAAGTTTTGTTCTTCTAGTTTTGTCGAGTTGAGTTTTGTCTCATTTGATGTCACTCCTTGGATTCGTTCAGCTTCGTATACTATCTATCCTTGGTTGACCTGTCTATTTCATACCTTCGGTTTATCACAGTTTCCACTGTTTACCCTGGTTGAGACCAGTAGGTGTCCCTAGAATCGTGCACTCTAGTCACCTTGCTTATAGGACCCTTTTCATAGCTGTCCTATTGTGTACATTTTTAGAGTCTAGTTTTGTCTAGTCTCCTGGTTTGAGTTTCATCGCATTTCATGGTATGAGTCTTATCTCACCCCTTCATGTGATTTGGTTTCGTCCCGCCACAACCTTTTTGGAATTATAGTTTTGTCTAATCTTCTTGGTTCGAGTTTTATATCACCCCTTTTGTGTAACAGTTTTGTCCTGACACATCCTTTTTGGAAGTTTAGTTTTGTTTATTCCTGGTTTGAGTTTTATCTCACCCCTTTTGCGACCTAGTTCCGTCTCAACACATCCTTTTGAAGTTTAGTCTCTCCTATTCTTCTGGGTTCGAATTTGAGCTCACCACTCTTGTGTTACAGTTTTGTACTAACACACACTTTTTGGAAGTCTAGTTTTGTCTATTCTCCTTGATTTGAGTTTCATCTCACCACCTTCGTGATATGGTCTTGCCCTGACACTTTCTTTCTAGAGTTCAGTTTAGACTTTCATACTCTCCTTGGTTCGAGTTTTATCTCACCGCTTCTATGATCCAGTTTTGACCTGATACATTTTTCTTCCAGAGCTTAGTGTCTTCTATCCTCTTTGGGTTTGAGTTTTATCTCATCGTTATTGTAGTTTGCATTACAGTTTTGTCCTGACGCATACATTTTCAGAGTTTAGTCTTGCCTATTCTCTTTGGTTTGAGTTTCACCTCACCACATCTGTGATTTGGGTTTTGTCCTGACACATTCTTCTAGATCATAGTTTCATCTACTCTCCTTTGAGTTGAGTTTTATGTCATTGTTCCAATGTGAGTTTCAGTTTTGTCCTGACACATTTCTTAAGAACCTAGTCTTATCTAGCCTTCTGAGTTGAGTGTTATCTCATTTTTGCGATTGGTGTTTCAGTTTTGTCCTGGAACATTCTTTAGAATCTAGTTTCACCTAGTCTTCCTGGTTGGAGTTTCACCTCACCACCTTTTGTGATTCGGTCTTGCCCTGATACATTCTTTTTGGAAGCTTAGTTTCGTCTATTCTTCTTGGATTTGATTTTTTATCTCACCTTTATTATGCCTTACATTATAATTTCATCCTGACGTATGTCTTTGGAAGGCTAATATTCATTAGACTCTCCCACTTGTTAAAGTGCAATTTTATTTGACTTTTCTCTAAAACCAATTTCATTTGGTATTCTCTAAGTCCAGCATTCTCTAGCTCCTTTTTAAAAGTTCCACTCTTCTTCTCAAGAGTGTAAACTTTCGGGTTCTTTTGTATTCAATCCTCTTCCACTTTGAACGCTCGAAGGTTTACACCAGTTCTCGCTTATCAAGTTTAAGAAGATTGAATAGGGACAGCTATTGCACCCCAAAATTTACCCTCTTGATTTAGACTTATGTTTCATCATAAACGTCATATTAAATTGCACTCATGCACTGTGATGGGATCAAGGTATCCTTATTTTCCTGATTTCTCTACAAGCTATGGAATTTGGAGTGTGTGGCTCATTTAGTGGCATGATCTTCAAGCGGTGAAAAGTTGACTGAGGTTGTGATTTATTGAGATAAGGTTTTGGAATTCCTCAAGTTTCTCAAGCTATTTTTCCTCATCATTAAGCATTCAGAGCATGAAGTACGGTTTGATTTCTTTCTCATGAAGATGCATTGATTTTCTTTGTAAAAATTTTGTTTTGGTTGATATACAAAGCGAGAGCTAGAGTAAATAGGTGAATTGATGAATCTCTTTTTATCAAGACAACATTTTTCAATTGCAAGATAACTAATGGATTTGAAGATTTGAAGGTGTTCGTTCAAGAATTGATTCTTGGTTATCCTCTCATGAGTACTGGACTATGGCCATCTGGGTGGAAGCATTCACTCAAGTTCTTAATGTATTCCAGTTAATCATTGTTTCTTAAAGAACGAGTAACCTGTTTATGGTTTATTTAGGAATAAGTCATAAGGTCTACTTAAAATCGTAAGTTATCTTTAAGTCCATCCACAAATTCCAAGCAATCTTCATTCTTTTTAATCAGGACATGTTTATAACCCTTTGAGTCATTTATGACTTTATCCAAGTTATTCTCACAGTTTCAAGTTCTAAAAAAGGATTACATCCAAATTTTCATTCCAGTTTGTTGCATTCATTCATCCCAAATTCTACAAAGTTTCACAAGTTAATTTACATGGTTAAAGAAAGAATTCAATTCTTGAGTTCAAATTACAAGTTTATACAAGAATTTACAGAATTCTTAGTCCTAAGCTATTCTATGTGGTTTTCTTGGCCGAAATTTCAATTCTTCATATCTTATTTCACAGCCATGGTTTCCTTGCCTTCTCCATCTTCTTAAGGCCTCCTTCTCCAAGGTTCATGCTAGGCCACATATTCCTCTTCTTCTCGCCTTGCCATCCTCTCCATCAATTGCATATGAAACAAAGAAAAAAGAATCGTTAGCAAACAATAACATTGAATATAGACATGAGAAAGAAGTTTTCAAAGGTTTTCAACCTCATCATTAGGGTTTGTAGATAGGAATAAGTTTGTTTAGGGTTTCTAAATCATGGTCCAAGCATCATCAAAGGCCTCATTGTTTTGCATACATAAATCAGATTTCAGTACATAATCATAGGCCTAACTTCGTCTTTACTAAAATTCACAAAGGACATTGGTTCACAATAAAGACAAAGAAAGGGAGGTACAAATAGAAACAATCAGAATTACAAGCTCAGCAAGTTGACATCATAGCAGTGAAAATTAAATAATTCCAAGGCCCAATTTCAAAAACACACAAAGCCTATTTTTGTCAGAAATCAAAAAATGGACACAGAGAAATCAACAAGTTCTTAGAACTATAAAGCCAATGATTGCATTGAAATCAAGATTCGGTCACTGTTCACACAAAAACCATAGTGCAGCAAACATAGAACAAACCCAAAAAACAATAGAAAATCTTGTTCACCATTTTTCCAAAAAATCAACCTTTTAGAGGCAATCAAACACAGAAAAGGGGCCATCATTCATAAACATAATAAACTATCAAACCTAGAGGAAACTCTAACCCTAACACTTGTTCATCATTTTCCTAAATCCACAAGCCCTTCAGTTTCAAGAAGACAAAGAGGAAAAGAAGCACGACGAGGTCAGAGTCATAAAGAAGAAGAGAGTTTGGGAAAGAGCTCAACGGAGCAAGTTGCGACCATAGGCCGTCGTCAAGCCTCCGTCAAGCCGCTGTCAAACTCCCAACCACGCCTGAGAAGTTTCATTTTCGGCACTACAAAAGCCTCATCGTCATCATAATCACTGAGGGTTTCGATATCCCCTTTGAGATTTACTCAAATCTACACCATATCTGCAAAAAACAAAGTCAAATTCATGCTAAGAAGAGAGAAATGAAGCAGAAAATGCAAGAAAATCAAAGATCGGACCATAGCCGCCGTCGGGTGGCGATTTCCAGTGCGGCAGAGTCATGAGATTCTGGCGAGTTCACACAAAACCAATCACATATTCGTGATCAGAAGGGCAAGGAGAAGAAGAATATGTGATATAAATGAAGATCGAAGCCATCGCCGTCGCGTGACCACCGTTCACCACCGCCTTCCGCCATGCAGGCGATTTCTGGCGAGTTACCGTCGAGACCACTCAGTGAGAGAACGAAGGGGTGAAGAGTGAAAGAGTTTTTAAAAAATGACTTAATTATGTTTAAGTTTGTTTTACTTTGTTATGATACAAGAATTAGTGTACTAATCAGGCGGTTGTGGCTATTTTGTGATCTCATGCAGGCATCCCCGCGCAAGTTGCCATGGAGCCTCGTCCTCTCAGCCATTCAATCTTTATCAAGCCCCTATCAACCTTATCCAATGTTTAACATGCAGGATCCTCACCATGAACCCCCTGGAGTGACCACACTGGATCCAACGATCATCTTAATGGGCCTGGGATCCGTTTTCTATTCAGCACCCCCTGTTTACTCAATTCAGGCCCATTTCTTTTGTTTTATTTACATCTTATATATTTTTTGTAAATATATTTGTTTTATTAAATGCGAATATTATAAATATAAATTTTTTTAAATATTTAATTAGTTTGAAAAATAATAATTAATTTGATCAATTATTTCGTTAATTAATTTTGTTGAATAAAGTGGTTCGATTTAATTAGTTATTTAATTAATTTCAACTAGCGTGTATCATTGGTATATCTAGACATTTTAATCATATCGTAGATTCTATACATCTCTAATTGTAAATTGTTTTCCCATTCTCATATGGATCGAAATAGTTTAGAATTTTGTTTCTTTGTAGCTTAGGATTTTATTTCTTCGCATGTTTTGATCATCATTTAATTATGGCCACGATACTCATTTCGTTGTTGTTATTGCCATGGATTTATGATCGATCGTGATACAACCTGGATGATTGATTATTGGATGATCAAGATAAGACCAAAAGGGATACTCATCATCAAGGGAATTCAATGATGCTTTATGAAGATTTTTTTTATCTTGTGTGCAATGAAGAGGCAACGGACCTTCTCTGTTAGGTATCATTGTCGCTCTCTTTACTTCTTTCTCGCACTATTTGCATACATGCTTTTGCATGCTTCATCTGATGTCTCATCATTTATGTCTGATGTATTGTCATCTATACACTTCTTATATGATGTTTCGCTCATCCATTTTCATTATATGATGTATCGTTATCTATGTCTTGATGTATTATCATCCTCGCATGCTTCATCTGATGTTTTAATGTCCATATCTTTCTCATATGATGTTTTATCATCCATTTCTTTCATACATGATGTATCACCATCCATTGGCTGATTTACCTGTGTCTTATGGTGAGCCTTTAAGGAATATGATCCATCTCTTTTCTTATTTTTTTCTCATGTTTTGTATATCTTTTTGTCAATTTTGTTTGACGATTGCTTGTGATCATAGCTTAGGCGGTAGCTTTAGTGCACCACCTTGAATTTTACATGTGAAGCTATTATGTTTCTAACCTATTATGGTTCTGATCTTTTGAGATTGGATCGCTATTATATATTGCTCCAATGACACTTTTTGGACATTTCATTGTCCATCCGTCATGGTGACAAGTTAGGAGCCGCATCTTTTAGTTTCAACCTAATTGTATGTGTATAATTGCTTGAGGAATTTCATGTTCGTTTCTTTTGATGTTTGAATTTTGATTTCATACTTCTCTTGCATCTTACTGCTTATGCTTCCATGAACCTTTGATTGACACTTCATTGTCATTTTATTTTGGTATCATCTTGGAAGCTACATTGGCCATTTTGTTGGTCTTTATCTTCTTTCTCTTTAGATTTTGATCATGATTTTATAATCCATGTCTCCTTGAGGTATCTTGATATTGGTTTCATTCCTATAACATCTAATAACCCTAATTGCAATATAGTTTGATCATCTACGCCTTTGTGCATAAGAGACTAAGTTTGTAATATATTATCATGACGCTTTAGCATATTAGATTGATAGCATTGCTTAGAGTTCTTGCAAGATCATGATAGATACTTATAATAGGTATATGCCACTTCCCTATGACCTATAAGTATCAATTCTTATTTTTACACTTGATTTATATCATCCGTCATTGATTTAAACAAGTGTTTTCCATCTCTTGTGATGTTGATTATCAATTAGGTGACTTGTTTTGTGTATTGAAGTTTTGTCTTCTACATTTGTTTCTCATGAACCTCATCTTGATTTATCTTATTACACAAGTCACACATGTCTTAATTATCTAATTAATACCAATTTGTTTGATCTTTATCAAATGTTTTGAACTTGACTAGTTTTGGTGTTTTTAAACCCTAAGTCGGTGTGCTTTGGTGAATGATCCTTCTCTTGTGTTGGAGACACCCTTGAGAATTATTTGTTTATATGTTAAGATAATTAATTTGGATGTCCCATGGGTATCTAATCTTGCATCTCGCTCATCTTTTGTTTTAGTTATTCTATTTACCTCTTAGGGTTAGAGTTAGGGTAGAATTTTGACTTCTTTCCCTCTTTAGTTGACTTGTAATTAAGTTGTTGATATTTATTAATTGAGAATAATTTGTATGAGTATTATATCTATGTGTTCATCACTGACCTTACTCTTGTGTGACACTTAGCACAAGTATGCTTAAGCACACACATATGCACACACTTTTGCCCGCACTTGTATGGATCGATTTTGTTCTCCTTAAGTGATTTGTCCGTGAATCTTTATCATGCATGTTTTTATGCTTTGATTGATGTATTGATGTGTTTTATAATGTATTTTATGTATTTTGACCTTCCATGGTTCATTTCCTTTCATCTATGCCCTTTCTTGGCTTCTTTTGACTTGTAAACGCTTTCTAGGTCAAAGTTTCGACTAGTTTTTGTACTAGTGTTGTAATTGCATCTTTGTGACATTCTCCTTATGATTTGACTATTAATTATTTCATATGATGTTCCTAATGTAATAACTTCATGTTAAAACTCCTTTTTATGTTATGTATGTCACACACTTGTATTCACTTCACCACACACAATTGTCGCATGTTTACGCACTCTTGTCGAATTTCGTTCGTGAAATTTTTGTGGTTTGGGTTGCATGATGTAAATAAGATGCTAACATGTTAGCTAACGAATTTTATTTAATTTTACCTTCTAATTCTTCCTTTATCTCATCTATGCTTAATATCTCACACAATTTGCTTTTCGTATGCTTTTAGGACTAGTTTCGACCTAGTTTATGAATTAACTTCGCATGTGTGTATTCATAGTGATGCTTGATGTTTGTTTTTGGTTTGTATAAACCTTGTATATGTATGTTGTGTCTACTGACCTCACTTCACATGACACATTTCATGATTGCTCACTCATTTCTTTCCATTTCATTTTCATCCCCATTTTCTTTGTGATTAACTATTGTGCTTTTGTTGCAGATGTATTGCTGTTGTAGGAATATTCCGCGCACAAGTATTTTTAATTATCGATTCCACAGGGATTGGTGTGTATTGTAGTCTTTCAATAGAAAAGCGTAGTTTAAGATTTAAGTAACCAAAGGGTTTCCAAGCAAGTAACTAAATTAGTCTTTTCAAAAGAGAGTTATGGTTTGGATTCAAGAGAGTTGTAGTTTGTTTTCAATTGATGGAAGCATGTCAAGATTAGTTTCATTGACCTAATTTCATAAGCATTTTCTTAATCAAGTGATGAACTAGTTTGATGATTTCTATAAATACATATCCTCTCAATCTTGTTGATTTCTCACCAAGATTATGAGTTTTATCATGTTAATCCTTGAATGATTTCTCACCACAACTATTGACATGATAAATATTAAGCTCAATACTTGTAAACACTAACACACAAATCTATTTATAGCATTTGTTCATTAGTGGATGAATATCCTAGGTCTACTTTGAAGCATCCTTTTTCAAACAAGATTCAAAGCATAAAAAGATGAAGAACAAAGATATTCAACTATATTAATCATCAACCATGTTCATACACAAATGGATTAAAAGAAATACATACTTAGTTAGATGAACTACCTCTAATCTTGACACAAAAAGAACTTAGCCACACATTTCCATGGTTGCTTTGCTCACAAGATTGTTGGAGGAGATGATGAACAATGAAGAATCAAGAGGAAAAACTATGTTTTTCTTACTAATTCTATGCCTAATTTTTACAACAATGATGATAATTATGATGAAGTGATGTTCCACCACTTTACACACCAAAAACCAGCTGGAAAAGATGGATTAGGTGGCCCAAAAGGTGAAAGCATGGGTCGGTCCTTTTTCTGATTTTCGCAGACCGCGCTAAGCCCGGTTATTCGCGCTGAGCGCGCTCATGCTGCAACCGCGCTGAGCGTGACCTGAAGCATGCTTCTTCATCTAAAAATTTCTTCAAAAAGAATCATCCCAAGAGCTCTTCAAGTTTCCTTGAATCCAAGCTTGAGATAATTAATCAATAAAAACCTACAATTAAAAGTAAACTAAGTTAAATAATATATTATAAACAAAAACTAAATAAAAACATAATTAAACCAAAATACTAGAATAAATACTACTATTAATTAAAAAGGCATTCTTAAGGACCACAAAATCATGTACAAAATAGCTACAATTTGGTCCTTAACAATTCTCCCCAACTTACTTCTTTGTTTGTCCCCAAACAAAAGTCAATAATCTCACTAAGCAAGAAGAAACAAAATGTAAGCATGCAACTCACACAAGAATGATGGTTCAAACTCAACATACCCGACAAAAGCACACATCGATCGCTTCTTCGAAACACAACATGGATATGAATTAAGTTCTAAACACAATATATCAACACATCTAGACAAAATAAAAGATATGTTCACACTTGAATCACCTAATGATTTCTTCAATATTCATGAAGAACAAAATGCATATTTACAAAGGACTAAACACTCTCACTAATAGTCATGCACATCCAGAATAATTCATACATTCATCAAAACAAGTTAAATGAACAAAATGGAAACAAAGATCACTAAGGACTTTCAAGGGTTGTAACTTGGCTTAGGTTAGAAACAAGGGATATTTAAGTACAAAGCCATTGAAACAAATTGGGTTAAAGAATATGAAGAGCATTTCACAAACTAATTCCCACTTCCTTCTTATTATTCACAACCTCTTTTCTTTTTCACACAATGATCCTCTTTTTTCATTTCTTTTGTTTTCTTTTCATATACAAATTTTTTTCTTCTTTTGTATTTTTCTTTTCTCTATTATTTTTTCTTTAGGATCATTGTGTCATCAATTCTAGGTTCTTTTTTATCAACCTCCCCAACTTCATTTATATCAATCCTTTTTTATTCAAGAACATGCTCTTCAAAGGGTTAATCACAAAAAGGGTTGGTATTCTCAAACAAGAAAAATTTATAGAATGAATCATCATTGAATTTTCAAAGATTATCAACAACTATTAAGTGGCCTACTTAACAATTAGTTGATTTGATAAATTCATCCTACAAATGCAATTAAAGCTCAAAAGGGTTCACAAGGATTCACTCACTCACGGTTAGTTGAGGCCCTTTTGGAATTGATGGTTTTTCTCATAATGCACAAAAAATTGCCTTGATCATCTCTAAGTTTCCAAATTATCACAAACAAATGAAGATTAAGCATGAATCACACGAGTTAACAAAACTATTAGACACTCAATATTTGGTATAAGGTGGAAAGCTTCTCACCTATGTGGTTTAAGTCCTAATGATTCGAATGTGAACACAAATTTTTTGTACATGCCAAGATATTTTGCATAAAGCACAAATTTCATAGACATGTTAATATTCTACAAAACGATTAAATATGTACCTTATTTGTGGATCGAGTCGAGAATTATATCATCACCATCACTTTGGTGAAACACACTTACTTGCTTTGGAGTACCGTTGAAAAACCGGGACAAACCAAAAGAAGTACAATTCAAAATAAATAACCTATAATCTAAAAATAAAATAAAACAAAACAAAATAAAATAAAATAAAATAAAATAAAAGACACCCACCAAAATGATGTTTAAAACTAAAAAGTATTTAGGCTCCATGCCTACAAAATGTCAATTGGAATTACAAGCACATCCTAAAAATGGATGGCAACCAACAAAATCCAAAAGTTTAAAAGAACTAAAACCAAAAAGTAAAAAGTCCTAAAATAAAAAATAAAGACAATCAATTTGAAGCCTCGAGGATGGAATCTCCAAGAGTCTCAGAACCAGAACCGCCCTCTCCATCATCATCACTCTCCTCATCACCATCAACATCACCCACCTCCTCCTCTGCATTTGGCCCGACCCCGGGCCACCCAGCATAAGCACTCAGCTGCTCGCTCGTACGAGTGAAGTGATTCACCCCAGCTCTCTGATTTGCAACGCCAGTTGCTCCATGCTCTCGTGCATACACATAAATGCTCTCTGATGAGCAAAATGCATTTGTCGGTTCCATTCTTCAGAGGGACTGGCCTGAGGAAGTGCAGCAGCTACAGGAACAGCCCGGGCGGCAGAGTTATCATCCAAGGCCCTACAATAGCGACCACAGTAGTTATCATCAATGATCCCATCGATCGTTAGGTGCCCCACAATAGGAAAAATGACTTTGGCCCTTTTCAGAAGGCCCATGATCAACCCAGGATAAGTTAGGCCATATTTTATACGCTCCCCCTAGAGGTATAACTCAATGCGACCCTCTTCAGCTCATTAGCGATCAAACGACCAAAATCAATTTGAGCTTCATCGAGCATATAGGCAATGAGGCCGGCGGTCTCCATGGGAATAGAAGATGTGTGGCTTCTAGGTCTCAGATTATAAAGGGCCACACACATCAGCACACGGGCACTAATTTTCAGGCTGGACCGATTGAATTTCAGTGGTTGGCCAGCCCTGTTCAGCTCATAGAAGTGCCCAGTGGTCGTGGTAAACATCCAACTGATCCTCTAGGACTGTCCAATTAATGCCCAGGTAGTTGTTGATAGCAGTGCGAGAAAATGAAACCAACTTGCCTCGAACCACAGAAGTGAAAGGGAACTCTCGCCCCTCAGTAGGAATGGTGTTGGCATAAAATTCCCTTACCAGCTCAACATTAACTTTGGTCTGGGGCTCACACAAAACACCCAAACCATAGTTGTCCAGGATAGCATCGGGGGTGGCATAATGGCCCTGCTCTCAGAGTTGGATGATCCGCTCGGTCCAAATGTTGCGCTCCTCAAGCTCTTTGTATCTTGCCTCTTGAGCAGGCCCCAATAAGCGATCACCATCAAAAGGAGCGGATCGAGAGGACCCAGCCCCGGCGGAAGAAACCTGTTGTCGTTTAGGAGCCATCTGAAAACAACACAAAAATCAACGAAAATTGACACCGAAATGCCCGTTAGAGATAAATCATGCAAACAGCAGTAGAAACCAATCAACCAAAGCATCAAGACACAACGGACAATTCAAAAACACAGCAGAAGAATTTTTCAGAATTCTACAGACCGCGCTAAGCGCGCTCTGCGATTTCCAAAAAAATTCTTCTGTAAAAACAAAAATTCCTCAAGGAAAACAAGCCTACTATGAGCGAAAATCCTAACCTAAGCCTTCTCTACAATCTAAACAACCTAATCCTAATAGAAAAATCCTGAATTCCAAAACCTAGGTTTCTAAAATCTAACCTAAACAGCATAAAATAACGAAATTGAAAAGGGAAAACCATAGAATAACATACCTAGATGCTTGGGTTGAAGATTTGAACAAGAAATTTGCAAGAATGTGTTGATTAGGGGTTGGGGATTTTGGGATTCTTGAGAAAGTTTTGAGTGAAGAGGGAAAAGAGGGAAAAAGGGTTGAAATGAACCCTACCTTTTTAAATATAAAACCAGGCCACCCATTGGGCCTTAGAAAACCGGTTTTTGGCAAAATATTTTTTTAAAAAAATCACGCAGACCGCGCTAAGCGCGAAATGTTCTGCCAGATGGGCCAAAATGCGCGCTAAGCGCGCTCTGAGCGCGACCTGCAGAACTTTGAAATTTTTGAAAAAAACAAAAAATTAACTAAAGGGACATGTCAAAATGAGTGCAACAGAAATACTTACAATGTTGGGGTGCCTCCCAACAAGCGATTTGTTTAACGTCGGTAGAGCTCGACGGTTTAGGATGATCAAGGATCATCAAAGTAGGATGCGGCAATTTCGCGGCTCACTTCTCCGCCAACATACCGTTTCAAACGCTGCCCATTCACAGTCCATTCACTTTTTCCCTCCGGGTCTTGCAAAACAACGACACCATAGTCTTTCACTTCCTTATTTAGAAAAGGGCCGGACCACTTTGTCTTAAGTTTTCCCGGAAAAAGTCTCATCCGGGAATTTAACAAGAGGACACTTTGCCCCGGTCGAAATTCCTTGTGCTTGATCTTTTTGTCATGAGAAACTTTCACTTTGGCCTTGTACTTCCGGTTGGAATGGTACGCTCTATCTCGCATTTCATCCAATTGCACGAGTTGCACTTTTCTCTTATCACCCGCCAAAGAAGGATCGAAATTCAAGAATCGGAGGGCCCATAAAGCTTTGTATTCCATCTCCACAGGGAGGTGACAAGTCTTGCCATAAACAACCTGAAACGGGGTTAGTCTGATAGGAGCTTTATAGGCGGTTCGATACGCCCATAAAGCTTCATCCAATTTTTGTGACCAATCTTTTCGAGAACCCGAAACACTTTTTTCCAAAATCTTTTTAATTTCCCTGTTTGACACTTCGGCTTGACCATTCGCTTGCGGGTGATAGGGAGTTGTCACCTTATGCTTTACACCGTATTGTTTCAAAAGTTTTTGTAACAGTGTATTGCAAAAATGCGACCCGCCATCACTAATTAACACCCGAGGCACACCAAACCGAGAAAGAATGTTTTTCTTTAAAAAATTTATAACGGTTTTGGCGTCGGCCTTCGGTGAAGCAATGACCTCCACCCACTTAGACACGTAATCAACAGCCACAAGAATGTATTCATTTGAAAATGACGACGGAAATGGACCAACAAAATCAATTCCCCAACAATCAAATACCTCGACTTCCAACATGTTATTCAAAGGCATTTCATCCCTCTTGCCTATACCGCCACTTCTTTGGCATTTATCACAACACTTAGCATAAGCATAAGCATCTTTAAATAGCGAAGGAAGGCCAATAAAATCCTGATTGTAGGACTTTGGTGGCCGTTCGCAATCCATTGTAATGTCCCCCACAAGGGGAATTGTGACAATGCCAAAGAATGTTTTTGGCTTCCTCATTAGACACACACCTTCTTAACAACCCATCACTACTCAACCTAAAAAAACAAGGTTCGTGCCAAACATAATACTTGGCATCGGCCAAGAATTTTCGCTTTTCATTCCATGTTAAATCCTCCGGCATTAATCCCGCGGCTTTGTAATTTGCCATGTCGGCAAACCACGGCCGCTCTTGGATTGCAAACAACTTCTCATCCGGAAACTCCTCCTTCACCTCCTTTTCTTTGTCCGTAATTTTCACGTTCACTAGGCAAGATAAATGATCTGCTACCAAATTCTCCGAACCCTTTTTATCTCGTACCTCCAAATCAAATTCTTGTAAAAGACGGATCCATCGGATTAACCTTTGTTTGGAGTCCGGTTTGGTAAGCAAATATTTAATCGCGGAATGATCCGTGAAAACCACTACCTTTGAACCAATAAGATAAGGATGAAACTTTTCCATTGCATATACAATTGCGAGCAACTCTTTTTCGGTTGTTGCGTAATTAATTTGAGCATCGTTCAAAGCTTTGCTCGCATAATGAATAGCATGGAAAATTTTGTTCTTCCTTTGGCCAAACACGGCTCCCACCGCATAATCACTTGCGTCACACATCAATTCAAAATCAAGTTTCCAATTAGGCGCGATGATTATGGGTGCATTTATTAAATTCTCTTTCAATTTTTCAAAAGCCATTAAACAATCTCTATCAAATAAAAAGGACTTATCTTTGTTGAGCAAGTTGCTCAAAGGCTTGGCTATCTTTGAGAATTCTTTGATGAATCTTCGATAGAATCCCGCATGTCCTAGAAAGCTCTGAATGCCTTTGACATTGGTAGGTGGGAGAACCGTATCAATCACATCAATTTTTGCTTTATCAACCTCGATTCCTCTTGAAGATATTTTGTGGCCAAGGACAATTCCCTCGGTCACCATGAAATTGCATTTTTCCCAATTCAAGACCAAATTCGTATCCACACACCTCTTCAAGGCGGTGTTCAAATTTTCAAGCACAAATCAAATGGCCAAAGGCGGAGAAATCATCCATAAAAACTTCAATTGTTTTCTCAATCAAATCGGCAAATATGGCTTGCATGCATCTTTGAAATGTTGCCGGCGCATTACATAAGCCGAAAGGCATACGTCTATACGCGAATATTCCAAAAGGACATGTGAAAGCCGTTTTCTCGTGATCTTCGGATTCACCGATATTTGATTGTACCGAATAACCATCAAAAGCAATAATATTGTTGACCGAGCCTTTCCAACATTTGGTCCATGAACGGAAGAGGAAAGTGATCCTTCCTTGTTGCTTTGTTAAGCCTTCGATAGTCGATGCACATTCTCCATCCCGTTACTTTTCTTGTCGGCACTAATTCATCCTTGTCATTCGACACAACCGTCAAACCTCCTTTTTTCGGAACCACATGCACCGGGTTCACCCAAGTACTATCCGAGATCGGATAAATCATCCCCGCTTCTAACATCTTCACCACTTCTTTTCGAACTACTTCCTTCATCACCGGATTCAAACGCCTCTGAGGTTGGGCTACCGGTTTGTACTCTTCCTCCATCATGATGTTATGCATACAATAGGCCGAGCTTATGCCTTTCAAATCGGCTAAAACCCAACCAATCGCACTTTTGTTAGATTTCAAAACTTGAATTAAGCTTCCCTCCTCCTTCTCTGATAATGTATTACTAATGATTACGAGTTTCTTACCTCCCTCCTCTAGAAACACATACTTCAAGTGAGATGGTAGTGCTTTCAACTCAAGCTTTGGCTCTTCGTCTTTTTGATCATTTTTCAAAATTTCCACTTCTTCCTCCCATGGGTGCATTTCCTTGGAAATCTCCATTCCTTCCAAACACTCCTCAAGATCTCGACTATCATCATCATTCACTTCTTGGGTTGCTTCCTCGATAACATCAATTTTGAAGCAATCTTTCTTATCAATTGGATGCTTCATTGCTTCAAAAATATTAAAGCAAATTTCTTCATCTTGAACCCTCACCTTCATTAACCCGTCATCAATATCAATCATCATTAGCCGTCTTCATGAATGGACGACCTAGAATTAGAGGTGCATCCACATCTTCCTCCATATCTATCACAACAAAGTCAACCGGGAAAAAGAATTTGTCCACTTTTACCAACAAGTCTAAAGCTACACCGTGCGGGCGAGTAATAGACTTGTCCGCCAATTGCAACGTCATTTTTGTAGAATTTAATTCAATCTCCCCAACCTCTTTACAATGGATAATGGAATCAAATTGATACTTGATCCCAAGTCAATTAATCCTTTGCCGACATAGACATCCCCAATGGTAACGGGAAAGGTTACACGCCCCGGATCACTTTCTTTTTTTGGAATAGTGCGTTGAATTATCGCACTACAACTTGTATCAACCATTATAGTTTCTTGATCCGTGTACCGCTTCTTTTTTGTCAATATGTCCTTCATGAATTTTGCATATTTCGGCATTTGCTCTAATGCCTCGGTGAATGGAATATTAATTTGCAATTGCTTAAAAATATCCATAAACCGAGCATAGTGCTTAGCATCATCCTTTTTAGAGGGAAGGTGAGGATAAGATAAGTTTCTTAATGGAAGAGTGACTTCCTTCTCCTTTCCCTTTCTCATTTTCTTCTTCTTTTCCTCCACTTTCTCCTTTTCAACTACACCATTCTCATTTTCCTTTTCGACTACAACTTCATTTTCAACTAAATCATTCCCCACATAAACATCATCATTTTTTTCAACTACAACCTCATCATCTTTTTCAACTATATCTTCCTCCACTACTACTTCTTCATCCTTCTCCACTTGATTTTTTCTCTCCACTACTTTCTTTTTCTTTTCAACAACTTTATTTTTCTCATCACAAACTCCACCACTCCTAGTTGTAATAGCTTTGCAATGCTCCTTAGGATTTGCTTGAGTAGTTGGGGAAAATGATGTCGAAGTACTTTGGTCAGAAATTTGCTTTGCTAATTGCCCCATTTGAGTTTCCAAATTCTTGATAGATGCCTCCGTGCTCTTTTGGTTTGCCATAGAAACTTGCATGAATTGAGCTAGAGTGTCTTGAATGTTGGAAGATCTCACTTGATTTTGCGGTTGATTTTGAGGTTGAGCTTGATTTTGATTTTAAGTTTGGTATGGATTTTGCCTAGCTTGATTGTTGTTGTCTTGTCTCCACCCGCCTTGATAACCTTGGTTACCTCTTTGTTGGTAACCTTGGCCTTGATTTTGATAAGGATAAGGAGCTCGTTGTTGGTATCCTTGCCCTTGGTTGGCCATATAATTTGCTTCTTCATTTTCCGGAGGACAAAATCCGATTTTGTGATCCCCCTTACACAATTCACAACAAGCAATTTGGTGAGTTTGCTTGCTATATGTTCCTTGCATCTCCATGATTTGTTGCGGAAGCCTTGCCATTTGTTTTGTCAATTCTTCAACTTGTTTCGCAAACAATTTGTTTTGCGCTACAAGTGCTTCGTGACTAGAGCCAATTTCAAGAACTCCTGTTTTTACTTGCGCACCTCCTTGATCATGTTGAGTTTGGTGGTCATTCCTCCCCATCTTCTCAATTATTTGAATTGCTTCATATGGTGTTTTTGCCATCAAAGAACCTCCCGCCGTAGCATCCAACAACAATTTGTGTTGAGGTTGGAGACCATTTCGGAAGATATGAATTTTGGTTAGCTCGTCAAAACCATGGCTAGGAGACTTTCTAAGCATGGACTTATACCTTTCCCAAGCCCTATTCAAAGGCTCGTTAACTCCTTGTGAAAATACCGAAATCGCGGTTTTTGCCTCCATGAGACGTGATTGAGGGAAAAATCTTTCAAGGAATTTTTCCTCCAACACATTCCAATTTGTCATTGTCTCTTGTAGTTGGTCGAGATACCAATCCTTTGCTTTCCCCACTAAAGAATGAGGGAAAAGCCTTTGAAAGTATTGCTCCTCTTGGTCTTCCGGAGCCCCGGCCGCTCCCGCGATCTCATAGAACTTAGTGAGGTGGGTGTAAGGATCTTCATGGTCATGGCCATGAAAAGGACTTGCATAAAGAAGTTGAAGCAAGCCCGTCTTCATCTCCGTGAACCTTGCATTTGCTTGGCGAGCAAATTGAGCGGTGTGACGAGGACTATTTACACAAGGCCCCCGTGGTGGTGGTGGTGGTGGTGGTTGTGGTTGATTCTCCTCCATAATGACTTCTCCTAACACGGGTGGTGTAGAAGAAGTAGATGATTCTCCTCTTTCTTTCCTTTGCCTAGCTAGTCTTTTCCTTCTTTTAGCACTACAATTAAGTCTTCTTGCCGTCCTTTCAATTTCGGGATCGAAAAGGAGTTGATCGGCCAAAACACTTCCTCGCATAAACTAATTCCTGAAAAAGTCAAGCCACACAAAAGTAACAAAGAGAGATTAGTAGAAAAATATCTTAAAACACACAACTATTGCGATACTAGCAATATCAAACGCCCAACCCCGGCAACGGCGCCATTTTGTTGTAGGAATATTCCGCGAACAAGTATTTTTAATTATCGATTCCACAGGGATTGGTGTATATTGTAGTCTTTCAATAGAAAAGTGTATTTTAAGATTTAAGTAACCAAAGGGTTTGTTTCCTAAGCTACTAGTATCATGAATTTCCAAGCAAGTAACTAAATTAGTCTTTTCAAAAGAGAGTTATGGTTTAGATTCAAGAGAGTTGTAGTTTGTTTTTAATTGATGGAAGCATGTCAAGATTAGTTTCATTGACCTAATTTCATAAGCATTTTCTTAATCAAGTGATGAACTAGTTTGATGATTTCTATAAATACATATCCTCTCAATCTTGTTGATTTCTCACCAAGATTGTGAGTTTTATCATGTTAATCCTTGAATGATTTCTCACCACAACTATTGACATGATAAATATTAAGCTCAATACTTATAAACACTAACACACAAATCTATTTATAGCATTTGTTCATTAGTGGATGAATATCCTAGGTCTACTTTGAAGCATCCTTTTTCAAACAAGATTCAAAGCATAAAAAGATGAAGAACAAAGATATTCAACTATATTAATCATCAACCATGTTCATACACAAATGGATTAAAAGAAATACATACTTAGTTAGATGAACTACCTCTAATCTTGACACAAAAAGAACTTAGCCACACATTTCCATGGTTGCTTTGCTCACAAGATTGTTGGAGGAGATGATGAACAATGAAGAATCAAGAGGAAAAACTATGTTTTTCTTACTAATTCTATGCCTAATTTTTACAACAATGATGATAATTATGATGAAGTGATGTTCTACCACTTTACACACCAAAAACCAGCTGGAAAAGATGGATTAGGTGGGCCAAAAGGTGAAAGCATGGGTCTGTCCTTTTTACGATTTTTTGATGCGCTAAGCGGTTATTAAGCGCTCATCTACAACCGCGTTGGAGCGACCGAAGCATGCTTCTTCATCCAAAAATTTCTTCAAAAAGAATCATCCCAAGAGCTCTTCAAGTGTCCTTGAATCCAAGCTTGAGATAATTAATCAATAAAAACCTACAATTAAAAGTAAACTAAGTTAAATAATATATTATAAACAAAAACTAAATAAAAACATAATTAAACCAAAATACTAGAATAAATACTACTAATTAATTAAAAAGGCATTGTTAAGGACCACAAAATCATGTACAAAATAGCTACAATTTGGTCCTTAACAGTTGCCATTATCCATTATCTTCTTGATGTATCGTCATCTTCAGTTTAATGTTTTATCACTCTACCTTGTTATTGCTAACCCATCTGTTGAGTGTGCAAGAGATTTCTATTTGATGTTCATCTGATGCGTGAAGCTTTATCTGACGTCTTGAAGTTCACCTGAGGCAATTTCTCGTACCACGTGATTAAGTTCTTTATTTTTAATTAGTTATTGATGTATTTCAATTGGGTTGTATTATTTAGAATTTTATTCTAACTTTTGATGCGATAAATCCCCATTCATAAACTTGTATCCCTATTCCCATGTGGTTTGTAATAGTTTAGGATTTTATTTCCTTTTGTGTTTCAATTATTGTTTACTTATGCGATTATCATTCAATTAGAACACACAGTCTCCTCTTGGGCTCTTTATCAATGAAAAGGTATACATACACAGTGCACACTCGCACACATTCATAGTTTGGTCCTGGGCTTTTCTACAGCGACAACTATTCGATCTATTGTTCCAATTGGTCGTTTAGAATACTAGTGCCACGCTGTACCACTTTTTAGAAGCATACATATAGCCACCTTGTATGGGCTCGCTTGATTTACATCTCTTGACCTCTTGGTTCTTATACCAAGTTCCTTTAAAGGGTTTCATAGTCGAGTTTGGGCATGACCATTCTCACAAGGTTAATCAATGTTTCGACTTTGGTTAATCATAACCCGAACTGATCACCTTGGTCCATATACCAAGTGTTCCATGCAAAAGGGTCTCATGGTTGGGGGTAGGAGTACCTACTCTCACAAGGTTAATCAAGTATTGCCCTTGGTTAATCATAACCTGATTAAATCCTCCATTCATACACCAAGCATTCCAAGTATTTTTTTTATGATACTAATCATTTTGTTGATTTTGTTGCCAGGAGTTCGTGATTGTTTGTTGGTGCAACTTGGGTACACTTGGATGATCGATGACTCTTTTCAGTAGAGTTTGCTTATCTCGTGCATGTTGAAGAGGCAACGAACTTTCTCCGTTAGGTATCATCGTCACCTTCTTTATACATGATGTTTCATCATCATTCACATGCACATTTTATCTTTCGTAATTGATGTTTTGTCATCCATGTCTGATGTTTTGTCATCCATGCATTTTATTATCCCTTACATGATGTTTTGCCATCCATGTCTACTATCATGCTATTTTGTCATCCATGCCCGATGTATCATCGTCCATGCATATTGTATCTTTCTTTATATGATGTTTTGCCATCCATGTCTGCTATCACGATGTTTTATCATCCATGCCTGATGTTTCTTCATCCATGCATATTTTATTATTCTTTACATGATGTTTTGTCATCTATGTCTGTTATTTTGATGTTTTGTCATCCATGCCTGATGTTTCGTCATCCATACATGTCTTATCATTCATTCTAAGTGTGATTGTTTGCTTCTTTATCTCTTTTATGAGATCTCCATGTTCCCCATAGGATCTTTAGTTCACTCTTCTCCAAGTTTGAACTTAATAGAACTTAGGTTTTCTATCCATGCATGATAACCTTAGGTAGATTCTTCCCCTTGTTCATACTCATAATTTAGGATCAACTTTGTATGATAACTTCAGGATTTAGAAATAAGTTAGTTTCCCCTAGCTATTTTACCTTTATCTTTTTTGCATCCTTAAAATTAAAATCTTGTTTTTTCAAGTGCATTAAACACTTTAATAATCTGAAACTTTTTCCAAAGTAAAATATACAAACCAATTAGTTTTAGGATGTTTCGTCATCTCGTCTGCTGATGTTTCGTCATCTTGTCTTCCGATGTTTCTTCATCTTGTCTACCGATGTTTCGTCATCCCGTTGCCGATGTTTCGTCATCATGGAGGTGTTTCATCATCATTTTTTGTTTCGTCTGCTAATCTAAAAAACACAAACCAACAAAAATAAGTGAGCCGAACTACAGCACTCTGACTTTCCCATTTCACGAGGGAATATGTAGGCATCATGTCGCGGGGCTTGATCGAGCAACCTTTGTAAATATTTTCTTTTTTTCCACATGTTTTCTTTCTCTTATTCTTTTCTTTATTTCTTTATTCTTCTTTTATTTTTGCATGCATTATACCTCATATACAGATTTAGTTAGACCTTTACACCCATTAGATATAAAGTAAAAGCGGATACCGTAAAGTACTATGGACGTGTGGGGTGCTAATCCCTTCCCCTCGCGTAACAGACTTCCTTACCTAATCTCTCGGTCGCAAGACCGTGATTTCTTCGTTTCAGGTTTACTCGATGTTTACCTTTCTCTCTTGGTGGGATAAAAAACATTTGATGGCGACTTCATTGTTATATAATTATATTCTTTGATTTTTTGGCCGGTTGTTTCAAATACCATCCGAAGATTACTGGAGCATGATGGAATATGATCTTGTCGACTTAGATGAAGAAAGGATGTTAACCCTTGATTCATTAAGAAGACAGAAAGAGAGAATTATAAGAGCCTACAACAAAAAGGTAAAAGACAAAGTATTTTCTATCGACGATTTAGTTTGGAAAGTTATATTACCTATGGACAGAAACGATGGAGTCTTAGGAAAATGGTCCCCTAATTGGGAAGGACCTTTTAAGGTAATACAAGTTTTTTCCAATAATGCCTATGAACTTGAAGAATTATCCCCAGATCGACGGGTCATAAGGGTAAATGGAAATTACTTGAAGAAGTACAAGTCTATTCTTCAAGAAGTCAAAATTTTGACAAAATAAATACTTGTCGAATGAACGAGCTGGAAAAAATTACATCTGAAACCAACAAAATAAAAATCATTCATAAATATGTGCAATAGAGAGAGATATATAAGGCATCAAAAAGAGAGTATTAAATTAAAAGTTGGCTTAAGGCCATTGTTCAAATATTAAATAAGTACAAAATTGTCGCAATGATTAGAAGTGTTTGAATTTGTTTTGGAATGATTGCAATTCACCATTGAAGTGTACGGCCTGAGAATCAAAGTCTTCTGCTTGAGTTCTAAGACTCTTGAGCTCTGCTTCGGCAGAAGAAATTGCATCACCTACGGCCACGACATCTAAAGCACTTTGGTCAACTTTAGCTTGAAATGGATTGATAGTCTTAGTAACTATCTCCTCCTCTTGCTTGGCAATTGATTCCAATTTCTTGTCTAGAGAAACAATCTGGTTGCGTAAAGCAGCAAGCTGGTCATGTATTTCAGCAGCTCTTTTTTATTTAGGAATTAGCTCTTCTTTCTTTTTCTCAATCAATGCTAGCATCCTGTCGACTTCTTCGTTGGCATTTACCATAATATCCCAATTCTCCTTCTCAAAGGCCTCCTTCGACTTGATTAATTGTTTATTCTCCTTGATGCATTCAATGTTGCGGAGCATAGGAACAAAACAATTCTCAAATGCTGTCATCATGAACCGAGCTGATTCATAAATGTTAAGATCTTTCAGCTGAGCAAGCGCATCTAAAATCTCTAGGCCAATAGTTAGATCAGAGTGAAGCAAATGAGGCAACTCAGGATTCAAGGAATAAGTACGGATTTTAGTCGCTAAAGTCTTGACTTTTGTTGCCTCAGGCCCCAATTTGTCATTATGAATTTGAGATTGGTCGGAGTCATAAGAAAGTGTGCGAGAGCTCACTAAGCTACGCAGCCTAGCTATTGCTTCTAGAGCATAAGGTTTGGCCACTAATGTTGTCGACACGGTAGGTGAACCAATATTTTTTTGCTCTTTAGAAGTGTAAGGCGCACCTTTAGGAGAAGGCAGAAGTTGTGAAGTGGTGAAATCTTTATTTTCCTCTGAACCCTACAGGGAATCTGAAAGACTAGAGTCAGAGCTATTTAAAATAGAGTCCTTATGCATGGCAGGACTAGTGGTTGATTCAAAATCACTAAGAGTATCCTGAACAGTCAGATCAATGAACTCACCAGCAGCGACGATAGGAGTTTCATGATGGTGAGGAGAAGAAGCCTCTGACAGTGGAGAATAGTCGGCAAACTTTGTTGTTGTTGACCAGAAGCCTCAACCTAGAGAAAACAAGAAGAGATTAATGAAACAAATCCAACAAGTTAAAAAGAAATTAAATCGGAATCGACTAGTACCTGTGTCGGTGGGTCAGGGTTGACAGTTGCATCTTTCTCAGCAAAAGCAGCAGTAGTAGGACCTGAAGCTCCAACAGTGTTGGGAACAGGGAGTAGGTCGACATTGACTGGTTCCACCACTATGGCAACAACATCTGCGCCAAGGTTAGCTTCAGGTTCCTTGACTATAGAAACCTTGCTTTTCTTTTTTTCCACGTTATCTTGAGTAGGAGAGGAACCCTTCTTCCTCTTGTGGCTTTTGGATTTGTGGGAATTTCGAGGGGACTGAGCATCAGGAGATGGCTAAGTATAGAAAAGAAGATATAATTTGGTTCTTCAGTTGAGAAAAGGAAGTTAAGTCGACAAGAAATACACCAGTCCTCACAGTAGATTGGTGCTTGTCTATCTTGGACCTTTTGGATTTGCCAGATAGAGAAGTCAAATCCGCCGAACGTTTTTGACTCTGGCAAACAAGAGAAACGTTACCAACATTTCAAGTCATAAAATAGAATAGAAGGAATATAAAGTATACAAGTACACCTATAGGAGAATCAGTTTTCTTGAGCGCGGTAGAAATGGTGTCGGTATTAGAAGGGGTGTTGTCAAGAATAATCTGCAAAAGTTTCGCTAGGTTAGATGTGCCAAATTAGAAATGATAATTGGCAAAAGTTTAAGCTAGAACCTTTTTTGTCGAAGGACCAGTTTGGTCGAAACGTGCATCTTGTTCTACCTGAATAGGGATAGCTAGAAGAAAAACAAATAACGATCAAATAAGAGAATCCGAAATAAGAAAAAAGTCAAACTTTCCAAAATTTGTTACCATTTCATACGATAACAAGCTCTCTAACATATTGAGGTTCAATATGTAGAGGAATTGAGTAGTTGTCTAACCAATACTTTGTCGGCACCACCCTTTTAACTTTTTTCTTATAAGTGTTTTGCATGTTCGACCAAGAGCTATACCACCAGTCTGGGATAGGCGGGTGAAAGGCCAAAGCCAAAGGGCTAGGTGGTAAAGGAGGAAATTTAATTTTTTCAAAATGAAGTGCGTAAAGATATTTGTCTTTCATGTAACCAGGAATTTTAACTTTTGGAATCCTGTTGGTTACCTTCTTCTTTAGCTCATAGGCTGCCTCAAAAACGGTTCGACGAAGATTGTTGGGTAGGTACACCACTCGAAAGTACTGCTAGAAAGCTTGAATTTGTTTGATGTGAGTAGTCTTACATTTGGTCGGTTTTTCCTGTAAAGAATTAAAAGCTTCAGTTTGTTCGGCTAGCTTTACTTCAGGATCACCAATATACGCAACAATATTTGACTGTCATCAAGTCTAAAATTCCTTGGTACAGTAAAACGGTGGTTGGAAAGGAGTAGAAGTAAGACTGGGCCTTTTTTCCCAGAAGTTTTCGACATCATCTTTGAAGGTCTCATAAGGTTGGTCACTTGTAATATTGAGCAGTAATTCATAAGAAGAAAACAAAGACTTGGGGAGAAATTGACATAACCCAAATTGTCGAGCCACCAGATTAGGCTGATAAGAAACTCAGCCCGAAGTGGTACCAACAATTACAGCCAACAGAAATTGAAGAGTAAAAAAACACCTCCAAATAACTAGAGACCTATTTTTGTCTTCATTTATTGTGGGAGGAAAGTGTCTAGTGAACCATTCAGGTCCATCATGCCTATTATAAAATGGGGCAACGGAAGGTTCCAAGCCAGCACGAGTCAACACGATGTTGAACAATAGTTGGAACACTTCGATATTATGAGAGGTCTTGTCTATGGGAGTCAGTGGGAGTAGGCGATGTCAAACAACTTGGCTTTGAGATGGAGGGCACGCTACCTTTTTATTTCTATGTGACTTAATATCCTAGGAGAAAGTGGCATTTAGCCACAACTGTAAAAACCAAAAGGGGCCATGGGCCAAGACATTTTTCTTTTTGGAGTTGGTGGGGTCGAAAGTTTTTATTTGCCTGGAAACGTCAGTTAACGATTCATAAAGAGAGGCCAATATCAGCTGGCCCAGAGCAATATCTTTTCCTGGACGAAGTTGGGTAGCCAGATATGAAAATTGTTTGGCTACATGGATAGACCTAGAGCAGCAGCGAGATAACCATAAGATCAGAAACTCTACGTGCTCTTCATCAGTAACAGGACCATAAGTTTTGGCGTGGTGATCGATAAAGTTGTTGTATATCGGTTTATGGGTCTCACCCACATCAAACTTCAGAGGGATAAGAGCAACTTCCCTATGGTTAAAAACTCGACCAGTCGGCTTTAACCCTGTGATGGCAGTAGCAGCCAGTAGCATGCCACAAGAGTAAGGTGGACCACAACGAGAGAGTTCTAACAGGGTGTAAATACGTAAGTCTTTCCACTGAACAAGTTTTTATTTTTCCAAACGTGCCATCCAAGCATTGAACTTAGGGCAGTTTTGTGGAGGAGCAGTTCTAAAATTCCTATCTACATATTGGAGTGAAAGGGGTTCTTTGAGTGAAACTATTGGTTTGGTGAGACGAATAGTTGGAAAAAATGCTTGTTCTTCATCTACAGAGATTTCTAGGGGTTGTTCTACAGGAAGAGGGCCTAGAAACGCCAGAGGTCTATCTTCAAGAGAGAAAGTAATTAGTACCTGAGATTGCCATATCTTAGTTTTCTCTTCAGAATAAGGAGGTTCTGGAACGTACTCCTTGTCGTCGATGAGGAGTGGACGAGAGACTATTGCAGAAGAAGAGTTTTTATTGCTAGCGCCTGCCATTGGAGAGGATAAGAGAGCTCGAAGACGATGAACAGTGAAAGAAATAGAGGCATTGTGTTCTCTGAAGATGGTATGGATTGAGAGCAAAGTTTGAGGAAGAAGTTTGAAATGATGAAGAAAAGGGTTTTTATAAACCTTAAAAGAAAGGAAAATAATTAAGAAAAAACGATTGATTTTCTAGGTCAAGGTCGTCACTTCTGCAGACACATGGAGAGAGGGGGTAGCGAGGTAGTGGGCCACGTCTCCCACTGAAAAGTGCAATTATGGAGGAATTAAATGTTGCACGTCTCGAGGATTAAAGCATGATACGCTATCATGAGTGCATGACATCACGACAAAATTGGAACAATTACGTCAACTGAGGAAGAAGTGGAAACAATTTGGTTGATGAGTGATGGTCGACACTTCAAAGATGCCATTAGTTTGTATGGGTCGAACTCGAAAATGGCATCTCGGGGGGGAATTTTGTTACATTGAAAAATATTTAAGGTATATTCGTTTCCTATAAATAAAGGTAGCCCTTTGAAATAAGGATTGTAAGGAAATTACACCCAAGATGGTCGAAATTTGGTTTTTTCAAACTAAAGAATTTAATGCTCAATGAAAATATTAAGCCAAAATGTCGAAATTTGGATCTGTCTACCAAAATGAGAAAGGTTGATATAAATGGAAAGCAAGCAAGATGGTCGAAATTGGTCTTGTCGACCGGAAGGAATCCAAGACTTAGAAGAATTTGGATTATTTGGTTAAGTTAGTGGCAAGTGTCGAAGCAAGTCCAGAAGTGGGAGGATTTGAATTTTGAAGTTACCAGCAGTTGTAAGCAGTTTTGTTCTGATTGAGCGCCAAATAGGTGGCGAAATCTTGAGGAGCAGTTGTCTTAGGCTGAGATACGTGTCAAGTAGGTAGTGTGCATAGGCAGTTATGTTGTAATCAGTATAAATAAAAGGGTTCAGTGTGGAATTTTAGGTATTCATTTGTACTAAAATCACTTGTCAAACTCTATTATTCCATGCGTAAGGAAGCGAAGAGAGAATAAGTGTTTGATGTACCTGAATCACCATTTATCTTTCAATAAAAATATTTTACTTTTAAATTGTCCCTTTCGAAACTTTTGCTTGTTTTCTATTTACTTTTGAACAATTTCTTTATGTTATCATTTACTTTATTTAAAAGTCTTTTGTCAGTCACGAGTTACCCCAGTTGGTTGAATCCTATTGTGAGTAAACAAATTGTCACTTATTTCATTTAAACGCCCTCTATCGGTCACGAGTCACCAGTCAGTTGGTCGAATTATATTGTGGATACTTCATTTATGCTTGTTCCCTTATTTATTGAAATCCACAATAGCCATGAATCAAAACCCTAATTTCATGTTCAAGCTCAAAGAAAAAAACCCGAGAAATCAGTCTTATTTGATATAGAAATCTCAAAACCATTATGAAACTTTAGCTTGTACAAATGTTGATTCTTTGGACCCATGCCTTATTCAATGAAATGCATGATATGCAAATGAACTAATGAAGATGAATGCAAAGCCTAATCTAGATAAAAGCATATGACTAATGGAAGAGTTTGAACACCATGAATGAATGGAGGGAGATTGAGGTATTAAGGAAGACACAAAACCCTGATTAACCAACCACTTTAACATCTTGATTCAACACCCTATTTTGAAACAGAAATAAAACAAACAAGGCATATATCTTTGTATTCTCATGAGGTTAGGGATGCTTAAAAGTAAGATGAACACAAAAAGAGTGTTTGATGACCTCTGGATAGGAAAACTTAGAGATGCAGGGTTAGGAGCCAACCACAACTTATGATCTTGATGCTATGCAATGATGCAAATAGAGGTGGGATCTTAAGGATAAAAATTAGGGTATGGTAGATGCCTATCCTCTTAGGCAAGTCCATATATTCTAATCCAAATCTAAACAGAGGTATTGATTTAAGCATAAGGGTTAAAGTCCTTAGATAAATATAAAAAAAGTCTTAGATCTCAAAGACTTTAAGTTCCAAACACCAACAACCTAACTTTTTGAGTCTTCAAGCACATAGAATGAAATTCATAAGAGTCTTTCCCTAGAAATGTAATACCTCATTTGTCTAATGATTTCCAAATAGTAGAACGTTTAGCACACATGACCCTAATAGATAAAGGAGAAGTACCTTTGAGCCATATGATGCATCTATGGAGGTTGAACTTCCATGACCCGATCCCTAATTAGTATTCATTTTCAAGGATTTTAATGTCACACGATCCCCTGCGATTATCAATTGTATTAGTTGTGAAGTGGGGATGTTACAAACATTGTGCTAGTTGTTATTAGTGAGTATATCAACAAATAATTTCTTTGAAGTGTTTAATTTCTTTGAGGGATTAAACACACACAATGAATGATGATTGAATATTGACTGAGATTGCGATAGTTGTTTCATCCATTGTGAGCAATTGTGTAAAGAGGAGGTAAGGATTTCATACCGTGTAAGCTAGAGTGTCAATTGCCGCCGGAGCATAGTAAACATTTTTCCCATTAACAAATCATATAGAATTTTATTCTAGTTCATGCTAAATAAAGTTTCTATCACACGTTATTAAAAAAAGTTACTATCATACAAATCTCAAGTGGGGCACATGAGTTCAATACGCATGTTAAAATACATTTTTAAATAAAATTTTAATTTCTAAAGCTACAAACATAATGAATATTTCTAATAAGAGAAAAAGAAGAAACCAACAAAAATACAAAACTCAGATAAAGAAAAAATTCTTCATAAGAAAAAATCGAGCATTTTATTTCCAAAATGTAATGTTATACATAAAATATTTGACGACCTTAAATAAGAATGATAATTAAAATAGATTAATAAATAATTAAATAAATAGTTAAATAGAATTTTTTGTCTTAAATTTTTATTTTTGCCAAATTATTCTCCTCATTCTAGAATCACCACGTTATAATTGTCGATATATAATTTACTCAAAAATGGTGTTTTGTCTTATTTTAAACAATGAAATATATAAATCACTGAAACTAATTATTTATTTATATATTATTAATTAAATTACAAAAATTTATTCTGTATAAAGTTAAATTTAATGCTTTAAGAATTTTTTTTCAATTTCCTTGGCATTGATCATTTCACTTAAATAATACAAAAGATGAACAAAATTAAATAATTTTAAACGGAGAGAATCAATTTCAGACGGAGGTAAAAGTAGGAGATTAAAAATGTAATTAAAGAGTAAAAATATTTAATATTTGTATTTAATAAATAAAAATAGAATAATTTAAATAAAGAAACTAAAGTGAAACCTAGAAATAGAAAATAACTTAAAAATAAACATTTTCAATAGAAAATTCATATTATCTTATCATAATAATTAAAAATGTTAATACATTAATTTTGGTTAAAAATTCATGATTATTAATTTACCAATTATTTTCTGGTCACAGATTTCAAAAGCTTTTTTATTTTCCTTCCTAAATAAGAAACCATGATAACAAACATCTCATACACTTGATGATGATGGTATAGACAGAGTGATGCACCTATTCAACGTAACCTTTAAATCTTAGATAAAGTCAATTTTTTCAATACTATATAAATATAAATTATAATATTAGAAATTCAACTAATGCTTTAAATTAAATTCCAAATTAAATAATAAATATTTTAATATAATAATGTTAAATTCAGACATAAAAACTAAGAGTCTATTGTTTGTTATTGTCATGCAAATTTCTTGGTAACAACAGAAAGAGTATGTTTGAAAGAAAAAAGTGTATGAGACATGATGATACATAGAAGCTTACATTGTTGTTTGGTATTGATTTTTAAAGATATTAATTAGATTGAACTGTCTATTTAATGTTGCACACTGTTTTTTCTTTTTTTCTTTTTTCACTAATGAAACCGTTCCTCTATTGTACTATTTCTTTTGAAACTATAATTTTCTCAATTTTGAGTTTTTTCTTGCAGATATTATTAACCAGAGGTAAAGTTACACAAGTGATTCTTCAATTAATCAGGTGAGAAATTATAGAATTTTTTTTTTTGACATTTGAATTATGCTTTGGAATCATCAACTTTGAGGTGGATTGAATTGAAGTTTGGCATCTATGTGATTTTGACTGTTTTATTTGGATTTGAAAATCTATGTGCTTAGATGCGTTTTTTTACAATCTATGTTCCTTCAATATTCATATATACATTATATGATTCTTCTTCATAAGTTCATATATGCTTGAGTTGTGAAACTGCATAATCTCATACACAGAATCATGTAAGCCATTTTTTATTTGTTTTGCAACTTTTCCTTTTTCTCTTTCATTGCTCAGATCTTCCTTTATTTATTTTTATTTTTTTGAAAAAGTATAGATATTAGATTTTAGAATAAAATATTTTTCATCTAAATTTCTACCTTAATTAATTCAACCTGCATTTACAAGGAAGATGAAACTGATCAATGATCAATTGTCGTTTAAGTTTCTAGAGGTATTATTTAGATATGTTTATTCGTAACAAATTTAAGGAGTATTAACAAATTTACGTTTGAAGAGTGACAAAGATGTTATGAGTCACTATTTAGATACATTTATTCGTAATAAATTTTAGGTCTTATGTGATAGTCTGTCTTGCATGTCTTCAAAGACGAATCTGTTGATCAAATGTCATGTGTCCTAGAATGAAGTTATTTTATTCTTTCATCTTTTATATAAATGTGTAGATCATAGTCACATAATTCGCTAGGAGCCGCAACAAAACCCTTATCACGTACCAAAACGAATTGCAAATGACGAAATCGTTTAAATTGAATTTGTTTTTGTGTAATACAAAACTGACACCACTCTTTTTCAATGTAGTGTCAAGTGATAGCTCTATCAAAGATGTGGAGTTCAAAAGTAGGAAGCAAGAAACATACGCATTCATTTCGATGCCAAGATCAAATTAGTCCAAACCATAAGAAAAAACTTCATGACAGACCAAAGACTAATAACAATTTTGTTATAAGGGAGGTTCCAATACAGAAAGTGTTCAATGTAGAGAATAGTACTAATAATGGTAGCCGAAACTTTTCGGGTTTTGCAGAAGGAAAGAATTATTCTTCAACAGGCGTGAATGGCACAGACTATGATACGCCGGAGCTGGTTGTGTTTATTCAAGAGGATCGACATCAGCAATACGTGAAGGACATTTGCATTGACAGGAGAATTTCACCAGAAAGAAAGTGTGATATGAATAGAAATAGAACAAGTGACTTAAATCTAGGAATCATGGAAGCAATGTCGAATAACTCGTTTCGACCTAATTGTGCCTCTCAACATCCTTCCTTTAGAGAAGCTATGAAAGTGCATGGTTTCAGAAACTTGATGAAAAGTGAAATGGAACTTGCTTTAGGAGACAGGATTACAATTGATCATCACCTCACAAAGAAGACAACTTCCGAGACTCTTAGAGAGGTTAGACATGATCCATTTTGATATTCTTTGCTCCACTTTCAATTTCTATCAGTGTAAAATAATTTTATGCTGTCAACGAATGATCATCGTGTATTCAGTCAAATCACGTGGATGTTTTCAAGTTAGAAGTATGATATGGTTGAGTGATAAATTCGTATTGGACGACAATGTAAAATTATATTACACCGTTCTACCCTTTTGAATTTTGTTAAATGATTTTTTTCTTGTGATTCTCAGGCTTTCAAAAGGGAAAGAAACTTGACTAGGTCCTTTGAGAATCGGCAAAGAAATTCGACTTTAGGAACAAATGGAAGTTGCGTGGAGTTCCCACCACATTGCAGAAACTGTGTACAAGTGAATGCCAGAAACATGTATAGACCAGATATAAGTTACTTACAAAGTTTAACAACAATTTCTGAACAAAGAAAAGTTGATTATTCTCAAGAGATTTCTAAGAATGGTTTAGAATCACAACCTGGTTCAACACCATGTATTTGTCATGCAAAGAACTCTAGCATTGCCTCTCACCAATCTAATGATAGCATAGGCAGTGCAAATTCATTTTCTTTTCCTATGTAAGTTTTTTCATTGTTATTTATTTATTTCTTTATGTCTACAATAGTAAGGATCTTCTTTAAGATTGCAAGGTTCAACAAAATTCTGTTACTGATGTTTCAAAAGACATTGTTAAGGTTTTGAATGAATTACAGATTACCTGTGGAATGGGTTGGGAGTCCAGTGAAAATGATGGAAGCTGATAAAAGTCAATCAAGAAAGCAAGGATGGGGGAAGATATGGTTACCATGTTGTTGTGATTAGCATGCATTGGGTTGGAAATGCCAAGTTCACTAAAATCTTTTGGTCTGGATTTTTTGTATGTGTCATTAGAATGATAAGGACAAAATTTACTACATACTAATGCTTGATTCCATTTCTCCATAATTTTGTCGATAGAGAGAAGGACAATGAAAAATAACACTTTATCAATATTTTTCTTTATATTTTTTTCTCTTTATCTCTTATTTATAGTTGTGTCAATTCATAATAAATTTGTTAACGGTGTCGGAAGTGTCAATTGACTATATTTTCATCCAAAATTTTAAGACAATTGAGATATAGGTCACCTCTATGATATACTTGACATTTCTTATATTTTTAATTGATGTGAGACTTAATCACTCACACTCCATTAATCTTTCCCACAAATATGAGTTACCCACCTCTTTAGCTTTGATCCAATCAGCATTCCACCTCCGCTCTTCCAGCAAATCTAACCATGACTCTAATACCACTTGTTGGAGAGTTTAGAGAGCATTCAGAAAGTGTCAATGGGCTAACGTCCAGAATCTAGGAGACTTTGACGCCACATATCTATCTAAATTGAGAAAGTCTTACATAGTCACAAAACTATAAGCACATAGCTTAAGCGCACACACATAAAAGAAAAATATATAATTAACTTTTTTAGTTATTTTATAAATAATTAAAGAAACAACGGGTATAATTAATATTTTGCGATTGTGCCTAAAAGTTTAGATTTGGGTTGTGACCATATTAGAATAATCCGTCTAAACCTTAAGACAATGGAGGTATGAGTGACATCTCTTATATACCTGATAGTTCCTCATTTTCTAATCAATTGTGGAATTTAATCACTCATATTTGGATCCTAACACTAACTAACTAGCATCAAGCAATAGTTAACTTAAATTCTGGAATCACTAATGAGATGTCGAAGGTAATGTCACGACACTTATATCTGCTTTGAACACATCTAAACAGAACATAATTATAGAGTGCGGAAAACAATAAAAACACAGAGAGTTGTTAACCCAGTTCGGTTCTAACCAACCTATGTCTGGGGGCTTCCAAGTCAGGGATGAAGTTCACTATCAGCAGTATTAATTCAGAGCTAAACCTTCCCTGTTTACACTCCTCACTTAATCACCTACCCAATGACCCTTCTACCTAACATACCACACTTAGATATGAGAACCTCTACTCACTCCCTAAGTCACACACGGTGACACTCAATAAAATCAAAACTGAAGACACTCTTCAAAGACACACAATCACACTCACTTCAAAACTTATGGTAATTGACAACTTATAACTCAACAAACGTCCTACTCAAGTATGAACACGCGAGAGGCTCACAATGAACAATGAACAACCAAAACAATAAACAACCAACAATTAAAATCTAAACTTCTAAATCTGGAACAGCCGAACTGCAAAATAAGGTTTGTAGCCTTTAAATAGAGTAACAACAACTAGGGTTGCTTTACTCACAAGTCTCCAGCGCCTCCTGTCTTTTCTCCCTGAAAGCAGTACATTAAATCTCCAAATATATTGCTGAAGGCGTTCTCAAGCTTCCATAGTCGAAGCATACAAATAACAAACAAACCGACTTCCTAAAAATTCCGCACTTAAATCATTTCTGTCAGTTTCACATATCAGGACATCTGCTACATCAGTATTTTTCATGGCATTTTCTGAGCAGAATATTTTACCAAAATTGCTGCCAATCCATAGAACTAACAAACTCCCCCTTTGACAAATTTTGGCTAAAACATTATTTGGAGTGGAAGCCATACAATTAAAATATCCTCCCAATTAACATAGGCATTTAAGCACACGTATCAGACCAGCACAGTAAAAGCAACATCACAATCAAAACAGAGATAATAGCGGAAAAAGAAAACAAATGTTCAAACATTAGTTAGAACATTCACTGATGCAGAATTTTACTCCCCTTGCACACAACACACACAAATGCACAATTGACAAAAAAATTGCTCCCCCTGCACAACAGCTTCTCCTCTTGTGGAAACACACAATATCTTCATAGATACACAAGAAACACACAATTGACAATTAACATAGCAACAACTCCTCCTCATCACAATCATCACACATCAGCTGCTCACACATGAAGCTTCATCGACAACAATACAAAATTTGGAATCACCAATTTCCTCAAGAATATGTTTTTTCACCCTACTAGCAAGAATTTGCAAGAGCTCTTTTTGAATTTGATGTGAAGTATACTTGCAATTTTGTGGAGCATTTTCCAACACAACTTTTTCAATTTCATCATTGTAAGATGCTAAAAGTTTTAACAACTCAAGAAAGTTTCCTTGATTTTTTGAATTGTTAGTTTCATCGTGACCCCTAAAAGCACAAGCTTGAAGTGTTAACCAACTGACAGTGTCAATTTAAGTCTTGAGATATAGCCGATTATTCGTTCTTTGACTCAAACTTTGCACTTGAATAACATTTCGAAAGATGACCATCTTGATTCAACAAGTCTTGACAAGCTTTCATTGCATTGTTGTGTGGCGAGAAAGGATCCTTTTCCTATGTGTTTAAGAAAGGAACAATGTTTTCAATTCCTAACTTTATTCCAATTTCAAAAACCGGTAGAAATGAAGACATGGGACCCGGGACGTCCACTTAGTTTTTTTCTAAATAGGTAACATGGTAAGCAATATGCGGCATCTCCGAATGGTGAATATTTTAACCAAGAGGGAAATATGCTAAACCAAGTGTGCTGAAATCTTCTTGGATGATCCTCATTACCGGATAAAGGATAGTTTTCTAAATGAATTTAATATGGACCCCATTTTAGATAAGCATCCACTTGATTTGTTGGATATTGCCAAATCGGAGGACGCTTTCTTGGATTGCATTCCAAAGAATTTTCAAAACCATGATGCTCTTAAATTGTTGAATTCTCAAAACTATGTTTCTCTTCAATTGTTGGGATTATAACTTCTTCTTCTCTTTCTTCTCTTTAAATTTCACATGCTTTTCTCTTGAAAAAAGAATCGATTTACCTATTATTCATCTTTAGTTTTCCTATAATCAACCATAAGAGATAGTACCATCAAAAATACAAACTTATAGCATAAAAGAAAAATATATCTAAACTCTTAGAGTCACACATCATTAAAATAGAATAATTTTTTACCGAGCTATTGTTTAGAGATTTGTAAACAAAATCATTTTTTTACAATTTGTTGTACCTTTACCACTTATTAAAGATTTGTAAACAAAATCATTTTTTTAATAATTTATTGTACCTTCACCACTAATTAAAAGGGGATCAATTAAATTTAAATATGTGTAGAAGACACTGGAACAAACTTGAAACACTCCAAATATGTCACACAAAAACAAATCTAAACAAATCAAAAATAGAAAAGACAATTGACAACTAGTAGCGGCTAAGTAAAGTAACTTACCAATCAATCATCTATCTCCAAAAGGATATCAGAATATCTATACATTATTGTACATATGATTCCATAAAAAAGATGATGGGGGAAATTGTAAAGGTTTGAAAATTGATGATTTAAAACAAAATCATTTGAGAAATACGAGTTTAAAACAGTTTTATAAAACAACATTTGAAAATGTAGCGAAAATTCAAAGTAAATAACTAAAAAAAGATATCAGGGAAGAGAAATTATTGATTTTAGCTCATACATAATGTCAAGTAGGAAAGGGGCGACCCTAACCCTTGCATTTTGGCCAACTGTTTGTTTGAGGGTGACGGAAGTGTGAGGGGCGAAGCCCCCTAATACGGGTTAAGGTATTATTGTAATTTAATTAATTAGTATTCCTATATATGTTTAGAACACTGAAACCATAAAATATGTAATTCATAATTAATCAATGAGATAGAATAATAGATGCTCTATAGTCGCAGACGTTGGCAATTGGTCAAACTGTGAGAAAAAGCTTTTGTATGTTTCTCTATACTTTGATATATAATTGAGTTATTGTTCCAACAATTGGTATTGGATGACACTTAATCCTGAAGGTGAGAAATTCAAAGTCATTCAGTTTCACTTAACAATCAATTTTGATTTATGTTAAAAGATGGTTAAGGATCTGCTAGCTCCATGAAGTTTATAGAATATGCTTCATGATGAGAAATCAGCGGATATTACAACCATTTATTAGAATGAGATGAAAGACAAGGTCGCATGTTCAATAAATATTTTTATTTCTGATGGTGTGATAAATCATATCCTGAACCTCACAACTCCGAAGGATGACTGGAATAAATTGGAAAATAAGTACATATTCAAAACACTCATGAACAAATTATTCGCGAAGCACCGTCTCTATAGTATAAATATGAAAGAATGAGATTATTTACAAGCTAATGTCAATGTTTTCAATAGAATCCTCGTTGATTTGACATGGCTTGGTGAAGGTTGACGGTGAGGGTAAAGTCATTGTTTTGTTGTGCTCTTTACTAAGCTCTTATGAACACTCGGTGACCACTCTCACATCAGGAAGGAAACAATCACGATGGATTCTATTCTTCTACCCTTTTGTATCACGTACAACATCTCCAGAGTGTAGAGGAAGGTGTTGAAAGTTCAGGAGAAGGTTGGTTTGTGAAGGTAGGTCAATACTGTGGCAGAGGCAAGGGTAAGAAAGTGGGTTATATAAAGAAAAAGAGGTTAAAGCCCAAGGGAAAATAAGTATCAGAATGTTATGGTTGCAAGAAAATTGGCCATTAGAGGAGGGATTATCCAAACAAGTCAAGCAACAATACTTCAACAAATGTAGTTGAGACAGATAGTTCTTGCGGTGAAGAGGATTTTCTTTGCATTTAAACTACAAAGTGCACTGATGCATGAATCCCTAACTTTGGGTGCTCCGACCATATGAAGATGCACCAGGAGTTTTTCGACATTTTTAAATATAGTGATTATGGTTATGTCTATTTAGGTCACAATAAAACTTGTACGATCAATAAAAGGGGAAAATTAAAATTGATTTGGATGATGGCGGCATGCACACGTTGAGTGAGGTTTGTGTCATACCCCAATTTATGACCTAAGATACCACCTTACATATGCATCACTGCATCACTAACAGTTTCAGAATAGAATAGATCGTGCGTGGCTTCTAGAAGTCAAAGTCAGGGTTTCTTCAAAATTTCATCTATTCAAGATATGATCAATTAGGGTTTGAGTTTCCACTCACCTTAAATGGTCTATCTTAATCAATCATCAACATTTGATCTTTAGATTCCCAACTGTTTCTCATGATCTACCTTGAATCGACCAATTAGGGTTTTGATCGAAGATAGTGAATCATTGACTTTCTGCTCAATAGATGACCTATTTGCTTGAAGATTGATCTTAACATCTTCAATGCAATATCTTGACCTAATTTCTTTATTCAAAACATTGCAAAAGTCCATGTTTCTTCATCAAACAAATTCTGAACCATCTGATGAAAATTCATCTGCTCAAAAAAGTCAAACTTTGACTTTTGGTCAACTTTTTCAAAATCAAACTTTTTCAATCATAAAAACATTTCAAATAATCCATCGTGATCATAAAAAATCAAGAAATGTGAAAAAGTCAACAAAAAGTTAAGATTTGAAATTTTTTTAACACTTAGAACATTTTGTAAGTGTTAAGAAACATGGTTTTTCTCACTTTCTAGGCCATTTTTCACCTAGATCCATTTGGATTCAGAAAAAACTCAAAACATGAAAGTTGTAGCCCTTGTTACAAGATTTCCAAAAAGTCCAGGAACTTGCAAAAACACTTTGTCTAGCTATGCTTTTGATTTTGAAACATAGAGCTCCAAAACCATGGAATTCCAAGTTCATGCTTCAAAATTATAAGTCATTTTTCATAAATCTCCCTTCTAGAAGCCTTGTCATCAGCTAGGGGTAGATTATAACTGATAAATATCAGTTTTGCATGATTGAGAAGAGGATTGTATCAAAGAGAAATTTCTAACCATGGTTAGAAAAGTAACTTTTGCATTAAATGCAAAAGATTCCTTCTTACCACTTAAGCAAGTTGCAAAGCTCTCTCAATGATAGGCATGCCTTGTCATTCAGATTTCTTGGCCTATAAATAGAGGTCATTTCTTCATTTTTCAAATCACACCAAAGCTATCATAATCAAGCTTTCCTTCTTTCTTTCTTAAATTCCAAGTTTCAAAGTTTGAAGAGGGAAATTTTGCAATCTTCAAACCTTGCAAAATCTGGGTGAAATTTAAGTTTCTAACATGTTATAAACATCAATTAGAAGTTGTTTAAGACTTAAAACCACCAGAAAAGCTATCCAAACTCATAATCATGCTCCAAAATCCATAAACTTGCAAATTCCGCCTTAACTTGCCATATCTCAATCTGCTCGTGCTAGCTTTGATTTAACACTTTAAACATCATCCATACACTTCATAGAAGTGATCCAGACACTTAGATCACATCTGTAACAACTCCAATTCCAAATTCTAAACTCACTTCAAGAGATTGCAGTTGGACTTGGGTGGAACGATCCATGCCATTTCAATTCAAGCTAAGCATCCAGATACCTTCTATAGGGTCCAGTGAAGCTATATCAATCATCAAAACACAACTGGAAACACTCTAAACAAGAATTCGATTTCTGCTTATAAGAGATAAGTTGTTCAACTTGGAACTCTTAGATTTCTGAATAACAGTTCAAAAGTTGTCATGCAATCATGTTTCTGCACCTATGACGATCATAAACCCTCAATTAATTATTTGATCTGTTGCACAAACACGATTTCATAATCATTTTCGAAGTTAGGGTTCTTCATGTTCATGTGAAAATTAGTCACCTTACACTTAAAATAAATGAAATTAATCATCACCATCATGTTCCTGGGATTAAAACGAGCAACTTTGATGTTTACATCTTTCAATTTCATTGAGAAATGAAGAAGTTACAAAATCAAAGCTTGAGGAAGAAGAAGATGGAGTTACGCGCGTTTTCTGTTTGTTCTTCAAATTCAAATAATTCGTTTATAATATAATAACATGAAAGAAAATAAATAAACGGATGTATAGCCACCCCAGTGGTAGTCAGCGCGCTTTTCAAATCCTTGCCATGCCATAGGTCCAGGGTTCGAATCCCCCTGAAACCTTTTTTTTAATAAAGGGAAATACAAGCTTCTGAAGCTTGTTCTTCCAGAAGTCCTTCTAAGGCTCACCTTGATACGAAGCTTACCCTAGAAGCTCTTCATTTCCACTATATTCAGAAGTACTTCTAATACTTCTATCCTTAGAAGCTTCAAGCTTCTAATGCTTCTACCCCTAGAAGCAAGCCTTCTCAAGAAGCCAGAAGCACCATGCTAGCCCACACGCCCCAGAAGTTGCTAGCCAAAGTGCTCCAGAATCTCTTTCTCACGCTCTAGAAGCCAGCTAGCTTCTGATCCTCCAGAAGCAAGCCAACTTCTAAACCCTTCAGAAGTCCAACTTCTGGACATTTTCAAACTTTCTTTTTTTTTCCAAAACTCCTTCTAAACAAGGTAATTAAATGACAAGTCAAACAAATGGCTCAATGGAAAATCTTCATTTCTAAAGCCAAATGTCCAAGGTTCAAACCTCCTTAGGACCAAAAAACTCTTTTTTCTCAAGTTTCTAACAAACTTCAACATTTTCAAAAACTAATCAAAACTTCTCATTTTGAGATGATTTTTTTGCACACTTGTCATTTAATATACCTATTTTATGATTATGTCAAAAAAATATTTTCGTTTGATTATATTTTTATAAAGTCAAAAAATGAGGCATTTTAAGTATTTCTTAATACTTTTCAAATATGTTTTCTTTCAAACTTTCAAACTCAAATCTTTTCAAAAAACTTGTGAATATACTTCACTTTTCAAACTCATTTTCAAAACCTTTTCAAAAAGATTTCAACAAACTTACACTTTTTTTCCATGATTAATTAAATTCAAAGATAAACCAAACCATGTTTCTTCTTGAATTTCTTAATTGATCATGGGCCTCCTTCACAGTGTAAGTCCCAAAACCTTCATGTACATATTAAATTTCCTTGTACATATTCAATCATATTTATAAATATCCAAGCATAAACAAACTTCTTTCGTTTGTTTTCATTCGCTTGTTTATACACCAAATCCATTGGTATTAAGAGAAGAATTACTCCCGGTGAAACTCCTCTTAAACCAATGGGCCTCCCTCACGATGTAAGTCCCAACCCTCCTATGTACATATTCATTTCCTTGTACATAAACACCCCTTCGTGTACATATTCATTTCCTTGTACAAATCTAAAACCTTGTAAATATTTAAGTTACACTTGCTTTAAACGCTCGTTTTATACACTTGTTTATATTTCCTTCATAAATTCCTGTGAATACATATCACACACTTGTTCATATAACTGTTCAGTTATAACATAACAATTAGCCTAACAACTAGGTTCCTCTATAGCCTCCTCTTGGGCTTTGTACAAGATAACTCATTTATTGAGTTTGCCTCCTCTTAGGCTTCATATAAGAAAACTCACATATTGAGTTTAGCCTCCGCTTAGGCTTCATATAAGACAACACTCCCCTGCTGAGTCAGCCTCCTCTTGGGCTTTGTTCAAAAGAACTCCTCGTTGAGTTTAGCCTTCTCTTGGGCATCAAACAAGAAAGAGACTTGGAAATCTCTTAACAGCCTCCTATTGGGCTTCCAATACAAAGAATCACCCGCGCTAGGATAGAACCCTAAGAGGATGAATTTCCGGTGAAATCACTCTTGAAATCCTAAGAGGATGGTTTCTCGGTGAAACCACTCTTAAAGCCAAAGCCAGCCATACCCTATAGCTTCATCTTGAGCTTCATACAAGGACCCTCGATGACCCTCAGAATTCCTTCCCTTGGGCTAACAATACAAGGACCCTCGATGACCCTTAGAATGCCTCCTCTTGGGCTTACAATACAAGGACCCACGGGCTTCTTAAAAGCATCCCTTAATCCAATCAATTTCTTCTCGAGATTTAGACATTTATCATCTCTATGGAAGAAGTATCTCATCTATCACATCATATACAACCAAACTCTTTTTCAAAAAAAACAGCTTTTAACTGTAAGTGGTAACGCTTGTACTGTACCGCCTTGTTTTAATTAATATTATATTATATTAATATTTTTGAGTTACCGATCGATATTTATTTTGCGACGAGAATAGATATATTAATTGATATATATATATATATATATATATATATATATATATATATATATATGATAATATATTTGGAGACGTTTCGTTCGGTCCGGTTTTTATTCCGTTCGGTTCGGTAAAATATTATTCGGATCCGATATTTAATTCCCCGGAATTATTTAATTAATTGAATTAATAATATTAGTAAGTTAGAGGTGTGGGGAGCAACTGTTGAGGATTGAGTTTTCACCCTTGGCTTACTAGTAGAAATACTTTTACAAACCATTTCTCCTCATTTTCCTTCCATTCAAAATACCAAAACCAAACATAGAACTTGGAAGCTAGTAAGAAAACATAAGTTATAAAACCATTTTCTTTCTCTTTTCCTTCCATTTCCTACACCAAGCAACTTAGAGGCATGGAGAGAAAAGAAAGGGTTTTGGGAGAAGAGGAGCTAGAGAAGAACAAGAGGAGAGCAAGAGCTTGAAGATGGAGTCTTGTAGAATCATCCAAGCTAGAGGTAAGGGTTTGATTCTCCATCTCATATTATTAGGTTTTGATGTTTATGTTTTGGATTTGGGGGAAAAGTGGATAACTTGATTTATAGGGTTTTGGTTGATTGTTTAAGTGAAATAGATTAGAAGAGTTGGAATAGGAGTAGGGAGTATGAGGTTGATGATGATTAGAATCAATGGGAATGGAAAAAGTGAAGTTGGGAATGGTAAAATGGAGTTTTCACGGTCAATCAACACGGGCGTGTTGATTCACACGGTGCCCGTGTTGATCTCTTAAATAAGAAGAATTGATGCGGTCCATCAACACGGGCGTGTTGATTCACACGGTGCCGTGTTGATTCTCGAGTTTGGTTTTTACGCTTCTAGGGGCTTTTCAACACGGGCCGTGTTGATTAATACGGGGGCCCGTGTTGATGTATCTGTAGCCTCCCATTTTCTGATTTTTGCACTTCTTTTGCCCCAATTATGTTCTGATTTTCCGATTTCGGTAAATTCGACGACGGAGCAAGTTGCTCCGAATTCAACGAAAATTGACGTGCTAGCTAAGTTCGAAATGTAGAACGCAGTGGTGAGGTTAGTTTTTAGAAATTACGAGTTTTTACGGAACGACCCGAAATAGGCTTAATTACGGTTAAATTGAATCGGGTTTCGTTTTAGTGGATTTAGGACACGTACGGACAATCCGATTGCGACGTTGACGATTATGATTAATGTCGGTTATTGGGAATGACTTTTGCGACGATTATATATGGGTTTGACTATTTTTCCGTATTCGGAATTTAGTGAATGAATCGATAATGATGTGGTGTGATTAAACATAATGTTTGCGACGACGTATTAATTAATGAATACTTGTTAATATGCGATGCGGTGAAATATGTCTTTGTACATGATGAGGTGATGATTATATTGATGTTGTTAATAAATGCTTCCGATTTATAAATGCATGACTTTTGATGATGATGAATTGTTTGGTGAGGTTTTGCATAATGCAAATATGAGGCGATGATATATTTATCTTGTTTTGGATAAATTATGACGATGTGGGCTTTATGCCAATTTTGATGAACGACGATGATGTTTTTGTGTTGTGTTGTTTTATTGTCGAGTCACATACATTGCATTGGCGACAATGGGCTTTTATGCCAAATGATGAGGCTTTTATGCCAAGCGACGAGGCTTTTATGTCAAGCGACGAGGCTTTTATGCCAAGTGTTCCTAATTATGGACAAAGCGATGGGTACCACATGCATAACATAGTGGTGTCTCATGGAGTCGGTTATGTTTATGTTTGAGTTGTTTGGCGTTGGGTTTTAATTGATGAATGATGTTGAATTGCGATGATATATGATGCTTTGTTTGGTGATGATCTTTATGATGAACATGAAATGAATATGAATTGATAATTTCATGATAACTATGCGATGAATATAAATGATGAGTTTTGCGATGATTTAACTTGATCAAATGCTTAATGCAAATAGGATGTGATGATGTTTGTGATGATGGGATTTATGCCAAAAGCGACGATGGGCTTTAGCCAATTTGTGATGATTGTGTTTATGTTGCTTATGTTATTAGTATTGTTTGATGTTGTTGTTTATGATTGCCTTGTTAATTAGTGATGTATTAGCATTGTGACGATTTCGTGGTGACGGAAGTTTATGTATTATTGCGATGATTCATGTCGATGAGGTTATGACGATAAAGTGTTGAATTACACACATTAGAATGACGATCGAAGTAAGTGAGGTTTGGATATGTGTTGGAATGCACTTATCAACTTATATCCCTTATGATTCCAAAAATATGTATATATATTATCATGCCTTTAATTATATGGTTTGGAGTATCTCACCCTTTACTTGTTTCGCCGTTACCTTTATATTGGTAACGTGCAGGTTATGAAGACGGAGTTTATAACTACTATTAGACGAGTCGGTGTCGCTCTAATACGTAGCACTTGGGGGGAACATTTATGTTGTCTTGTTGTTGTTATATTGGTGTTATTCCTTTATGTATAAGAATTATACTTTATAAAAATATGATTTTATGAGGAAGTTTAATAAAGAATATATTTTGATTTTTAAGAATCAATTTATGATTTTCGACGATGCTATGTATCCGAGATTTACACTTTAAAACAAACTGTTTAAAGTGAGTTGTTTTTGAAGGTGTAATGCCTCAGTATTGAATTTACGAAATTTTAATTTACTCTGGTGTTGTATATTAAACCTTGGGTAATATTGGGGTGTTACATTAGTGCTATCAGAGCAGGTCGGTCTGTCGGCCAGGTTATTAGTGTGTTTAACCCTGTTGTATGCGACATGTGTGTGAAACACTGTTGGTACTTGCTTGTTTCTATTTGTTTGTCTGCAGAGATGAGTTTGAAACAAGTGGGGAGAAGTTTTACTTCTTGGTGGCGCTTGTGGCTTAGAGATGGAGCCTTAAGCAGGGTTACGCTTTGGTAACTTGAAGTGTATGTTTGAAGATGCTGTTGTAGTTGGGTAAAGATGGTTTATGTCACCATCATGATTGTCGACTGTCTATTGACAAATTGAGGAACTGATCACCCTTAATATCTTGTCGGTAGTAGTCGAGAATTGTGTTGGTTGGGATGGACTTATCTTGCCAGCTTAATAGTGTGTGAAGCAGACGAGTTGGCACAAGATGGTGCATGGTTACTCGAGTTGTAGGCGAATTTGAATTTTTGGTGAGAAACAAGATTTTGGCAAGCGAGCTTCTTGTTGTGATTCTTCTGAAGTGTATTTTGAAGATGTGAGTGAATTGTCGCAGTAGTGCGAGGTGAAGTTTTGATGGATTTAGTTTCTGGAACTAGTTATGATTCGGAATATCCTTGGAAATGTCTGCTTCTGAATTAGAGTTGAAGAGTCAACTTGAGGATTGGTTTGAGCAGAGTTTGTTTATTCGAGAGGGTCACTGTGGAGTGCTATCGTTGTGTTGTTCGAGAAGAGCAAAGGTTTCCCGAGTTGGTGTGTTGTTTGCAGTCAAGGAACGAAGTGGATATTGAGGGCAAGTGCCTACTTCCAAGGATTGATATTTGGATGAACCAGTCATTTGGAGTTTATGTGTTTAGTGAGATCGATGTAAAGTCTGGCTGTCTACGGATTAGTGTGAGGGTTGAAGATGTTAAGACAATGCTTTTCAAGATAGCGTATGGTCCGGGCGAGTATATGTTGATGTCATTAGTGTGACTAATGCGTCAGGTATGATTTTGGAATGTTCAGACAGTACTCTCATGAGTAGCTGTAAGTGTTATTTCTTGTTCATGGATATTATTTGGTTCACATCAAGTTAAGGAATTGTGGCAAGCATCCGAGCGTTGCGCTATCAGTAGTGAAGTTAGATCGGTGCATGTCGAGTATGCTAAAGAAGGAGTTTTGGAACTGTTGGATGAGAATGCCTTAAGTAAGCGACTTAGACGGTGAATATTTCGACAATTCCGCAAAGATTTATTTCGTGTCGTGTAGAAGACTTCAAAGGGCGTTATTTCAGAGCTTAGAAGTTCCTTTGTTTTGGATGGATAACTTTGTGAGTTTGACGGAATATCTTTTTTATAAGTTGGTGTAGATCGTGGGTACTTTGACTTGAGATAGTCGGGTCATTATTTGGACTTCGTAATGAGAAGCAAATTTGTTTGAGCCGGTGAAAATTTTAGCGAATGCTTCGATTTTGGTCTTGTTTTGTACTAAAGAACCTTGTGCGGTGTATTGTGATATTTCATTTTGGACTTAAGATGTATTTCGACATAGAGTTGGAAAAGTGCATTACTACCTTGGAACGATTTGATTTTCATAAGGAAAAATTGTCGGGCGCGTGAGTTAGAGTTTGATGCGGTTGTGCTCATTGGAACCTTATAGGTGCAGATGTTAACGACGAGGAGATTGGAATTGTTGAAGACAATTCAAGTTGGGTACGATTTATAAAGAGACTTCGTCTGTTGTTGAGTTTAGTAAGTTGATATTGAGGATAACCCAAGAATATCTGATTTGTGATTTATTATTTTGAAGAATGTTGCATGTTTGTTTTGAGACGCTTGTTGAGATTAAGCTCAGAAGGTTATTAAGGATTTGTTCACTACCAACATATGGATTTCGTCGGATACTAATGGTCGCGGTGGATTATTAGATTACGACTAAGATAAGTCTTGACGGTAAAGAATTTTGAGATGGTTTGGTAACCACAGGTACTTAAAGATGATTGATGTTTTATAGAGGAAGGTGTTCTATTGTGACTTAAGTCGGTCGCGACGGTGTTCATGATTGGATTCCATAGAAATTAACGTTATGGTTCTAAGTCCAACCTGTGTTGTAAGTCCGGAGTATGAGACGACGTTGATGGGTTGAGTTCTTGAGAGAGTGTTTTGGTCTAAGTTACCACTTTGAAGGATTGAGAGTTATGAAGGTGTTTCGAATAAGAAGCCTGTGTATTGATCGTTGCGACGGTGCGAGGATAGTAATTACTTATATATACTTTGGGAATTGAATTGTTATAAGGAAAGACTTCGTTGAAGTCAAGTGTATACGTCGAAGTTTCACAAGTGAATATTTGGACGATATTTGAAAAGGTCAACTATGTCGTGTATTTTAGAGGATCAATGGACGTTGATCAATCAAGAACGAAAGAGTGATTTTCGAGTTGATGAGACTGATGTTAGTACGTGTCCGGATGAGTGTACGCTTTGAACGTATCCTTTCTGAGTAATTGTGAAGTTGAGGAATTAGCCAAGTTGCTTTACGGTTGGCATCTTATGCATTAAAGTGACGCAGCATGGTTTAGTTATCGAGCATTGAATTGTTAGCAAGTATGCGAGATTTTTGGATTTGGACTAGTGAGTTATAGTCGCAAGTTGTCTGTATACGCCTTAGAATGAGTGGTGTATCGCAGTTCTGTTATGTTTGTGTAACTTGTTATTGTTCAAGGGTTGTGCGTTGGTAATCTACAAGGACGATGTGACCTTGTGATTTTTCTGGAATGAAAGCGATAACTGCAAGTGTGATTCTTGAGTTCATGCTTATGTGTGAATGAAGGCATCTTTTTCGTGGTTGCGTAGCACGCGTGGTTCTATTCTACTCTGATTGTTTGAGTTTTGGTTTGTATAACAATTTGGTTGTTTTCGTTTTAGCGATGGTGTCGGTGTTGTGTCGTAGGAATTTATGTTCCTATCTTGGGTGACTCGTTCCGAGGTGTCGGTTCGAGTGTGTGACTAATTCTATGGTTAAGACGTTAGGATAGTATCGATCTTGTTTGTTTGGTTCTCGAGTGAACCGGTGTGTCTGCGACTTGTTTAGTTGTTGGGTGTTAGTTGGTTGTCGAGTGCATTGTATGGGCTTTGCATCTCGGCATGGTTGTTCTTGACGGGACGATGTAGTTAGGGATATTTCCTTGTTTTTGGTGTATTTTGTATGTTGTTTAGTTGACGCGAGGATAGAGTCGACGAATGCGTAGGCATGTCCTGATTTGTTCGTTTTGGTCGAAGTTTCGAGGACGAAAAAAGTTTATAAGTGGGGGAGAGTTGTAACGCCCTGTTTTAATTAATATTATATTATATTAATATTTTCGAGTTACCTATCAATATTTATTTTGTGACGAGAATAAATATATTAATCGATATATATGATAATATATTTGGCGACGTTTCGTTCGGTCCAGTTTTTATTCCGTTCGGTTCGGTAAAATATTATTCGGATCCGATACTTAATTCCCCGGAATTATTTAATTAATTGAATTAATAATATTAGTAAGTTAGAGGTGTCGGGAGCAATTGTTGAGGATTGGATTTTCACCCTTGGCTTACTAGTAGAAATACTTTTATAAACCATTTCTCCTCATTTTCCTTCCATTCAAAATACCAAAACCAAACATAGAACTTGGAAGCTAGTAAGAAAACATAAGTTATAAAACCATTTTCTTTCCCTTTTCCTTCCATTTCCTACACCAAGCAACTTAGAGGCATGGAGAGAAAAGAAAGGGTTTTGGGAGAAGAAGAACTAGAGAAGAACAAGAGGAGAGCAAGAGCTTGAAGATGGAGTCTTGTAGAATCATCCAAGCTAGAGGTAAGGGGTTTGATTCTCCATCTCATATTGTTAGGTTTTGATGTTTATGTTTTGGATTTGGGGAAAAAGTGGATAAGTTGATTTATAGGGTTTTGGTTGATTGTTTAAGTGAAATAGATTAGAAGAGTTGGAATAGGAGTAGGGATTATGAGGTTGATGATGATTAGAATCAATGGGAATGGAAAAAGTGAAGTTGGGAATGGTAAAAATGGAGTTTTCACGCAGGTCAATCAACACGGGCCGTGTTGATTCACACGGGTGCCCGTGTTGATCTCTTAAATAAGAAGAATTGATGCCAGGTCCATCAACACGGGCCGTGTTGATTCACACGGGTGCCCGTGTTGATTCTCTGAGTTTGGTTTTTTTTACGCTTCTAGGGGCTTTTCAACACGGGCCGTGTTGATTAATACGGGGGCCCGTGTTGATGTATCTGTAGCCTCCCATTTTCTGATTTTTGCACTTCTTTTGCCCCGATTATGTTCTGATTTTCCGATTTCGGTAAATTCGACGACGGAGCAAGTTGCTCCGAATTCAACGAAAATTGACGTGCTAGCTAAGTTCGAAATGTAGAACGCAGTGGTGAGGTTAGTTTTTAGAAATTACGAGTTTTTACGGAACGACCCGAAATAGGCTTAATTACGGTTAAATTGAATCGGGTTTCGTTTTAGTGGATTTAGGACACGTACGGACAATCCGATTGCGACGTTGACGATTATGATTAATGTCGGTTATTGGGAATGACTTTTGCGACGATTATATATGGGTTTGACTATTTTTCCGTATTCGGAATTTAGTGAATGAATCGATAATGATGTGGTGTGATTAAACATAATGTTTGCGACGACGTATTAATTAATGAATACTTGTTAATATGCAATGCGGTGAAATATGTCTTTGTACATGATGAGGTGATGATTATATTGATGTTGTTAATAAATGCTTCCGATTTATAAATGCATGACTTTTGACGATAATGAATTGTTTGGTGATGTTTTGCATAATGCAAATATGAGGCGATGATATATTTATCTTGTTTTGGATAAATTATGACGATGTGGGCTTTATGCCAATTTTGATGAGCGACGATGATGTTTTTGTGTTGTGTTGTTTTATTGTCGAGTCACATACATTGCATTGGCGACAATGGACTTTTATGCCAAATGATGAGGCTTTTATGCCAAGCGACGAGGCTTTTATGTCAAGCGACGAGGCTTTTATGCCAAGTGTTCCTAATTATGGACAAAGCGATGGGTACCACATGCATAACATAGTGGTGTCTCATGGAGTCGGTTATGTTTATGTTTGAGTTGTTTGGCGTTGGGTTTTAATTGATGAATGATGTTGAATTGCGGTGATATATGATGCTTTGTTTGGTGATGATCTTTATGATGAACATGAAATGAATATGAATTGATAATTTCATGATAACTATGCGATGAATATAAATGATGAGTTTTGCGATGATTTAACTTGATCAAATGCTTAATGCAAATAGGATGTGATGATGTTTGTGATGATGGGATTTATGCCAAAAGCGACGATGGGCTTTAGCCAATTTGTGATGATTGTGTTTATGTTGCTTATGTTATTAGTATTGTTTGATGTTGTTGTTTATGATTGCCTTGTTAATTAGTGATGTATTAGCATTGTGACGATTTCGTGGTGACGGAAGTTTATGTATTATTGCGATGATTCATGTCGATGAGGTTATGACGATAAAGTGTTGAATTACACACATTAGAATGACGATCGAAGTAAGTAAGGTTTGGTTATGTGTTGGAATGCACTTATCAACTTATATCCCTTATGATTCCAAAAATATGTATATATATTATCATGCCTTTAATTATATGGTTTGGAGTATTTCACCCTTTACTTGTTTCGCCGTTACCTTTATATTGGTAACGTGCAGGTTATGAAGACGGAGTTGATAGCTGCTATTAGTCGAGTCGGTGTCGCTCTAATACGTAGCACTTGGGGGGAACATTTATTTTGTCTTGTTGTTGTTATATTGGTGTTATTCCTTTATGTATAAGAATTATACTTTATAAAAATATGATTTTATGAGGAAGTTTAATAAAGAATATGTTTTGATTTTTAAGAATCAATTTATGATTTTCGACGATGCTATGTATCCGAGATTTACACTTTAAAACAAACTGTTTAAAGTGAGTTGTTTTTGAAGGTGTAATGCCTCAGTATTGAATTTACGAAATTTTAATTTACTCTGGTTTTGTATATTAAACCTTGGGTAATATTGGGGTGTTACATTAGTGCTATCGAGCGGTCGGTCATCGGCCGAGTTATTAGTGTGTTTAACCCTGTTGTATGCGACATGTGTGTGAAACACTGTCGATACTTGCTTGTTTCTATTTGTTTGTCTGCAGAGATGAGTTTGAAATAAGTGGGGGAGAAGTTTTACTTCTTGGTGGCGCTTGTGGCTTAGAGATGGAGCCTCAAGCAAGGTTACGCTTTGGTAACTTGAAGTGTATGTTTGAAGATGCTGTTGTAGTTGGGTAAAGATGGTTTATGTCACCATCATGATTGTCGACTGTCTATTGACAAATTGAGGAACTGATCACCCTTAATCTCTCGTCGATAGTAGTCGAGAATTGTGTTGGTTGGGATGGACTTATCTTGCCAGCTTAATAGTGTGTGAAGCAGACGAGTTGGCACAAGGTGGTGCATGGTTACTCGAGTTGTAGGCGAATTTGAATTTTTGGTGAGAAACAAGATTTTGGCAAGCGAGCTTCTTGTTGTGATTCTTCTGAAGTGTATTTTGAAGATGTGAGTGAATTGTCGCAGTAGTGCGAGGTGAAGTTTTGATGGATTTAGTTTCTGGAACTAGTTATGATTCAGAATATCCTTGGAAATGTCTGCTTCTGAATTAGAGTTGAAGAGTCAACTTGAGGATTGGTTTGAGCAGAGTTTGTTTATTCGAGCGGGTCACCGTGGAGTGCTATCGTTGTGTTGTTCGAGAAGAGCAAAGGTTTCCCGAGTTGGTGTGTTGTTTGCAGTCAAGGAACGAAGTGGATATTGAGGGCAAGTGCCTACTTCTGAGGATTGATATTTTAATGAACCAGTCATTTGGAGTTTATGTGTTTAGTGAGATCGATGTAAAGTCTGGCTGTCTACGGATTAGTGTGAGGGTTTAAGATGTTTAGACAATGCTTTTCAAGATAGCGTATGGTCCGGGCGAGTATATGTTGATGTCATTAGTGTGACTAATGCGTCAGGTATGATTTTGGAATGTTCAGACAGTACTCTCATGAGTAGCTGTAAGAGTTATTTCTTGTTCATGGATATTATTTGGTTCACATCAAGTTAAGGAATTGTGGCAAGCATCCGAGCGTTGCGCTATCAGTAGTGAAGTTAGATCGGTGCATGTCGAGTATGCTAAAGAAGGAGTTTTGGAACTGTTGGATGAGAATGCCTTAAGTAAGCGACTTAGACGGTGAATATTTCGACAATTCCGCAAAGATTTATTTCGTGTCGTGTAGAAGACTTCAAAGGGCGTTATTTCAGAGCTTAGAAGTTCCTTTGTTTTGGATGGATAACTTTGTGAGTTTGACGGAATATCTTTTTATAAGTTGGTGTAGATCGTGGGTACTTTGACTTGAGATAGTCGGGTCATTATTTGGACTTCGTAATGAGAAGCAAATTTGTTTGAGCCGGTGAAAATTTTAGCGAATGCTTCGATTTTGGTCTTGTTTTGTACTAAAGAACCTTGTGCGGTGTATTGTGATATTTCATTTTGGACTTAAGATGTATTTCGACATAGAGTTGGAAAAGTGCATTACTACCTTGGAACGATTTGATTTTCATAAGGAAAAATTGTCGGGCGCGTGAGTTAGAGTTTGATGCGGTTGTGCTCATTGGAACCTTATAGGTGCAGATGTTAACGACGAGGAGATTGGAATTGTTGAAGACAATTCTAGTTGGGTACGATCTATAAAGAGACTTCGTCTGTTGTTGAGTTTAGTAAGTTGATATTGAGGATAACCCAAGAATATCTGATTTGTGATTTATTATTTTGAAGAATGTTGCATGTTTGTTTTGAGACGCTTGTTGAGATTAAGCTCAGAAGGTTATTAAGGATTTGTTCACTACCAACATATGGATTTCGTCGGATACTAATGGTCGCGGTGGATTATTAGATTACGACTAAGATAAGTCTTGACGGTAAAGAATTTTGAGATGGTTTGGTAACCACAGGTACTTAAAGATGATTGATGTTTTATAGAGGAAGGTGTTCTATTGTGACTTAAGTCGGTCGCGACGGTGTTCATGATTGGATTCCATAGAAACTAACGTTATGGTTCTAAGTCCAACCTGTGTTGTAAGTCCGGAGTATGAGACGACGTTGATGGGTTGAGTTCTTGAGAGAGTGTTTTGGTCTAAGTTACCACTTTGAAGGATTGAGAGTTATGAAGGTGTTTCGAATAAGAAGCCTGTGTATTGATCGTTGCGACGGTGCGAGGATAGTAATTACTTATATATACTTTGGGAATTGAATTGTTATAAGGAAAGACTTCGTTGAAGTCAAGTGTATACGTCGAAGTTTCACAAGTGAATATTTGGACGATATTTGAAAAGGTCAACTATGTCGTGTATTTTAGAGGATCAATGGACGTTGATCAATCAAGAACGAAAGAGTGATTTTCGAGTTGATGAGATTGATGTTAGTAGGTGTCCGGATGAGTGTACGCTTTGAACGTATCCTTTTTTGAGTAATTGTGAAGTTGAGGAATTAGCCAAGTTGCTTTACGGTTGGCATCTTATGCATTAAAGTGACGCAGCATGGTTTAGTTATCGAGCATTGAATTGTTAGCAAGTATGCGAGATTTTTGGATTTGGACTAGTGAGTTATAGTTGCAAGTCGTCTGTATACGCCTTAGAATGAGTGGTGTATCGCAGTTCTGTTATATTTGTGTAACTTGTTATTGTTCAAGGGTTGTGCGTTGGTAATCTACAAGGACGATGTGACCTTGTGATTTTTCTGGAATGAAAGCGATAACTGCAAGTGTGATTCTTGAGTTCATGCTTATGTGTGAATGAAGGCATCTTTTTCGTGGTTGCGTAGCACGCGTGGTTCTATCCTACTCTGATTGTTTGAGTTTTGGTTTGTATAACAATTTGGTTGTTTTCGTTTTAGCGATGGTGTCGGTGTTGTGTCGTAGGAATTTATATTCCTATCTTGGGTGACTCGTTCCGAGGTGTCGGTTCGAGTGTGTGACTAATTCTATGGTTAAGACGTTAGGATAGTATCGATCTTGTTTGTTTGGTTCTCGAGTGAACCGGTGTGTCTGCGACTTGTTTAGTTGTTGGGTGTTAGTTGGTTGTCGAGTGCATTGTATGGGCTTTGCATCTCGGCATGGTTGTTCTTGACGGGACGATGTAGTTAGGGATATTTCCTTGTTTTTGGTGTATTTTGTATGTTGTTTAGTTGACGCGAGGATAGAGTCGACGAATGCGTAGGCATGTCCTGATTTGTTCGTTTTGGTCGAAGTTTCGAGGACGAAAAAAGTTTATAAGTGGGGGAGAGTTGTAACGCCCTGTTTTAATTAATATTATATTATATTAATATTTTCGAGTTACCGACCAATTTTTATTTTGCGACGAGAGTAAATATATTAATCGATATATATGATAATATATTTGGCGACGTTTCGTTCGGTCCGGTTTTTATTCCGTTCGGTTCGGTAAAATATTATTCGGATCCGATACTTAATTCCACAGAATTATTTAATTAATTGAATTACTAATATTAGTAAGTTAGAGGTGTGGGGAGCAATTGTTGAGGATTGGATTTTCACCCTTGGCTTACTAGTAGAAATACTTTTATAAACCATTTCTCCTTATTTTCCTTCCATTCAAAATACCAAAACCAAACATAGAACTTGGAAGCTAGTAAGAAAACATAAGTTATAAAACCATTTTCTTTCCCTTTTCCTTCCATTACCTACACCAAGCAACTTAGAGGCATGGAGAGAAAAGAAAGGGTTTTGGGAGAAGAAGAGCTAGAGAAGAACAAGAGGAGAGCAAGAGCTTGAAGATGGAGTCTTGTAGAATCATCCAAGCTAGAGGTAAGGGTTTGATTCTCCATCTCATATTGTTAGGTTTTGATGTTTATGTTTTGGATTTGGGGAAAAAGTGGATAAGTTGATTTATAGGGTTTTGGTTGATTGTTTAAGTGAAATAGATTAGAAGAGTTGGAATAGGAGTAGGGATTATGAGGTTGATGATGATTAGAATCAATGGGAATGGAAAAAGTGAAGTTGGGAATGGTAAAAATGGAGTTTTCACGCAGGTCAATCAACACGGGCCGTGTTGATTCACACGGGTGCCCGTGTTGATCTCTTAAATAAGAAGAATTGATGCCAGGTCCATCAACACGGGCCGTGTTGATTCACACGGGTGCCCGTGTTGATTCTCTGAGTTTGGTTTTTTTTACGCTTCTAGGGGCTTTTCAACACGGGCCGTGTTGATTAATACGGGGGCCCGTGTTGATGTATCTGTAGCCTCCCATTTTCTGATTTTTGGACTTCTTTTGCCCCGATTATGTTCTGATTTTCTGATTTCGGTAAATTCGACGACGGAGCAAGTTGCTCCGAATTCAACGAAAATTGACGTGCTACCTAAGTTCGACATGTAGAACACAGTGGTGAGGTTAGTTTTTAGAAATTATGAGTTTTTACGGAACGACCCAAAATAGGCTTAATTACGGTTAAATTGAATCGGGTTTCGTTTTAGTGGATTTAGGACACGTATGGACAATCCGATTGCGACGTTGACGATTATGATTAATGTCGGTTATTGGGAATGACTTTTGCGACGATTATAGGGGTTTGACTATTTTTCCGTATTCGGAATTTAGTGAATGAATCGATAATGATGTGGTGTGATTAAACATAATGTTTGCGACGACGTATTAATTAATGAATACTTGTTAATATGCGATGCGATGATATATGTCTTTGTACATGATGAGGTGATGATTATATTGATGTTGTTAATAAATGCTTCCGATTTATAAATGCATGACTTTTGACGATAATGAATTGTTTGGTGATGTTTTGCATAATGCAAATATGAGGCGATGATATATTTATCTTGTTTTGGATAAATTATGGCGATGTGGGCTTTATGCCAATTTTGATGAGCGACGATGATGTTTTTGTGTTGTGTTGTTTTATTGTCGAGTCACATACATTGCATTGGCGACGATGGAATTTTATACCATGCGACGAGGCTTTTATGCCAAGCGACGAGGCTTTTATGCCAAGTGTTCCTAATTATGGACAAAGCGACGGGTACCACATGCATAACATAGTGGTGTCTCATGGAGTCGGTTATGTTTATGTTTGAGTTGTTTGGCGTTGGGTTTTAATTGATGAATGATGTTGAATTGCGGTGATATATGATGCTTTGTTTGGTGATGATCTTTATGATGAACATGAAATGAATATGAATTGATAATTTCATGATAACTATGCGATGAATATAAATGATGAGTTTTGTGATGATTTAACTTGATCAAATGCTTAATGCAAATAGGATGTGATGATGTTTGTGATGATGGGCTTTATGCCAAAAGCGACGATGGGCTTTAGCCAATTTGTGATGATTGTGTTTATGTTGCTTATGTTATTAGTATTGTTTGATGTTGTTGTTTATGACTGCCTTGTTAATTAGTGATGTATTAGCATTGTGACGATTTCGTGGTGACGGAAGTTTATGTGTTGTTGCGATGAGGTTATGACGATAAAGTGTTGAATTACACACATTAGAATGACAATCGAAGTAAGTGAGGTTTAGATATGTGTTGGAATGCACTTATCAACTTATATCCCTTATGATTTCAAAATTATGTATATATATTATCATGCCTTTAATTATATGGTTTGGAGTATCTCACCCTTTACTTGTTTCGCCGTTACCTTTATATTGGTAACGTGCAGGTTATGAAGACGGATTTTATAGCTGCTATTAGTCGAGTCGGTGTCGCTCTGATACGTAGCACTCGAGGGGAACATTTATGTTGTCTTGTTGTTGTTCTATTGGTGTTATTCCTTTATATATAAGAATTATACTTTATAAAAATATAATTTTATGAGGAAGTTTAATAAAGAAGATGTTTTGATTTTTAAGAATCAATTTATGATTTCCGACGATGCTATGTATCCGAGATTTATACTTTAAAACAAATTGTTTAAAGTGAGTTGTTTTTGAAGGTGTGATGCCTCAGTATTGAATTTACCAATGGGCCTCCCTCACGGTGTAAGTCCCAACCCTCCTATGTACATAAACACCCCTTCGTGTACATATTCATTTCCTTGTGCACATCTAAAACCTTGTAAATATTCATGTTACACTTGCTTTAAACGCTCATTTTATACACTTTTTTATATTTCCTTAATAAATTCCTGTGAATACATATCACACACTTGTTCATATAACTGTTCAGTTATAACATAACAATTAGCCTAACAACTAGGTTCCCCTATAGCCTCCTCTTGGGCTTTGTACAAGATAACTCTTTTATTGAGTTTGCCTCCTCTTAGGCTTCATATAAGAAAACTCACATATTGAGTTTAGCCTCCGCTTAGGCTTCATATAAGACAACACTCCCCTGCTGAGTCAGCCTCCTCTTGGGCTTTGTTCAAAAGAACTCCTCGTTAAGTTTAGCCTTCTCTTGGGCAACAAACAAGAAAGAGACTTGGAAATCTCTTAACAACCTCCTATTGGGCTTCTAATACAAAGAATCACCCGCGCTAGGATAGAACCCTAAGAGGATGATTTTATGGTGAAATCACTCTTGAAATCCTAAGAGGATGGTTTCCCGGTGAAACCACTCTTAAAGCCAAAGCCAGCCATACCCTATAGCTTCTTCTTGAGCTTCATACAAGGACCCTCGATGACCCTCAGAATGCCTTCTCTTGGGCTAACAATACAAGGACCCTCGATGACCCTCAGAATGCCTCCTCTTGGGCTTACAATACAAGGACCCACGGGCTTCTTAAAAGCATCCCCTTAATCCAATCAATTTCTCCTCGAGATTTAGACATTTATCATCTCTATGGAAGAAGTATCTCATATATCACATCACATACAATCAAACTCTTTTTCAAACAAAAACATCTTTTAACTGTAAGTGGTAACGCTTGTACATTCAAGCAAAACACCAAATGCTTACAATTAAAGATCCAATCATATTTTCAAACATCTTTCTTAACTCGTAAGTGGTAACGCTTGTACACTCAAGCAAAACACCTATAACTTACGATGAAAGATTTAATCAATCAAACCCTTCAAAATGTATGTGATGAAATAGATTAGATAAAATTTTCATTAAGATGACATTTGTCTTTGTCTCTTAATAACATCCTGTTGCTTCCACTAGCATAAGTGGGAACTACGATTGCTCTGATTTTCTCAACATCCCTTTGAGAATATGTAGGCACAAGGTCTCATCCTTGGCGAACAAAATTTCTTTCTCTCTCAAACCAAACAAAACCATAGCTCCCTTTAGATCCGAGCTACAGATGCTCTGATTCCCATTAAGGGATATGTATGTAGAAGATCCCAATGATCTTTACGAGCATAATAATAACAAAACCTAGGATCCTACATAATCTACCTTTCTTGAATTCCAAAGGAGAAACTTTTCCAAAAATAGAAATAGCAAATTAAAACACACAAACATATCAAACTATTCATATATAAAGCTATAGATAACTATATATATTTAGGGTGCCACATCTATTCCCTTTATATAACAAACCCCCTTTCCCGGAATCTCCCCAATGCGTTGCGTCTAGTTCGCGCTAGTCGTAATGCATATCATATCAATTGAGGGTATTGCAGCTTTCCCCTTTTTCATCTCATTTTTCTTGTTTTTGAAATAATAAAGCTTGATGCTCGTGGAATCTTTATAAACAAATCAAAAGAGTAAATCGTTTCGAGCCAGAGAATTCGAATTCAGATTCGATTCCCTCGCGCGTCACTTTTTAACGCGAACAGTGTGTTATGTTCCAGAATTGAGGAAGAATTTAATTTCTCTGGGTACTCTTCAAGAAAATGGTTATTCATTCCGGCCAGATGGAGATAGAGATACCATGAGGGTTAGTAAGGGTGCATAATTATAGGTGATATAAGGTCTGTAGACAAAATTTATAAGTTGTTGGCGAGCATAATTATAGGTGATATAACATCTGTTGAAATTGTTAATGATGCAACCAAACTGTGTCACGCGTGCTTAGGTCATCAAAGTGAACAAGGGATGATCGAACTACATAAAAGAAAGTTGTTGAAGGATGTTCATATTTGCACAATTGGATTGTGCAAGTATTATGTTCTTAGAAAACACTATAGAGTTTGTTTCAAGATCCGGCAACACAAGACCAAGGGAATCATAAACTATGTCAATTATGATGTCTTTGGGCCTACAAAAGAGCTATCAATTGGAGGTTTCAACTACTTTGTGACTTTCATTAATGATTTTTCTCGTAACGTATGGGTTTATTTTATGAAATATAAAGCTGAGGTCATTTCCAAGTTTAAACTATTGAAGGCAGAGGTTGAGAACCAAATAAGGAGCAAGTTAAAGTATTTACAGCTTGATAATGGAACTGAATACACTAACAAGAATTTCATGTCTTTATGTGAGGAGAATGTAATCCAGAGGAAATTTTATGTGAGGAAGACACCACGGTAGAATGGTCTTGCAAAGAGGATGAACTGGAGTCTGACGGAGAAGGAAAGGTGAATTCGGTTGAATGATGGTCTTTCAAAATGTTTATGGACAGTAACACTCAATATGGCATGTTATTTATTCAAGAGATCACCATGAACATCATTAGATGGAAAAGTTGTAGAGGAGGCGTGGACATGTAACCTAATTAATATGAGTAATTTGAGGATTTTTTAGGTGTCTAACATATGTGCATATTACCAATGAAGATCGATCTAAACTTGCACCCGAGTCAAAAAAGTTTATCTTTATTGGCTTCAATAAATGTGTGAAGGGGTACAAGTTGTGAGATTCGGTTAAATGGAGGATGGTTGTAGACAGAGATGTTGTATTTGATGAGCAATTGATGTTGAGTCAGTCAAGTGTGACAGTTGTGCCAGATATTGAGGTAGAGAATTTTAATTATGATAAGATCCAGATGGACATTCAGGTGCCACCAGTGAATCTAAGGTAGATGGTATCCCAATAGAAGGATGAACCAGGCTCAAATTCAAGTGGAGTGAAAGATATAAGTGGAGTAAGAGACTATACACTTGTGTGTGATAAAGAGCCTCATTGTATTACACCTTAATTGAGATATGGATTTGCAGACTTATCAACATATGCTCTTCTTACCATTTTAGAAGACCCTTCTACTTTTTAAGAGGCTATGGCTTGCCATGAGAAAAATAAGTGGATGTGTGTTATGGTGGAGGAGATGAAGTCTTTGAAAAAGAATGAGATATACGATCTCGTTCAACTTCCAAAGGGAAAGAGGTTTTGTTCATCTTTCCATTAACAACTTGTTTGTAACACCCAACAAATTTTAGAAAAAAACTATTTTTCGATGTCATCGACATTTAATTGACCCCGCTGCTTTTCTCACGACTGCCCACAATACTAGTTATACTTGGCGGAGATTCTTAACCAAAAAATATTGGCTTTTAAATCAACTCCCATTATTGGATCATTTGAAATATTGAGCCATGATTGCATGAGATGTGTATCTTTCTCCATTGTGAATAACTCTCGAGTTCTTTTTTACCAAATGTTTTTCTTCTCCTTTAATTTGAGTTGGAACTTGTGGAACACGATGTTCGAAGATAAACTCAATCAGTGTTTTGGGCTCACGATGAGAAAACTCCACCATATGAGTATTTATTTCAGGTCTAAATACATATTTTGTTTGTTTGTTGACGGAAAAAATAAGACAGGGTTTGTTATTGGTGATGGAAATTAAGAATTTAGTAACAATAAAAATTGAGAAGTTAGAGGAATGTTGATAATTTTGCATGAATTGGTACATAATTTGTTGAAATTTATATTGATTAGAATCCATTTGACATCAACACAGTGTCGACCCTGTGCATATGTAACAAGACGTACTCCACATGGCCCTAAATCTCAAGGGCCACTTAATTTTTAGATGGAGATGTTGCTATTTATTTAGTGTAAGGAAATTAAACTAGTTTAAAAAATTAAAATATTAGAAAAGCAGCTTCAAAAATAGTGCACTAATTGTACTAGTTGATTGAAATAATTATAACGAGTGTTCTGTTTATTTATATACTAGGTTACTACTTACTTTTCCTTTTGCCTTATGTATATACTATACTAGACTTCATATTCCTGTTCTATATATTTATATAATAATTAAAATAAAACTTTACAATAAGAAATCAAAGTATTTATAGTATTTATTTCTTAAGAAATTTATTAATCAATTGAAAAGTAATACAAAAAATAGAGGAAGATTTAAATTAACTTACATTTTATTCAAACTAAAATGTACAAATAAATCTGGTCCTCTTCAAGAGTAAACAGAACACCAAAATTTGAGAGTTTCCAAATTTTAAAAAGTTCAATATTTTTCTATTAATATTAATAGATAAAAAATGCTATTTAAAAACTCAATAAATAAAAAAACGCTATGATTGTATTTAAAAAATACATAAAAAATAAAAATAATTAAATATAAAAATAATTATAATTAAATTTATTTTTAACTAATTTATGATTATATTTTTGATATGTTATTTTTAATTATTATAATTTATATTATTTTTTAAAATTTGAGTAAAGGACGTTTCAACGGTAACAAACTTTATTGTTTTTTTATTCCAATGCAACCGTTGCAGTCTATAGGTACGTTAGCAGTCTCATTTATAAGGCTGAGTTTTTTCACTTTAGCAGTCACCACCAAAACAGTTCAATCTCCTTTTAGTCTCACGTTAAATCCAATTTAGGGTTTTCCACTCCTCCTTCTCCTATGGCTCCCGATGCTAATCGTGGCGGTACCAGCGCCAGCATAACTGGATCCACCAAATACGAAGCATCTGCAAAGAGAAGATCTGGTAAGCCCAACAATCTAGATTTGAATTACTCATTTTACAGTTAGCGTGTGTATTAAGCTCTTTTGAAGTAAAAAACTCAATTGTCTGTGGTAATCCCTGCAGTCAAATGAGGATTTGGCTTTGAAGCAACAACTTGAGCGGTATGTAGAGAGGGCTCGGGATTCTGATCCGGGGGATTACACACAGTCAAGCATCATAAAACTTTTACCAGGTAAGACGCTTTTTTTAACCGCAACAAATGTTATAGGAGGTTGGTAACTTGAATCCAAAGATGCCCAAGCCTAAAACATTTATTTAATTGAATTAATAGTGCTTATTTAAAAATATTAATTATTTTAGGTTTCGTAGTATAAATTTTACTCATTAAGTTTGCTAATGGTTGATTTACTAAAAAATTAATTAATTATGTGAATGCTTTTAATATTTTTTTTTATTTGTTTACAATTATAAAAATTAACCAGACTCTAATTTCATTGTTGGTGTTGCTATGCTATTTAAATTTTGGCAAAGGGATTTTTCCATGTATTTGACTATCTCAAAACATAGGATTTGGTAATTTGTGATAATACTTTCTTCTACAGAGTGACACTCTCTGATTTTGTTGGGGGTAGACTTGGTAAACAATCACGAACTTGTATTTTTCTGATTCCAATCTCATTAAAGGATGATAATTTGACTCAGAGGTACATGCAAAAATACATATAATGAGTATGATAAAAACCTACAAAAATAGTATGAGTATGGATTTATATAATTATCCACTAACTTAAAAGTGTAATGGCAAGAGAATTTTTCCAATTGCGATTCCTAAAACTCAAAAAAGGCACATTCAAGACAAAGTCACTCTTGCAGGTACATTTTATAATCCTTGGGATAAGATTTGAGATAAGGTACAACTGTTTTTAAAATGACAATAGAAAAAATTTAAAATTCTTACGTTACCAAATATCAACAAAACATATTTCAGCTGCGCACTCACCTTCAACCTTTACAAAATAACATTAATAGAATATTTAATAAGACAAGAAAAAAAAATATTTAATTTGTTCTCAATCTTGTTAAGCTCTAAAATACAAAATTAGAAAAGAAATATCAATTTCTATATAAATGAAATATTTGTTTACAAATTGAAACATTTATTTTATTTTCGACTGAAAATGAAATATTTATTAAACAAAAAAAACTTACACTTTTAGATAATGACTATATTATATATTGGATTTCTTAAGATATTCCGTTAATCTTAAGTTTTATGTGTAGGTCTCAATATTCAACTTTTTCTTAGTTCAATTTTTAATTTGGCCCATTACTCCAAATTCAAAATTAATTTAAGAAAGTTGTACATTCTTAACATACATTAATGAAACTTGTCCTTATCTCGATATCTTAAAATAAATACTTATAACATACAAAGTAATTATTTAGCCATACTCAGTTTCAGTGTTGAATCTAGTTACTAGTGATTATCTAGCTGCAAGTGATTATTTTTTAGACCACAAAAATTAAGATTAGGGATGACGATGGATAGGATTTGGATATGGTATTATATAATTACTTATCCCAATACATGTAATTGGAAGAATTCTCATATCCCCAATATTTCTGCCTTATGGGTAAGTACATTTGTTACTCATTTTTAAGTTAGTGGATAATTACATCAGTTCATGTCCATAATCCCATTTTTATGGACTTTTACCTACTCATTGTAGATTTTTTTGTAAGTGTCATCCGAAGATGGGTCAATTTGTCAACCTTTAATAAGATTGAGACCCAGAAAAATATAAGATAAGTAGATTTTCTGCCATTTAAATCTACACACAAGACAACATCAGAGATGCCTTTGATGCAAAGAATATAATGAGTTGAAGTCAACTGAAGAAGGACATGATGAAGAACCTTTTAGACATTGCATATGAAGAACCTTATTGACAAAAAAAATTCAGGCCAAGCGATAGTTGCATTTTGAAATGGATATGTAGAAGGTGGTAAGATCACCAGTCTCATATTCTGAGAGATTAAGGCTAGAGATCATGTGTGTTGACATTTGTCAACTTTGCCTTGGTGTTTCTTCTACAAAAGGCCTTAATCGCTCAAAACATAGGATTGGTAATTTATGATCTTACTGTCTTCTACAAAGTGGCATTCTTTGTTATTATTGTGATGATCGATGATACTTTGAGAATGATAATACGTGTTTGTGTTTTGATGAAGTCGCGAAGATGTGAGTATAGCATGAAGATGTGATGATGTGTGTTGTCTTACTTATGTGAATATATCTTCTACAAAGTGACACTCTCTATTGTTATTGTGATGATCGATGATACTTCGAGAATGATGATATGTGTTTGTGTTGTATGTAGAGAGGGTTCTGGATTCTCATCCAGGATTACACACAATCACGCATCATAGTAAGATGTTTTTTTGATCCTTCTCGAACTTTTCACGCTATGTTCTCTTCTTACTTTATGTTGTCAATAATGCTGTAGCAAAATATGGCGATAAGGTTTGGCTTTATGTTATTGGCCTATGAGCCCCATCCATAAACTCTATCGCACACGAAATCTGCTTGTTTAAAATTTTGGGAAATAAGTCCTCTCAAATTCACTTTTATAACCATGTAAGTTTGAGTTTGAGTTTGAGTTTGAGTCATGTGTATGTTCTCTTGCTCACTAATAATTATGCCTTCCTACTTCTAGTACAATTCTATTTTATTCTTTTTCTCCCTCATTATCGTATCTAGTAAGTTGAGGTTCAACTTTGAAAGAATTTTATACTTACGTGAATTTGTCATCTAGATCTAACTAATCTTTCTCCTTTTCCTAATTCAAACTTTGACAAAGGAGAGTATTTTTATTATTCCCAAGTGAATCTTTCATCCAGATTTCACTAATCTTTCTCTTTCCCGATTAACACCTAAAATGAGGAGATTTTTTGGGCAGGTAAACCAATGACCCCTCCCCTCTTACATCTCAAACCATGTATAAGTTGAAAATATATAAGGTGAACCAATGACCCATCATACATCTCAAACCAGGTCTTGTAACACCCTTTTTCTAAACCCCAATAATCATGGCATAAATCAGAGTAAAATAGAATGCATACTGATCGCAAAAATAGCAACTGTACTATTTTTATCGATGTAGTTATAATGAGTTTCCCCAAGTATCGATCTCGAGGACTGTGTACCAAATACCTATTTTACTCTTGATTCATATGAACAAAAACAATAGTTGGTTTGAGTGTAAGACTTTAAATGATAAATGTAACAATATAGTGACTGATGTTCTATAGAGAAAAGAATGCTAGGGTAAGTGGTTGATTCAACAAGTTATGATCTGAATCCAGATTTCCTCATTACATATGAAAACTTTCAATTACCTATCTCTAGAATGTTCTTCCTTAAGTCCTTAATGAAGAAAACTATTAAACTCGCAATCCTTATTCAAATGACCATTCAAATAACTCTTGGTTTTAACCATTAATACTATCAAAAAATTCAGGTGATTAAAAAGAGTTCATATTCCTAGGTAATAAACCTAATTGTGCAAAAACCCTAACAATCACAGTCTTGCCAATTGTTACTCATAGATCTACTTGTATTTGTCTGATACAGAAGCATATAAACACCACATAATTAAGTTGAAATAGATAAACAATGCATTAAGGAAATCAACAATCCGAATTCATCACAATCGTCAAATCAGGACCACCCCTAACATCAAAACATTAGATAGAAGTTAAACATCATAAAGAATAACGATGACGTTGATCTTCAATGGTGGCTGCCCTTGAATCTCACCGTCTCCAAATTCCTCGTAGTAGCTATCTTCTCTCCTCTGTAATATTTTTCTCGTGCGTTCAAAAGACTCTTTTCACAAAATTCATTCTAATAGTCTCAGCTCCATCCAAGGCAAGGCTTAGCAAAAGTCCAAATTACCCTTAATGACTAAGAAAGATCCAAAAAATCAAAGTTTCCACACGCGTCCACCAACACGGGCCGTGTTGATGTACACGGGTGCCTGTGTTGTTCTCTTGATTTACATGTTTGCTTTAGGTCATTCAACACGGGTTGCCCGTGTTGATGAACTTACTAGAAATGGTGACTGATCACATCCCCAAACTTTTATCTCTTTGCTTGTCCTCAAGTAATGCATTGAGACCAAACAGAGGTCACCCGTGAATTTCTCCTTTCCATAACACAACCTGCGTCTTTCGCAACTTAATCTCTTCCTTCCCAATCAAGCGTCTGACTTCATGAATCAAACTGTCTACCACATTTCCACATCAGAGGACTTCTTTACCTACAAGCTTTTCACACTCTCACAAGATCTCTCAAGGTTAAAGTGTTGCACTCACAGTACTAAAGCATGCAATATCACTCTTAACTTTGAATGTATTCTATTCTCACGACACATACAGATTTCACACACTTTATGAGGTCTTCGGGTTGTAACGGGGCTTAGGTATGGTAGGATAAACAAAAAAATGGATAACAAAGGTTTTGGGCTCGACATTCATGAAACTTTTCTCATTTTCTATGCTACTACTCATAACCTTGGGGTTCAGTCGCTTTGACTCGTCTCTACTCAATCTTTCTTTGAGCATTGTACTCATTAGAGTCTGAAATATAGGCAAGTGCTCTTCTTCCTTCTTCTTCTTTTTTTATTCTAGGACATTCACATGCCTCTAATTTTCTTTTCTCTTTGTTTTTTCTTTTTGAATTTCTTTTTACTCACTTGCCCTTTATCTATGACTTACCACCCAAACCTAGATTCTTGCACACTTTAAAATTAATCACTATCATGCCGAGCGAGGGTAAGAAGAATATGGTGAAAGGCTAACATAGGGTTTATTACAACAAAAAGGCTAAGGCTCAACGAGGTTCACAAGGGATAAACATTTATTACGGGGTGGCTAGAAAGGCTCAAGGTTAAACAAACAACATGCCTCAGTGTGTGTTTTCATGATGTGTTGTGCTAAAAGTTCATACGCAAAATCAGAGTGATAGAGTCATACATGATTGAACTCTCATGATGATATTTTTGTATTTGACCTTTGTATTATCACCATGTTAGTTAAGCTTACACGCTCTGAAGCACTCTTCGTGTCATGTGGCTTCTTTTCTGACTCGGGTGTACTATACCACAATCTCAGTCCACTGTCACTAACTTGCGTCCAACCTTTATTTTTTCGGTTGTGTCAACTTAAGGGGTGCCTTGGGAGATCAAGTATGTGGAGCATCGTTCAACCACTCGCTATCAATTCTGGCTTCATCCAACAATTTTCAATCACTCTGTAAAAAAAATGGTGACCATGCAACAAAACAAACCAACAACAGTGCATAAAAAACCACATACAACGAAAGAAAAATGTAAAACATATTAAATAGAAAAAACCCCCACACTTGAACTAAATTTAACTCAAATGTAAAGGGGACTCATAGAGTTTACTAAGGCGGAGGAGGTGGAGGGTCATGTGGAAAATGCAACATGAGACATTGCATCATAGCTTGCAGGTCATCCATAACAGCCCCTTGTCTAAACAACTCCACACCTTGTCTCGTCTGCTCGGTGCGGAGAGAACTCATCTCAGATTGCACCCACCCCCATTGATCCTGAGACATAGAGGGAAGACCCTACACCTTGTTGGGCAAAGCTCTAAGGGGGTGGGCTAAAATTAGGTGCTGGTAATGCGAGAACGTGGCGCTTATGAATAACAAGAGAGTAATACCTAGGATGCACCATAATCATTCCCTGATTAACAAGATTCTGCATATCAATTTTCTTACCTGCTATTGTCGGTTCCTCTATCAATAACCTACCATAATTAAAGTGATCCGCTATCTGCGTGATCATTCCACCCACCGATATGTCACCAGTGCTTGCATAGCCCACTTGCTTCAAGTGATTAGCTGCAAAGACAACCACATTAACCCGACTATTCTCCGTCATGCTGTGCAAGAAAAAGAGCCCTCTCTTTGCAGCTACGTCGGTACTATCGCCGCATCCAAACAAAGTAAATGCCAGGCCCTTCTGGGCGTACCTGACACGCGGATTATGAAATCTCGAAGCTTTACCAGTGCTCGGGTTGTATCCTGTTTTACCAGTTATTGCAGTCTAGAATTCAGTTGCTGCAAATGTTTCTTAGGGAGCTCCATGTCTGGAAGATGGAAGTTTGAGGGCAGCCCCAACATCCTCCACAGACAGAGTGTGCTCCTCACCAAAAAGCCGAAATTCCAAATCACCATAGTACTCCATTTCGGAGCCATTCCACCTACGCTTCAACTTAAACTCAACAGTACTCAAAAATTCCAGTGTTATTCTTTCAAAGTTGGGTGCTTCAAATAACATACGATGAACTTCTTCTTTTAATCCTAGCTTATCAAGAGTTCGGTGTTTTGGTCTGGAAGGATCAACAGAGAACACGCTGCGTTCCAAATGCACATGAGATTGTGTTTGAGAAACCAGAGCACCATAAGAGGTATGCAGGACTGGTAAAGCATAAGTTACTTCCCACCAGATATATTTGCGATGAAACTCTTGATAAGCTAGGATTAAAAGAAGAAGTTCATCATATGTTTAATAATTTAGGAATGTTGGAAGTTATGAAATTTGAAGCATCCACCTTTGAAAGAATAACACTGGAATTTTTGAGTACTGTTGAGTTTAAGTTAAAGCGCATGTGGAATGGCTCAAAAACGGAGTACTATGGTGATTTGGAATTTCGGCTTTTTGGTGAGGAGCACACTCTGTCTGTGGGGAGGATGTTGGGGTTGCCCTCAAACTTCCATCTTTCGGACACGGAGCTCCCCCGGAAACATTTGCAGCAACTAAATTCTGAACTGGTAAAACAGGATACAACCCGAGCTTTCGAGAATTCATAATCTGTGTTTCAAGTATGCCCAGAAGGGCATTTACTTTGTTTGGATGCGATGATAATACCGACTTAGCTGCAAAGAGAGAGCTCTTTTCTTGCACGGCATGGCCGAGAATAGTGGGGTTAATATGGCCGCCTTTGCAGCTAATCACTAGAAGTAAGTGGGCTATGCAAGCACTGGTGACATATCGGTGGGTGGAATGATCACGGAGATAGCGAATCACTTGAATTATGGTAGGTTATTGATGGAGGAACCGACAATAGCAGGTAAGAAAATTGATATGCAGAATCTTGTTAATCAGGGAATGATTATGGTGCATCCTAGGTATTACCAACACCTAGGATGCACCATAATCATTCCCTGATTAACAAGATTACCAACACCTAAATTTATTAGTATTGCACATGTGGCTTTATGCAGCTTCTGCTCCTTCTTTAGGGGATAGCCCTTATCGCGAACATGATTTTTCAACTGACGATATGGAGGATGACACTCATGCTAGAGAGCAGTTTAGCCCACCCCCTCAGAGCTTTGACCAACAAGCTCAAAATCAATGGGGGAGGGTGCAATTTGAGATGAGTTCTCTTCGCACCGAGAAGACGAGACAAAGTGTGGAGTTGTTTAGACAAAGGGCTGTTATGTTGCATGTCTCATGTTGCATTTTCCGCATGATCCTCCACCTCCTCCGTCTTAGTAAACTCTGTGAGTCCCCTTTACATTTGAGGTAAAATATTGAGGCCAATGTTTAGTTCAGGTGTGGGGTTTTTTTTCTATTTAATATGTTTTGCATTTTTCTTTCGTTTTATGCACTATTATTGGTTTGTTTTGTTATTTTTGTTGCATGGTCACCATTTTGTTAGAGAGTGATTGATAATTGTTGGATGAAGCTGGAATTGATAGCGAGTGGTTGAACGATGCTCCCCATACTTCATCTTCCAAGGCACCCCGGAAGTTGACACAACCGAAAAAATAAAGGTTGGACGCAAAGTTAGTGACACTGGATCGAGTTTGGTACACCCGAGTCAGAAAAGAAGCCACATGACACGAAGAATGCTTCATAGCGCGTAAGCTTAACCAACATGGTGAGAATACAAAGGCCAAATACAAAAATATCGTCATGAGAGTTCAGTCAGGTATGACTCTATCACTTTGATTTTGCGTATGTTCTTTTAGCAAGCACATCATGAAGACACGCACTGAGGCATGTTGTTTGTTTTAACCTTGAGCCTTTCTAGTCATCCCGTATTAAATGTTTATCCCTTATGAACCCCATGTTAACCTTTCACCATATTCTTCTTACCCTCGCTCGACATAATTGTGATTAATTTTAAAGTGTGCAAGAATCTATGTTTGGGGTGGTAAATCATATAAAGGGCAAGTGAGTAAAAAGAAATTCAAAAAGAAAAAACAAAGAGAAAAGAAAAGTAGAGCACTTGCCTATATTTTTCAAACTCTAATGAGTACAATGTTTAAAGAAAGATTGAGTAGAGAGGAGACAAATCGAATGAACCCCAAAACCTCTGTTACATGAATGTCGAGCCCAAAACCTCTGTTACAACCTGAAGACCTCATAAAGTGTGTGGAAGCTGTATGTATAGTGAGAATATAATACATTCAAATTTAAGAGTGATATTACATGCTTTAGTACTGTGAGTGCAACACTTTAACCATGAGAGATCTTATGAGAGTGTGAAAAGCTTGCAGGTAAAGAAGTTCTCTGATGTGGAATTGTGGGAGACAGTTCGATTCAAGAAGCTAGACGCTTGATCGGGAAGGAAGAGATTAAGTTGCGAAAGACGCGGGTTGTGTTATGGAAAGGAGAAATTCGCGGGTATTTGGTCTCAATGCATTACTTGAGGACAACAATTTCTAGTAAGTTTCTGTGTTTTATTCAGCATAAATTCATCACTTTGGTAACACTTTTGGTTGTTTTTATTTTTTTTCAAGTTAGTGTATTTCCATTATCTTAGTATCGTTGTGCATTTTGATTTAAAGTTTTTGTGAAAAGTATTTTTTTTTTATGCTTTTGTTTGGTAGTTTTAGTGTTTCAGGTTGATGCATGTTATCGGAGGAACTAATGGCAGGACTGTAAGAACTCTGGAAGGCTGAAAGTTTGATGTTTGATGTTTTTAAAGAATTCAGAGGTCAACACGGGCACCCATGTTCATCAACACGGACCGTGTTGGTGGACGCGTGTGGAAACTTCACTTTGTGATTTTTTGGATCTTTCTTTGTCATTAAGGGTACCTTGGATGGAGCTGAGACTATTAGAATGAATTTTGTGAAAAGAGAAAAGACTTTTGAATGTACGAGAAAAATATTACAGGGGAGAGAAGATAACTACTACGAGGAATTCAGAGACGGTGAGATTTTAGGGAAGCCACCATTGAAGATCAACGTCATTGTTATTCTTTGTAATGTTTAACTTCTATCTAATGTTTTCTTCGAATACTATGAGAGGCTAAACCCCCCAATGCTAGGGGGTGGTCCTTATGTGACAATTGTAATGAATTCAAATTGTTGATTTCCTTAATGCATTGCTTTATCTATTTCAATTTAATTGTGTGGTGTTTCTATGCTTCTGTAACAGACAAAATACAAGTAGATCTATGACTAACAATTGGCAGTATTGTGATTGTTAGGGTTTTTGCATAATTAGGTTATTAAGAGTGTTACCTAGGAGTAGGAACTCTTTTTAAGCACTTGAATTTCTTGATAGTGTTAATGGTTAAAACCAAGAGTTATTTGAATGATCATTTGAATAAGGATTGAGAGTTTAATAGTGTTCTTCATTAAGGACTTAAAAGGAAGAACATTGTTTTCCTATGTAATTAGGAAATCTGGATTCAGATCATAACTTGTTGAATCAACCACTCACCCTAACATTCTTTTCTCTATAGAACATCAGTCACTTTATTGTTATGTTTAATATTTAAAGTCTTACACTTAAACCAACCATTGTTTTTGTTCATTCGAATCAAGAGTAAAATAGGTATTTACTACGCAGTCCTCGAGATCGATACTTGGGGAAACTCATTATAACTAGCTGTTGTGACAAGAAGTGGCAAAGTCGTGGGAGATGTTGAGAAAAAAGAGGTTGAAGATGAAGGTTTGCTTGAAGTAGACCTAGAAAAGATCAAAAAGAGACTGAGTAAGAAGTGAGACAACTGGTGGGGGGAAAATAAAAACCTAATGAAGTGAAACCTAAGGTTATTCTCCCGTATCCTGCAAGAACAAAGAAGAAAGATCTGAATGAGAAGAACTTCAAGAAATTTTTGGAGTTGTTTAAGAATCTTGAGATTAATATTCCGTTTTCAAAGAAGCGCTCATTAGAGACTGAACCGATTATACTAACTGAAAGGTGTAGTGCTATTTTGCAGGGTCTGAAGGTTCCACTAAAGAATAAAGACAAAGATGCAGTTACTATTCCCTGCACAATAGGGGATAAGACATTCAAAAAGGAGCTTATTGATCTTGGTGTTGGTGTAAGTCTCATGCCTCTCTCAATCTATAATAAGCTTGGCATTGGTGAAGTCAAAGGTACAAGGATGACATTGCAGTTTGCTGAAAATTCGATGAAAAGGCCACATGGGATAACAACAAATGTTCTTATGAAGATAGACAAGTTTGTGTTTCCGGTTGAGTTTGTGGTTCTAGATATGCCGGAGGATGAGGAAATCCCAATATTATTGGGAAGACCTTTTCTTGAGACGGGCAAGGTGATGATAGACATGGAAGAAGGCACTTTAACCCTCAAGGTCTATGATGAGGTGCTAAAAATCAATATTAGAGAGTCAATGAAGTTCAAAGAAGTCAAAGGCACAAGCAAGAATATTGAAGTTTTGGACACAATGTTCATCAAGTCAATGAATTGTCATGTACCTAAATTGCCCCTCGAGAGAGTGTTAAGTTTGGCTATTTTTGAGAAGGATGAAGAGATCGATGAAAAGTAGTCAGAAGCATTAGATATGATGGAAGCTCAACCTCAATGGTCAAGATCTAAATCACACCGGTGGGAGGATTTAAGACAACCACAATCTCTTAAAGAAAAGAAGGAAGCAAAGAAAGGGATAGAGTTGAAACAGCTACCTGAGAATTTGAAGTACATTTTTCTTGATTCAGAAAAGAAATGTCCAGCTATTGTTAACTCTGCCTTAAAAGTTGTTTAGGAAGAGAAACTCATACAGGTACTCAAGCGATACAAGAGTGCTATTGGATGGGCAATTAAAGACTTGAAAGGTATCAGACCTACAGTTTGTATGCACAAGATTTTAATGGAAGATGATCAGAAGCCAGTAGTGAAACCTCATAGGAGACTTAATCTCTTCATGAAGGAAGTTGTGCGCAAGGAAGTTGTGAAGTTGTTGGATGCGGGGCTCATTTATCCAATATCTGATAGCTCATGGGTGAGTCCGGTTCATGTAGTGCCAAAAAGAGAGGAACAACAGTTATCATGAATGAGAAAAACGAGTTGATTCCAACCAGGACAGTTACAGCATGAAGGGTGTGAATAGACTACAAAAGGTTTAACACGGCTACAAGGAAAGATCACTTCCCTCTTCCTTTTATTGATCAGATGTTAGAGAGGTTAGTTGGCCATGATTACTATTGCTTCTTGGATGGGTACTCTGGCTACAACCAAATTTCGGTAGCCCCTGAAGATCAAGAAAAAACAACCTTCACATGTTCATACGGTATTTTTTCCTATAGAAGGATGCCATTTGGCTTGTGCAATGTGCCAGCAACTTTTCAAAGATGTATGACATCTATATTCGCTGACATGCTCGAGAAGAATATGGAGGTGTTTATGGATGACTTTTCAATGTTTGGTCCTTCGTTTGACTATTTGACAAATTTGTCTGGTATTAGAAAGATGTCAACAAACCAACCTAATCCTCAACTAGGAAAAGTGTCACTTCACGGTGAGAGAGGGAATAATGTTGGGTCACAAGATTTCACATAGAGGTATTGAAGTTGACAAAGCAAAAGTAGAGGTGATAACAAATCTACCTCCACCTGTGAATGAGAAGGGTATAAGGAGTTTCTTAGGACATGCAGGATTCCACCGCAGGTTCATAAGAGATTTCTCAAAAATTACGAAGCCATTGACTAGTCTGCTAGTGAAAGACACTCTTTTTGTGTTTGATAAAAAATGTGGCGAAGCCTTTGAAACATTGAAGAACAGGTTGGTATCCGCTCCTATAGTTATCTCTCCTGATTGGTCTCTACCTTTCGAGATCATGTGTGATGTGAGTGACATAGTCGTGGGAGCAGCGCTCGGGCAAAGAAGAGAGAAGTTGTTACATGTAATTTACTATGCAAGTCACATGTTGAATCCTGCCCAGATGAACTATGCCACTATAGATAAGGTGTTATTGGCGGTGGTCTATGCCTTCGACAAATTCAGGTCCTATTTATTGGGGACAAAGGTAATTGTTTACACTGACCATGCTGCTTTGAAATATTTGTTTTCTAAACAAGAATCAAAGCCAAGGTCGCTGAGATGGATTTTGCTGCTGCAAGAATTTGACTTGGAGATTTGGGATAAAAAAGGGTGTGAAAACACCGTAGCGGATCACTTATTCCAGATGTCACCAATAGTAGAGACGGAAAAAACGCACCCCATCAAGGATGAGTTTGTTGACGAATGAATCCTTGCTGTGATGGGAGTTCAGTGGTTTGCAGACTACGCATACTACCTGGTAGGTGGTGTCATACCTGATGATTTTGATTATAACAAAAAGAAAAAGTTTGTTCATGATTGCAGGCTCTATTTGTGGGACGAACCATTCCTGTATAAGAAAGGGGTGGACAGATTGATCCGCAGGTGTGTCCTGGAGGAAGAACATAAAGAAGTCTTGAAAGCATGTCATGATTCAGACTATAGGGGACACTTTAGTGGGGATAGAACAGCTGCGGAAGTCCTCCAGTCTGGGTTGTACTTGTGACACCCTGATTTAATTCAAAAATTAAATAAATAGGAATTTAATTATTTAATTAATTAAAGGCTTGATTATTTATATTTCCGGATTTAATGGGATTAATTAAAGAAAAGAAGAGATGGAGGCGTGAGGTGTAATTAGGGGTGTGAGGAGTAAATTACTCTACTCTTACTAATTACCACTTGTTTTATTTTATTGGAATAAATAAAGGAATAATAAAAGGAATATAAAAAGGAGAAGAAAGAAAAATAGGTCTTTTTGGAGAAAAGCTATTATACGTAGAATTGGAAAAGAGAAGAGAAGAGGAAAAGCCGACGCCGAGAGAAATCGAAGATCATCGCGAGGTAAGGGGTGATTTCGTTCGGTTAATATGCTTTATGGGTTTTGGGAATCAAAGGGATAATTGGGTATGTTAGGAGGTTTGAATTTTGATGATTATAAGTTATAGTAATAAACCCTATTTTGTGTCGGTGTTTGGAATTAAGATCATTAGTATGTCAAATAATTGATAGGGATGAATAAACCATGTTGTTTGATGTTATAATGGTGTGAAATGACTATGAAATGGTGTTCCTAATGTCCCAATTCGTATTTGAAAGTTTGGAAATGAATATGGATGCAAAATGCTGTCAAAAGTAGCCGAAAATGTTGTCATAGGTCGTGGGAACCGGTTCCCTGTGGGGAGGAACCGAGTTCCCAGTGTTATTTTTCAAAAACTGGAAGTTTTGCACTCAGGAACCGGTTCCTGTATAGGTAGGAACCGGGTTCCCATACAAAAACCAGGGAGCGAGATTTTTCAACTTTCAGGAACCGGTTCCTGTATATGTAGGAACCGGGTTCCATGAGTATTTTTCCAAAATTTCTAAAACTTTAAAAATTCACATTTTCTAAACCGTAACTCCGATTCGAGTGCCGTTTTCGGCGTTATTTCTTAAATTTAAAATACTACCTTTCAGAAATGGGAAAATATTATTTTGCTAAAAATTATTTTAAACGAGTCGAGCTCCCGATTTTTGAAAAGAGTGACTAGTTAGGGATAATGGAGAACTATTACCATTGGTCTAAGTTACCGGATGAAATATTAATGCTTACTATGTTGTATCTTGATATTCATTATGATTGAATGTGATACATTGATGAACTGGCATTGTGTGATATATGTTGATATCATGATTTGAGAATTAATGTTGCGTGCTTTTATGACGCATGCATACGCATTTGTTGTTTATGGTTCATTCCCATTGTGCGGAACCGGTTGGGCCAATAGACTTACCGGAGGTTGAGGTAGTGAGGTGGATTCTTGACCCAATAGCTATGGGCGAATCATGAATTTACACTCTTTCCACATGTAAACGGGCGGTGGGTGAACTCGGTTCACGTTTGGTACCACATGCATAGAGTGCATTGCATATGGGATTGTAACATGCTAGGATGGTTTCGGTGTTGCAATTTCCATTGTTTGTTATATTACATGTTCATTGTGTGCCCTTGTGAACCGATTATGACTTGTGTTTGGTTAATGGATTAATGTATCCGCTTATTCGTTGTATTCTAAAATGTATAATGCATGTTATATTGAATTGGAATCTCACCTTACTTTAACAATTTCGGATCCAAGTGATTAGCGCTTGAGTCGGTGAGGATAGCTCTAGCATTGAGTCGCTTAGTTAATCCGCGTGTCGTTGTGCTCGTAGATGTAACACTGGGGAACGTTTGTTTGAAATTCTTTAATGGAATTCCTTAATGTTTTGAATCATGTTTTGGTTAATATCCTGGAATACTATGAATGATGTATTCGGAATTTTGGTTATGTTTCATTTCCGCTGTTAAACATAATCTTTTGCATTATTTACTTAATAAATCTTCTTCAGTGAAAGTATGACACTGTATTGATTGATTTAAATTATTTAAATTGTGACGCCTCTTGGATTGTGATTAAAGTACTCTGATTATTATTTATAAAACGCGGGTAAATAGAAGGGGGTGTTACAGTACTGGCCTACATTGTTTAAAGACGCTCAAGTAATTGTGAAGGAATGTGATAGATGCCAGAGGACTGGGAATATCTCTAAGAGAAACCAGATGTCCCAAAAGGGCATGCTTGAAGTTGAGTTGTTTGATGTGTGGGAAATTGACTTCATGGGTCCGTTAACACCATCATTCAGGAAGAATTATATTCTAGTTGTTGTGGATTATGTTTCGAAATGGGTGGAAGCTGTGGCACTCCCTACGAATGATCCTCCGGTTACCGTGACAAAATCAAGTGAACCCACAACTCCTTGATTGCTTCACTCGGCTGAATATTACAAAGCAAAGATTAGTACCAAAAAACCCTGCACCGATACAGATCTAAGAGGACAAAACCCTAACGGTTTTATTCAAGACAGAGCCTACAAAACACAACTCAAATCTGAAGCAATTCTTCAATTCGAACGTTATCAACAATTCTTGGATCTTGAAATTAACCACTTTGATTATTGGAGAAGTTGAATTTGAAGAAGGAATGTTGAAGATGAAGTGCTCTCTTTGTGTTTCTTTCACTCTATGCTTGTTCAAAAACTCAAATGACAAAAATATCTATTTATATGTGTTAGTATTAAGGAATTGAAAATAAGGAAAAATAAAGAAAATTGATTAAAAAAACTACAGCACATGGCATATGCGTCGACCGTTCCAGGAGGGACGGTCGACGTGTAACTTCTAGAGCCCACACGTTGGAGCTTCAATGTTGGATGCATCGACGGCACCAGGGGGATGCGTCGATGCAGTCATTTTGATTTTAGCTCCCAGACTTCATTTACATATGCGTCGACTCAAGGGTCGGCACGTAACATCTAGGGTGTTTCCCTTAAATGTGCGTCGACCGGTGGGGAACTTACGTCAACGCATTGGGTCCTTTTTCTTATTTCTTTGTTTTTATTCTGAAACCCAGCCTTGTAGCACGCACATACACATTAGGGGGCTTTTTCCATCATTAAAACTTGTGCATGCACTTACGTACTCCCCCTTTTTGATGATGGCAAAACCAACACAAGCAAGGTAGTACCTGTAAAACAATATACGGAGATACACAATAACATCTGGGATAATCTAAGATAAAAAGAGCAAAGCTCCCCTTGAGAGTGTGCATATGAAAGTGAGCCTTAATTCATCACCATTCTCCCCGTTTGACAATATCAAAAAGAGGTAGAGGCAAGATTAGATGTAATACAATAAAGATAGGATATTTGTCAAATAAAATGCAATGTTAAGAAGCACAATGAGAATACATAGTGAGACATTGTACGAACATATTACATAAGATTACAGTCATAATAAAAACAAGTCATGCACAAACACAAAGTAAGGTCAAGAGAATATTTAAGAGTTAGAGAGATACTACCTTCACGCGGAATTGTCATGAGACATACTAAAACTAGCACAAAGTGAATGGTGAAAGAAGGTAATATTAATAATTATTTGAGCATGCACCTCAAGTGAGATGCAATCGATCTGAGATATCGAGAACACCGAGTTCCCTTCGAATATTGAAGAAAGGATTAGTTGCAAGCGGCTTAGTAAACATATCCGCAAGTTGATTTTTGCTATCAACATGCTCAAAAACTACGTCGCCTTTTTCAACATGATCTCTAAGGAAGTGATGTCTTATTTCGATATATTTTGTGCGAGAATGTAGGACCATATTCTTATTTAGATTGATATCACTAGTATTGTCACATAAAATGGGAATACAACAAAGATGGACATTGTAGTCGAGTAGTTGTTGCTTTAGCCACAAAATTTGGGCATAACAATTATCGGCCGCGAAATATTCCGCTTTGGCGGTTGACTAGGCAACAAAAATTTTCTTTTGGCTATCCCAACTTACCAAAGAGTTAGAAAATAAGTGATAAGTATCACTCGTGATATTCCTATCCGGGTTGCAACCGGAAAAATCAGAGTCAGAGTATCCAACCAAGGAACAATCACTTCCCTTGGAAAAACAAAGACCATACTTAGGTGTACCACAAAGATACCTAAGTATTTGCTTAACAGCTATTAAATGTGATTCCTTGGGATATGATTGATACTGGGCACATATGCAAACACTAAACATGATATTAAGATGAGAGGCAGTCGAATAAAGAAGGGAACCAATCATACCTCTATACCACTTTGTGTCAACGGACTTACCATTTTCATCGCGGTCTAAATTTACCGTAGTGGGCACAGGGGTGTCAATTGCCTTTGAGTTAGCCATATCAAAGTGTTTAAGCAGATCAAGGCAAAATTTTGTTTGGCTCACGAAAGTTCCTTCGGTTAATTGCTTTATTTGAAGTCCAAGGAAGTAGTTCAACTCCCCCATCATGCTCATTTCAAACTCTCCCTGCATAATCTTAGAAAACTCCTTGACCAAGGATATATTAGTGGAACCAAAAATAATATCATCTGCATAGACTTGGACAATAATGAAGTGTTTTCCTTGATGTTTACTAAAAAGGGTTGTGTCAACCTTACCTCTTGAGAATCCTTGATCTAATAAGAATTTTCTAAGACGTTTGTACCATGCTCTAGGAGCTTGTTTAAGACCGTATAGTGCACGCTTAAGTTTATAAACATAGTTAGGATTCTCAAAATTCTCAAAACCGGGGGGTTGAGACACATAGACTTCCTCATTAGTGTATCCATTAAGGAAAGCACTCTTTACGTCCATTTGGAACAATTTAAAATTTTGTGAGCATGCATAAGCAAGTAAAAGGCGTATAGCCTCAAGTCGGGCCACCGGAGCATAAGTTTCCTCATAATCGATGCCTTCCTCTTGGTTATACCCTTAGGCAACAAGGCGGGCCTTGTTGCGAGTTATTATGCCATTTTCGTCAAGTTTGTTCCTAAAGACCCATTTAGTGCCAATGACTCGATGATTTCACGGAGGAGGGACAAGGTCCCAAACCTCATTTCTCTTAAACTGATTAAGTTCCTCTTGCATAGCAAAAAACTAGTGTTCATCAAGTAATGCCTCTTTAGAATTTTTAGGCTCAATTTGTGAGACGAAAGTGAAATGATAACAAAAGTTACTTATCTTAGAGCGAGTGGTAACTCCCTTTGATATGTCTCTAAGGATGTTGTCGATAGGATGGTCCTTAGAGGTTTTCCATTTCAAAGGAAGATCATCTTTAGTACTTGGATGATCCTCCCCTCTTTCCTTAGATACTTGATCCAACTCCTTCTCGTTATTAGTAGATTCAGAGTTCTTTTTGGGATCTTTTAGTATGCTTTCCGAAGATACACCTGCACCATCAAACAAACTACCCTTTCTGACTTCTTTTGGATAAGATTAATCAAAGGAAACATGCACAGACTCTTCAACAATATGTAACCTTTTATTGTATACTTTATAAGCTTTACTAGAATGAGAGTATCCAAGAAAGATACCTTCATCATCTTTTGAGTCAAATTTACCTAGATTTTCCTTTCCATTGTTTAATACAAAATATTTACATCCGAACACACGAAGATGAGAAATATTTGGTTTTCTTCCTTTCAAAAGTTCATAGGGAGTTTTGTTCAGAATAGGACGTATTAGGACCCTATTCAAAACATAATAAGCCGTGTTAATGGCATCGACCCAAAAATGTTTAGGAACACGATTTTCATTGATCATAGTTCTTTCTAGTTATTCTAATACACGATTTTTATGCTCCACAACTCCATTTTGTTGAGGAGTGCGTGGTGTGGAAAAATTATGATCAATTCCGTGCTTGGCACAAAACTTGTTGAACAAATCATTTTCAAATTCTCCTCCGTGATCTCTCTGGATAGTAATAATGTTTACATTTAATTTGTTTTGGAAGATCTTAGCAAATTTTTCGAATGCCGGAAAGGTGTCGCTCTTATTTGCTAAGAAAAGTGTCAAAAAAATATAGAATAGTCATCAACAATGAAAATTCCATAATAATTCCCGCCTAGGATTTTAATCCTAGAAGGTCCAAAGAAGTCCATATGGAGAAGTTCAAGAGGTCTCGTTGTGGACGCAATGTTTTTAGATTTAAACAAGATTCTTGTTTGCTTTCCCATTTGGCACGCATCACATAAATGATCTTTGGAAAATTTTGATATAGGTAATCCGACTACTAAATCTTTTGAAACAACTTTATTTAACAAATCAAAGTTTAAGTGAGCTAGACGTCTATGCTAAAGCCAAGAATTTTCATTTAAGGAGATTAGGAATTTGGCACCTTTTAAGGAAACTTCATTCAAGTCTAGCATGTAAACATTATTAACCCTGAAGCCTTTGAACACATCCTCTTTATTTACATTGTGTTCAATAGTACAACAATCTTTAGAAAAAGAGATATTATATTCTTTGTCGCACAATTGACTAATGCTAATGAGATTGTGATTATTTTTGGAGTTTTTTGTGATTGATTTTAAAGAAAAAAAACCTAATTCTAATTAATTAGTATTTAATTAGAAAAATGATTTTAAATATGAAGAAAAAGAAAATGTTTTGTGTCAAAAATTAAATAAAGGTTTTCGAAACCTAAATCTAAAATTAAACATTTTTTAGAGTTTTAGAAAATAGTTTAAAACATAATTGAAAAGAAAATAAATTAGTTAAGAAAATTAAAAGGAAAATAAATGATTTTTGTGTTTTTTGTCAAAACTTCTGACCTTGTTCGTCCCAGAACTTCTGGCTCACTCTTTCCAGAACTTCTGGAAATTGGGTCATCGTTCCTTGCTAGAACTTTTGGGAATTGTTCCTTCCAAAACCTCTGGAAATTGTTCCTTCCGGAACTTCTAGAAATCATTCCTTCCAGAACTTCTGGAAACCTGTATGGAAGTTCCTTCCAGAACTTCTGGAAAGCTTCCTTCTAGAACTTCTAGAAACCTGTATGGAAGTTCCTAACTTCTGGAGGCTGTATATGTTACCTGCGTAAATAAGAAAGATGTTAGAAAAGTGAGGAAAATAAAGGGGTGACGCTGGGGATCGAACCCCAGACCCCTTGGATTTTACCAACGCGCGCTTGCCAACTGAGCTGAGTGGCTTTGTTGTCTGTGAAATACAACCATTTGATTATACGTGTCAATGTGTTTTGTTTTGAATTTTCAAACAAAGTCACGTGTGGGCCCCCTTCTGCTAGAACGGATGAATCAGATCACGCCATGCCAACCTCCCTCGACGCGATATATGCATCACTTTTACTTCAAGATCAGCGTCAGCAGGAACTGATGCAGTTGATGTAGGAGATGCAACGCGATCAACACAATTCCGCTTATTGGAACCATCGCGACATTTCTGACCTAACTGAAGAAATGCGCTACCTATCATTCCACATTGAAGGCCTGCATGCACATGTTTACGGCACTGGTGAGGAGCCTCTTAGACCCAGGAAAAGTGGAGTGAGGTCGCGTGGCGGAAGAGGAACACGAGGTGAAGCATCAACCAGCAGAGATATCAGAGACAATAATGAAGACTGATTTATTTTCCCTTTTCTTGTATTTCTTTTATTTTCCTTAAGTTTCTTTGTTAGTTTTCTTTTTCTCACTTTAGTTATCGCATTGAGGACAATGCTCAGTCTGAGTGTAGGGGAGGAAAAATTTGTCTTTAATTTCTAGTAAGTTTTGAATTCCAGTTATTTGAATTCCCGTTATTTCCCTTTCAATTCAATAAAAAGAAATATTTTAGATTGATATTCATTTCCGTAAGTTATTCTTACTTCCATACGTTCCTTGAGCCATAACAAAAAAAATTATTTCAATGCATTAGCTCAGTACTTTTGGAAAGTATATTGGTTGCTTATGAGGCTTGGTTAGAATTTTTGAACAAGATTCAACAAAGATAATACCTCCTTGACACCCAAATCTTCCAGATCGTGTAGATCAGTTTGAGTAACTATGATACTGAGACCTTAAGCTTTAAGTTTTAGATCAACCCCGAGTAGTTTATACAAGCAGTCAGCGTCGTCTTATCCACAAACTACGTAGGGAGCCGATGAATATAAGTGACTGGTTATTATCGAAAAAAGCTTTAAAAATTAAGATATAACATGGAATGTGCTAATTAAGTTAGGTGACCCTCACTATTTCATTTAATCTAACAGTTGTGGAACCTACAAAAAACCAATGTAAAAACCAGTTGTAAGCCTGTTCAGTGGTATCTGGTGCTAAACTTGGTAGGGCTAACCACGGTTCTATCCCCCAAGACTTATGATTTGGAAGAAAAAATAATGGGTTACCAACTTGCGTACGAGAACCCCGTGCATAAAATAACCAGACTCACTAACCGGTGACTCTACTATGTGTGTGCGAGAGATAAGGGGCTTAATGTGATTGCACGAAAATGAAAGCGGTTGATTTTGAACGAGGAAAATTAGGTTGAGCTATGATGGCATGATTCGGACTGGTCTGAATAGGAAGGAAGACTTGGACCATGACTATGGTTTCGTGTCATTTTTGTATCATCAGTGTCGGAACCCAGTTCCATCTTTCTAAACATAACACCTATCAACCACGTACAATTCGAGTTGCATCGTGCAATTGTGTCAGGAACTTTGTGCTAAATTATTTCAAAAATCTATCATTTGCTTAAGGACAAGCAAAGGTTTAAGTGTAGGGGAGTTTGATAACACGAAAATGTATCAATTATTTAGGTCAACTTATATGATTTTCATCCGCATTTTAATTAAATAAATTATTATTATGCCGGTATTTTCTATTTTTTTCAGGTTTCTACCAATTATAAGGCATGTGCGAAGAAAGTCAAGAAAAGACGGATAAATCACACTCAAAATCCACAAAAAGAGAATATTTATTGAAGTGTGTATGCATAGCATAAAATGGGGATGTGAAATAAGCAAAAACAAAAAAATATCAAACAAGCAAGGCCTAGCCCACTCAAAGGAGAAAGCTGAAGCCCAATACGCTACAACATGTAACGACTGTTACACGTAAGCCCTGAGGCTTATAGCGACCGTCACGGGTTTAGGGAGCAAGACTTCCTCCTTAAGCAAGCTGCAGCGACCGTTATGAGACGTAGCCAACTCCGTAGCGATCACTACAGAGTTGATTTCGGAGGCGAAAAATGCTCAACCACCCCTAGCTTCCAATGCGCCTCACTCTTTATAAATAGGCTGCCTCACTTCACACTCAGGACGCCTTTTTCTTTCGTTTTCTTTACCGTTACTCTGTCAATTTTATTTTTCGTACCACATTTATTTTCCAGTTTCATTTTAGTTACTCTGCTTTCTTTTCTCGTAGCAATCTTCAAATCGGAGATTGCTGCGAACTTTTGCCAATTCTAACCTTACGATAGAGTTGCGCCTTTTTACCTTTGTTTCATCGCTTTGGATTATTGGAGCAATTAAAGATGATCTCACCGACTTGTGGGAGACACCTGGAACCTGCCAAATATTCAGTCTTTTATTTTTCAGGTTTATTTAACTTATTTATTTTTAGGTTTATTTAATTTATTTAATTGTTCATTTAATGGTTGGTTTAATTGTCTATTTTATTTTATGCCCGATTTATTTGAAATGCATATTTTATCTGAATTGTCTGTTTATTATTGTTGCGCTATATTTGAATCATTAAACATGCTAGGATAAATTTAGTTATCGGTATGTAGGGTCACATAGCCAACGGGGTTTAACAATGCCATTAGACTTATTCGGTTTTGAAAAGATTAATTTTCTGGTTTCAATTATTAGTTCTTAATGCAACTGTTTTGTTACGAGAGAAAAACACAGATTAGAAGTTAGGATCAATAAAGCGAGAGTTTGAGATTTTAACTGGACATTAGTAATTGAGCATCAACTTAAAATACAGCGAGAGAGCTTTTATGTTGATTAGGGTTTATTTATTTTCAAAAACTATTTTTAAACTCTAATTGAAATAACGAGAGCACTCACTTAGGTTTGATTATAGGATATGAATCAATAAACATGAGAGTGTGAGAAGAGGATTTTTAAACAAGTACTTCCTACTGAAACACCTTTTGATAATACGATCTAAGTCAATGAGTTGTTAAAACCCTACGCCCGACCACTGCATACCGATACATTCACCCTAGATCTAAACTAGATCTGAATCAGTCTGGTTCCCTAAAACCGAGCATTATTTATATTATTAGCCTTAGATTTACGTAGTGACCTAAGATAACGGTAAATCGAGATTTTGTCCCTTGGGATTCGATAATCTTTAAAACTACAAGCGATAGGATTGTATAGTTGCGGTCTAGATTCTATAAGACGTATAAAGTCACGATCAGGGTCATCCTTGTTGACTTCAACAATCGACAACCCCACTCCCTCGGGCATTGACGAATCTTCATCGACCGACTCCACCGAGGCACTCCCCTCAGCGGAAGTAAACTCGGAAGAACTTTGCTCAGTACTGTTGGGATCCTCTCAAAGGTCTTCATCGACACTCGCCATGATACCTGAAAAGCAGACGAAAAAGGTGAGCTTGACATAAAACTCAAATCCACCCTTCCACCACTAATCAAGTGAAAGTTATTGGACGAGCGAGGATCCCACCCTCGGTCAAGAGCCCTCACTCGACGGCTAACACTTGAATCTAAATTCTCCGAACTTGGTCCATAACCGTGAGCATAAGCGCTCCAAGAGCTCACGGAGCTGTCAAAACAAAGAGAAAGCACACATGAAGCTCAAACTACATAAGGTGTCAGAAGGAGTCGGAGCAACCGCTCACCGCCAGCGAAATTCCTAAAACCTAAAACCCTAACCGCATACATTTCTATAAACAATCAAAATGCTTAAGCTAAACAAAAAAATTCAAGTACAAGACTCAAGAACGTACCGATTAAGGGTAGTAGAAACTTGAGAACAGACAATAAAAGCTACTAAGGCAAAGGCGGATGGCGGAAATGGTCTTGAACCACCTTAAATTATCTCCCCAGATTGATGAGTGTTGAAGTCGAGCACGGATGAATGATATCAAACAAAGAGCAGAATGAAAGAAAGTCACAAATGAAGAGTCTTTCCCTCTTATATAGACCATCGCTTCGCACGTGGGCCTGCACATGCCTAGGGATCCTATAGGAGCCATCATTATACCCTAGCCCCTAGGCCTTCCAACATTCAATGCACACAGCTCAAGACCACGTGGGCGAAACTCTCCAAATTCCTCAACCCTTCAAATCCTCGTCAACGCTTTCTCTCCCCGGGAAAATGATCTTTGCAGAGTCCCTTGAAATCAAGTCATCACCTCTTCGATCAAACGCAACGACTTGGGGGCTACTATTCTGGACCGCCCGAATGGATGTCGGGCCAGCCACATCTTTAGGCCTTATAACGAGCCAAACATGTCAAATGGCCTCCGAAGGGCATCATCTGCCCGTTCTACACGATGCCATAACCCTTTTGCTCGATGGACGTCGAGCAGACCAAACTGATTCCACTCGTTAAGGACTATACCTGTTAAGGCCTCCCTTGGTTGACATAACGGCTAGTTTTGAGCATTAGTGTCCGGTTTGACCAAGTCTGATCGGATATATATATTCATGGATCCGCATATCTGGGCTAAAAGATAGCAACCAATGAAAACGTTCCTAAGACCATTATATACACCCTTATATCTTTGAGGGAAAGGTATCACATTCTTACCTAACAACCCTAATATTCTTCTATTCTCACCTTGATCACTTGCTTACTTTAGCATTAGAGTGCCTTGCAGGTACACCACCCCCTCATCTCCGAACACAACTCGAAGAACTCTCATTGCTCTGGTCGTCTCAGATTCTGATCAACACACCAAATCAATAGTGTTATAAAAATCTACAATTGATCCAATGACAAAAAGGAATTCTGATGGGTAAATTTCGCAAATGCACGGAAATATCGAACTAACATAAAATGTTGTCGAACCACAAAGACCAATGTCAACCTACTATAACCTATCGTTACTTTGTAAAGCTAAGGCTAATGAATAATTGGATTTTGGGGGAAACTAAGAACTAAAAGTGAAATAAATGAACTTTGCAAATAATACTAAATCGAGGCTGGGATATGATTTCCACGTTCCTGAAGGACTTATAGAAAACGGGTACTAATTACAACTAGAACTTAATTCCGTAGAATATACCAACTTAAAGACTTCGCCTCACGCTCTCGCCGTATTAACTAAAGCCATACTTCTTAATCCAAAGATTTTGCTCTTGCTTGCCCGATAACTAAGAAATATATTTTGTAAGCCAATAATATCTTAAACGCATCTAAAGTGCACTCTCTATGTCGGTCCCCACACTCTCGCTGTAGCTGGATTGATCCCCACACTCTCGCAGTGTCGGCTCTTACCTTAATTAATTTCTCACTCTCATGACAAAATCGTGTTAAGTAACCTCTCACTCTTGTGACAAGGCTATTTAAATTAGAACCAAAATAGGATTCTAATCATACATTCGCACCTATTATTTTCTACTGAGTCCGTCGGTAACAACGGTCCTCATACATCGGACTCAAGATTATTTAGCCAGACATGTTACTAATTAAGAACGCATAAATAATTATAGTTATGATAAAAAATGACATAGCAATTTAATTTGACAAACAAAATAATAATAATAAATAATGCGATAAAAGGAAACCTGTAAATAATGCAAAAAGGAAAGCTGAAATTTTGAAATAAACTTTGGGTACGATGACTGGAACTGAAATTATATCATGATGATATGCTTGACAATCAGGTACAAAACGAAAATAAAAGAAAGACAACACCTAAATCTAATGGTGTGGTAGTTCCTCGATGTGAGAAACTACCACTTTTACGAATTGTAATTTTCTGCCTAAGACATAACTATGAATAACACTCTGGAAAAATTGTAATAGTGGACGAGAGAAGAGAGTGTTAGACTTTGCCGCCAAATATAAACTATTTATATAGTTTCTTTTGGAGAAAAACTAGGAGGCATGGTTGTATATTCGTTCTTCATTTTGACAAAAATAATAGGAACTTTCGTGGCTTCCATAATGGACTTAGCATGTGGAGAAAAATTAGGAAGTAGTTGCTTCGTGGAGAGAGTTTTCCGAGAGACTTGGCTACAAGTAAGGAGAAAAAGTCTCCTTCAAAAGTGTGACGTTCGTCACAAGTAAGGAAGAGGTATGGTGGGCAATTTTGGGCCATGATAGTCGTCATGGAGGGTGTGGCGACCGTTACAAGCTTGCTTGCAGAGAAGATCTCGCCTTGTAATGTGTGGGGACTGTTATGGCTTGGTGTGAGAAGGATGTGACAACCTTCCCACCTTGTAGGGCTAGTGAGAAGTCTTCATGGCTGGGCTTTGCGTGCTTCGTCCATTCCTTTTCTTCTTGCCTTCACCTCTTATTTTACTATCACACCCCATGCATATTTATTTTACTCTTTTTGTGGATTTTAAGCTTGATTCTTCTCCATTTTTACGACTTTCTTCATACATGCCTTGTAAATAGTAAATACTTGAAAACATAGAAAATACAGGCATAATACGAACATAAGCAACATAATTGAAACAAAATAGAGACATAATCTATGTATATCAAGCCAAATATGTTATACATTTTTGGATTTATTTTTTGCAATAATCAATTATTAAAAAAACCGCAAATAACCAACTTTTGAAAAAATTTACGCAAATAACCAACTTTCAGGACTAAATAGCACATAGGCGCCACCTGAGATGGCTCCTGCATTAAAAAAATGCACATAGGCGCCACCCCATTTGGCGCCTCCTCATGAATAAGTCATCCCAGATGGCGCTTCCTTTATGTTGGTTACATGTAGGAGTCATTTCAAATGGCTCCTACGTGTATTTTTGTTTTTTATAAATAAACACCCATGTCTCCTTCATTTTTTAAACTTTTTTGCAATAATCAATTATTTAAAAAAATACGCAAATAACCAACTTTTGAAAAAATTTACGCAAATAACCAACTTTCAGGACTAAATAACACATAGGCGCCATCTAAGATGACTCCTGCATTAAAAAATGCACATAGGCACCACCCCATTTGGCGCCTCCTCATGAATAAGCTATCCCAGATGGCACCTCCTTTATATTGGTTACATGTAGGTGCCATTTCAGATGGCTCCTACGTGTATTTGTGTTTTTTATAAATAAACACCCATGTCTCCTTCATTTTTCACATTTTTTCATCTTCTCATCTCATATTCTCTCTTATTCTCTCTTATTTTTCTATCATGACTGTAACACGGTGGGAGAACTGACTTGTTTGTTTTACGTTTTATCGCAAATGTTGCGGATAGCAAGAGTCGCCACCAAATTTTCTTTTATCCAATTAAGGGAAGGCAAAAAGAACAGGAAAAGACCTTCGTTAGATTCTGAGTAAGGGAGGCGGTTATGAAAAGGGAAGGTATTAGCACCCTTTCCATCCGTAGTTATCTACGGGCTCTTAATTGCGTAGCTCACTTTAATTTTTTTTTGTGTATGTGCTTGAAAAGAATTTTGAAAAGGAATTTCACTTTAACTTCGTAATGATTCACGCTGGAATGTATACAAAGTGTTTGAAAAAAATGTTTTTGAAAGTGAGAGGTGTGAAAAGTATTTTGAGCAAGCAAAAGAGACTTATTACCTACTCAGAACGGTCGTTTCCATGTTATTTTGCTTTCCTTTAGAATAAGACTATCCGTATCATTGATTGATAGGTAACCTTATTCGTTGGATGTGAAAGGGACATTCGAAGGGACATCGGATGGTCATAGAAGGCAACTTGTAGGGATATCCTAGCATATTCGTAGGGACAATCATCATTTTTCGTAGGCAACAACCGAGGGACTAGATCATGTATTCGTAGGCAACATCGAGGGACTATGATCTTTTAAGTCGAAGGGACTATGATGATATGTTGTAGGCAACTGTGCTAAGATACCCCCACGTTCGAGGGACTTGACCATTATTCGTAAGGCAACGAGAGAGGGTACCCTAAGGTGGGTACAAGTGTGAAATATGTGTTGTATTCAGATATTTTATCTTATGATTAGAAGTGATCTACATTGTTTTTAATCTTGCCATACACGCCTAATTACTAGCAGTTAATAGGTGCAGAAAACAAATTGCGAAAATGTAAAAGTCCTATGCTATTACATGGCTTTGAGGAAGATACATAATATGGGAGTGCATAAAGTAAAGGCAGAAATGTAAAGATCCTACGCTATTATATGATTAAAAAAAACTGCAACCTATACAACCTTTCTAGAATTTAAAATGCGGAATAATAAATGAAGGGTCTAAGTGAAAAAACCTAAATCCTAATATTTTTGGTATTTTTGAAAGTTAATGTTACTATGAGAAAAAACTTAGTTCTAATTGATTTTAATTAAAAAAGAATTTAATGAAAATTAACCTAAATTAAACTAATTAAGTTAATTAATAAAAAGCATGGAGAAAATTATTTGTGAAATTACCTAATTAAACTAATTATTTAACCTAATTGCTAATTAAATTAATTAAATTAAATAAAAGGGAAATAAGAAAAAGCAGCAAAAATAAATATAAAAAAATCATCAGAGCTTCTGACGGAAGCTGCCTCAGAAGTCAAGCCTTCTGTGAGTGGCGCGCCTTAGGCACCCAGAAACTGGAGTTTCTGGGGGGAATCTTGCTGAGCGTGTCCAGAAACTGGAGCTTCTGCATTTGGAATGGTCTAGAAGTTGGGGCTTTTGGAGATTCTGCTGGGACGCCCTGGAGCTTCTAGGAATCGTGTTAGAAACATCCGTGGAGCTTCGGGAGATCCGTCTTGGAAGGGTCCGAACCAGGGCTTGGAGATTCGGATCTAGGGCGCCAGTGGAGCTTGGGTGATGCCTCCTCTAGGGATCCAGAAGCTGGAGCTTCCGGGGATAGCGCTTCTGAGGGGTCCAGAAGTTGGCACCAAAACGCGTCAAGGTGTCATCTTCTTCATTTGAATTTTCAAACTTTTACCCACGGTTCTGTTTCGTCACTATACCCCTGCAAGAAATCAAAACTAACAAATACACAACATAAATTAGTTATGAGACCATGGATCAACTCGGTTTGATCCTCTGAGTGTGATAGGATCACTGGTTTTGTCCAATTTATCCTATTTTGGAAATCCCTAATTCGAGCTCATGAACCCTATCAATGGAATATTCTTATTCCTGTGCTAAAAATCAAATCAAACCATCCAGAAAGTTTACAAACATCAGTCCAAACACAAATATGCAATCAAATCGTATTAAAAATGCATGAATATATAAAATCGATTTTTAGTTTTGAATGTGCAAATCGTGATTCTGTTCTTATGATTCTGGATGTCTGGATGCTTGGTGAATGGCTGGAACGATTCAGAGGACTCCCAGGAACGTGTTGAGATGCTTGGAATGGCTTGAATCGAGCTGAAACTCTGGTTGCAAGTTGCTTGTATCACACGGTTTTCTTGAGCTTAGTTAGGGTTCTTCAAGCTGCCAAAAACCCTTTTTTAGGGTTTAGAAACCCTCTGAATTTATAGAGGATGGATTCAGGTTGAGCATTGATGAGAAAATATATCCCATTCAATGAGAGTATATTTGATTTGCCAATCTTGTACCAATCACTTGCCAATCACTCAATTTCGAATTTCAGGCCATTTAATAGGTATCTTGGACCTCAAGAATGTCAAATATACAGCCTTGCATTGATTGATTTATTTTTTGCTATTTTATTTTAATTAAATTGACTTTAATGAATAAAAGAATCAAAATAAATAAAATAAAAAGCTCAAGGGCTTGGAGGTTCTAATTGTGATTAGAAACAAGTTTGAACCAAGAAAAGTTAAGCCCATTTGGAAAAAAATTTGACTTTTTCAAGTATTTCCCTTATGCGCCTCCTCAAAAATGCCCAACTTGCACAACTTGTATCTTGCTCAATTTTTAATATTTTTGGGTGTTCTTGGACTTTTTAGAAAGCTCAAGATGTCCTATAAACAGCACTTTTGGTTTCATCTTTATTGAAGTTTCCCTGGTCATGAACACTTCTTTGTAGAAAGATTACTTTTGTTGAATTTTTAAAAGGACCTGTAATGTTTTGATCTATAATTTCCAAATGAAGTTGTAGAGAATTGAATTCCCTTTAAAATGAGCTTTGGTGGAAAAATTTACGATAAAGTATGTGAAAGTTATGTCTGGTCAAAGTTCTATTGACTTTTGTCTAAAGAGCCCTAATTTAGAAACTTTGACCTTTGATCAGATATGGACTTTTCTTGATGAATCATGGTCAACCTTTGATCAAATGATGAATATTACTTTCAAAATATTGGTGTTGACCAAAAATTATGAAGTTTGATTGCATGTTGATCACAGTTGACTTTTTGTCCAATACAGCTGATTTTCAACCATCTGAGCAATTGGATTAGCAATTTTGACTTGTAAGGCTTGAAACTTGACATGATGATCCCTTGTAGAAAATTATGAGGTATGATGACCACTTGAATCACTGGGAATCCATCTTAACCCTAGCGTGGATGGATTTCTTAGGAGAGGGTTTATCTAATCACCCCTTGTGAAATCCTTGAGTATAGAGCTGTGGATTGTCTTGAGAAGTAGGAGGGCAAATTTTGGGGTATAACAATGACATCTCCATACATCCATACCAGATATGGATATGTTGTTTTCTCGTTCTCCAAACCTCCAATGAAAATGAAATTTTGGCACATATTTACCATGGCCAAACTGAAAAAAGAGTTGATGCGTTGGTTAGAGGGAGAAATAGAAGTTGGTGAAGAAATTAGAAGGATCCAGAGGAAGAGAACAACCATGAACTTCACAACTGGACAACCTCGAATTTGGTTGGAGGAAGTCAAAATAGACGTCGACGTTATTGCAATGATGTATGGTTCCAATGAAATTGTTTTAACGGTTGTAGTGTCTTAAATAATTTGTTGTGTTGTTGATGCTACATTTTCATGTTGTTGTTTTAATCGTGTAGTTTTTTATTTTGTTGTCTGCGTATTGGTGTTTGTAAGAAATGTTATTAATGGAAAGAAGGTTTGTTACAATATTAAAAAGTGCAGATAAATTAAATACAAATTTCAGGATGTTGAGCTTGTAGCACGTTAGGGACAATTTTTTCGATTGTGTCCGGCTTGACAACATAGACCACACTTTATTTCTAGTTTGTCAAGGTCGTCCATTTCAGTTGTTATATGTTTGCTCTTGGGACGACCCTTTTATTTCTCTGTATTTGACTGTTATGCCAAACTACTTCCCCTTCGTACGCAGGCCAATAATTTGGTTTTGCTACTGGCTCGAAGGCATTGTTGTATACGTTGAGCAATGTCTCAGACTTGTAAATGGGAGAAAAAAGTACTAGTGCATCTTGATGAACATGTGCACACGCCGCAATGACATGTGAGTAGGGCATTCGAAAGGACTGCAAATTTCCACAGTCGCACCAATGAGATGGTAGTTTAACCCTGTAGTCTTGTCTAGGAAAACCCTCATTGTGGTCGATTGTCTCTTTGGTAATGAAGTTATGGTTATGTCGGTCGAATCTTGTAACAAGATGAGTGCTAGCTTTGGCACTTTCGGCCTTAATAAATTTCAGGTATCTTTCACTCCACACTTGTCCGGATTGTACCACGCGTTCCATTTTTCACCTCTCTCTACAAATAATGAGGCCATCCTAAAATATGTTGTACTCACCAAAGCAGTTATTGGGAGTGCTCTTATGCCTTTGAAGACGCTGTTCATTGATTCGACTAGATTTGTTGTCATGTGTCCCCAACGCACTCCATTTTCTTATGACCATGTCCACTTTTGCACTTGCAGATTATCAACCCACGCACCTGCATCTCAGTTTTCCATTCTGATCTGGCTGCGATAATTTTTAAAACGTGGTTGTGTTAGTGCGTACGATGCGTTCGTAACTGATTTCCGAAGACTCTTATCTTTGATTTCGCGCATGAAATTTTGAACGATATGTCTTGCGCAATAAACGTGTGTAGATGGTGGGTCGTGCCAACCGTTAACGGGATTGTTGTACGCACTATCAATTGAGGCATGTCTGTCAGAAATCAGACAAAGATCACGTTGTGGAGCTACGTGTGTTCGAAGACTCTTTAGGAAGAAACTCCAAGTTGCTCCAGTCTCTGCCTCGACAAGAGAATATGCGATCAGGAACACGTTATTATTGCCATCCTGTGTGACGACCATCAGTAGGGTGCCCTTGTATTTTCCGTACAACCATGTTCCATCTATTTGTATGATAGGCTTGCAGTGTGCAAACCCAATGATGCAAGGTCGAAAAGCCTAGAAAAGTCTATTGAATATTTCGTGCCCGCTGACATAGGTACTTCCATGCTCGCTGACATAGGTACTATCTGGGGCTTACGCCAGCATCGTCTCCATAACATAAATTGTTCCAGGAGCATATGTTCGCAGTGCATTCATGTAGAGAGGTAACTCTTTGAATGAACCCTCCCAGTTACCGTAGTTTGCTCAATAGCCTTGTTTTTTGCTAACCAGACCTTTCTATACGAGGGGGTATAGTTGTATGCCGTAGTGATGTGCGAGATTATTGTTTTCACCTTCAATGAAGAATCGCAGCTAACAAGAGGTAAGATTTCTTGACAACTGAGATCATAACTCAATTTGCAGTGATCCTGTGATTGTGTGGAATTAACACAAGTGTGTTCTGTCATAGAACCTATCACCCAGGAATCACTCCTCAACCTGTACGATGCAGTTAGATTGAACCCACACTCAGGGTGGGTATAGATGATTTTTTATCTGTCTGCATTTGTTCGATCCACATGAAAGTTATAGTTGTTTATCATGTGGAACTTTTTTATTGCTCGCATATAATCTTCTTTTGAATGAAATTTGTCTTTCACTTTTAAATTTGCATCTGACTGCACATGAGGGTTGTAGAATATATCATATGATGGATCATCTGTGCCAATATTGAGGGTGGTCATGTACGGAGGTGGTGTGTAGATCTCATGTGGAGGCAATTGACGTTCTTCATCGGCCTCTGAATCTTCGTTTACCATGTTGTTAAACTGCATCTCGTCAGCTTCCTCCTCTTCGTCAATAACATCCACCTCCGCTTGTTCCTCTTCCGTAGGTTCAACCCTCTTTGCATCCTGGAACACAACGTACAACTCAATCGAATCGTACCCAGAATATTCATGATTACAAAACATGTTGTGCAGGTCTTCATCGTCTTCAACATCTACCTTGTAAAATATTACTTGGTTCTAACCAGTAAAAACAAGGTGTTCGTAGAAAATGTGTGACGTCGGACCTCGCTGAAGTTTGGTCTCGAGTCATTTTTTGAAATACGAAAAATCCGCATTGCTATTTAGACAAAATATGATATTTTTGGTGTTTTTGAATAAAAAACCTGCTACCTCACTATTTTACGTCTCACCATTGAAATGTACAGTGATAATATATTGTGGTACATATGACATTTTATCTGGGTTTGAGTGTTTGAGATTTTAGTGTGTATGAAAATGTTTGATTGTGTGAGATATATATAGATGGTGCAGATGATTATATGAGAATATATGGGACAAAATTCAAATTTCAAAATGACATGTACAAGCCATGTTGAATGGTGCCTAAGTGTATTTTTAAAAGGGAGGCATCATCCTATTTGGCTTTTTACAGGCCTAGTTATAATTAGGCCTGCCACCTAGTTGTCACCCTAGTCTGCATGCATGCAACCTGCCACCTAGCCTGTTACAAGCCATGTTGAATGGCGCCTTAGTGTTAAATTAGAGAGGAGGCTACATCTCTCTTGGCTCCTCTCTGACACGTGACTTGCATGCATGCAAGGCTCCAACCACCTCATTTATTCCTCTATTGACTGAATCACCTATAAATATGGCTCCTCATATGTGTTTTTTCCATCACCACTCTTTATTCTACCTCTACCTCTAATACAATTCTCATATCATCAGAAAAAATTCAAGCATGAGTCTTTTGACGTTAGGAGAATCTCACCGAGGAACAACGGCAAACATTGCTACCTATGTAAGTTTTATCCGTTATATTCTTATTTATTCTTACATTCTTTTTTTATTATGTTTTTAATATTTTTTACACTTTCTTACACATTAAATTATTTTCACATTATATTTAGGACACGAAAAAAATTTAGATGCCGCTCACATCATTATGTTTCTCCCGATCCATTAATCGTTCCATACCTTGTACGTGCCGGTTTTGGGGATGTTATTAAAATCTTCAACTGTACAATCGATTCAAACTTTATTCTTGCATTGTCGAAAGGTGGAGACCCGAGACACACACCTTTCATCTGTCTGTAGGTGAATGTATGGTCACACTTGAGGACGTTTACATGTTGGTGGGTCTTCCGATTAATGGTAAGGCGGTTAATGGTCTGGTCCAACATGAAAACGCTCTATGTGATGAGATGTTGGGTGGAGATATGGTGGAAGGTCCTAGTGAAAGAGGCCAAGGTATATTTTTATCCACACTTAGAGCGTGTTATTATTCCCTTGGTTTGGACGAAAATTCCACCGAGGAAGAAAAAATAATAAAGACAATAAATTATATTATGTTAATGTTTGGGAGTCTATTATTCCCCGAGAGTACAGGAAATAGTGTAAATTTTATGTACTTGGGTTTACTTGGGGACATTGATAAGATAGGAAAATATAGTTGGGATTCCGCTGTTCTAGCCCAACTATACAGTTTCTTGTGTAAAAACTGTAAGAAAGACACGTCAACTTTTAATGGATGCGTTTTCTTGCTTCAAACAAGGGGTTGGTGGAGAATGCAATCACTTAATCCCGTCAAGGACCTACCGTTCAGTTTTCCATACGCAACAAAGTAAGTACATTGCTTAATTATTAAAATATTTATGTCTTTCAAATATATAAAATCCTAATATATTAAATATTAATTCATTTAAGTATAGTGTAACGAGCATGGATTACCGAAAGAATCTGAGACACAATATTGTCCTCTATCGTAATCTAATAGACCACCTTGGCGCAACTGATGTACGTAATTTCGATTAACTCCAACTAATTTTAACGTATATTATTTTAAAATTTATCATTAATCTGCATTTTTTTATCAATAGTTTACATGGAGACCATACCTAGATTTGGACCATATACCCAATGAAGATGATACAAAGGTTTGGACTGCGAAGACTGCTATCATATGGTTTAACATTGTGGAAATGCACCACACCGACCGTGTGAAGATGCAGTTCCGTATGTTCTAAGACATACCACGCGATCCGATATGTTTGGATCCTTGGCATCTTAGAAGGGTCGATGCCCGATGGGGATATGATAATTAGAAAAAATTTGCCAAAGAGTTTTGTAGGATGTGGAAAAACCGCGCGGACCATATCTTACAATTTCCTGTTTACGAAGATGACGAAATTATGCAACACTCTCGTCAATACATTGCTAGGTACCGATCCGTGACGAATTCAAAAATGCATGTCTCTCACCCCCACTATTTGGTCGACCCTCGCACTCAGTGGGGCCAACCTTCAGCTCCACAACAACAACCGCAACAACAACACCGCCAACAATAGCAACAACACCACCAATAACAACCACACCAACAATACCAACAACCATCCCAACAACTCTACCAACAATAGACCCAACATCCATCAACCTCCCGCCAACCAACCCGACGATACAGGACCACCAACACTCAATCCCAACCCCAACCTCAACCTGATTACCAACCCAACCAAATGTCCGACCCACAATTTCAATACTCTCATATGCCACACACCCAAGTACAATACTCCGAACAAAGAGCATATGTCCAACCAATCCAACATTACCACCAACCATCACCGTACCAAACTCCCCACCATTCATATGGGTACGAGTCTCCAAACACCCAATTTCCTTTTTACCCCAGTCATTCATAATCCACCTATACAAATGACGACTGTTATCATCCCCACATGGAACCTAACCCCCCACCACAACGACCAAGCTATGAGAACATGGGAACACGTCTATACGAAAGCGGTACGACAAGCAATGCAGATCTTGAGGCATTCATGGATCTTGATCGTATACACTACGAGCAGCCATCAACCCATGCACACGGGCCATCGACCCAACAATAGCTAGATCAAGAACCTCGCATCACACGAGTTAGGAGAGGACGCGCATGTGGAACCCGTGGTCGTCTACATGTCCCGGGTCGCCGGGAATAAATCTATGTAATTGTTATTCGTTGTAATGATAATTTATAATTCAAGTTTTATTTCATAACATTGTCCTGCACTTTAATTTAAATTGAAAAAAAAAACTTTTTTTTACTTAATACACATAGGCTTCATCTCAAATGACTTTTCCCATGTGATTAACACATAAACTCCATCTGAGATGGCTTTTAAGGAAAAAAAATGCACTTAGGCACCGTGTAGAGTGGCTCCTGGTTGTTAAAAAACAATGCACGAGCCATCTGAGATGACTCCTGCTTGTATGTTAAACCTGAAACATGATTATTTAGGTAATTAATTTTCAATACATGGTTGTTTATGTTTTTTTTTAAAGATGGTTATTGCAAAAAAAAAAAAAAATCACATTTTCATGCTATCAAATTCTTACATGGAAACAATCATAAATTTATATTTTTAATAACAAAAGAGAAAGATTTTAAAATTTATTTAAATTTTAATTTATGTTTTAATTAAATACGGTGATTATGTTAGGAAAGGAGAGAGACAATTATTTATTTATTTATTTTTAATTAATAAAAAATTGTGATTAATTGTGTGTAAAGATACTATGTTTTTTTAAGAAGAAGAAAAAAGTAGCATTAATTGAGATTATTACTAACATAAGAAATGCTAGACGAAACTAGTATGTATGTATTGTACAGTGGTATGGTTGTGTTTACCTAAGAATTATTCCTAAACGAAACCTATTATATGTGTTACATTTTTGAAAAATCTTTAAACTAAATCGAAACAAATCAAATTAAATCGATGGAGATATCTTCCGCGACATTATTAACAAAAACCAATTCAAAGTGCATCGATTACACCTTAAGATTCACTATTCTTCGATCGAACCAAAATTGGTCCCACCCAATGTGAGTGTCAAATTGCCTCTGGTACTCTCACACAACATTACAATCACAATACTAACTACTGTTGTAAGCATTGTTCCATGTAACAATTTATTTACCATTACACTGATCATCATTATTGACATTCATTGCAACACTAAAACTTAATTCACATGCTTTGTTATGAATGATCAGGATACACATTCTTTCAACATTGAGACAAAGTTGAAAGGAAATGTTAAATTTCTCTATACTAAGCAAACTAAAACTTGTTAAAGCACTCAAAACTTTATGATATGAAACTTCTGTTTCTCTACATGGAACCCTTTTTCTTTGCACTTCATTCAGCAGTAAAACATTACATTTTTCACATTTTCTTTCAATGCAGGAAGTGGCCTAACCGCTCTATCTTTCGATCTTGCACCTCGCTGTTTAGCATTCTCTGGATGATCGGGTTCCATGTAGCATCGAGCTCTGTAGGCTGCCAAATGAGCATAGTATGCTGGAGGTACTACAAACAAAACAACAATTTATATTTGGTAAGGGGAACTAATTTTCTTTGAAACCACCTAATAATAGACAATCCATTGATCCATGTTAACCAGTGAAGTTAGTTCTACAAATGTGCGTAACAATTGTTGATCGGTTAGTGTCTGAAACTTACATTTACCATACTTATCAGTCGATTGTGTTTTATTTCGATTTAAACAGTTTAGTAAGACCAAGATAATTACCTACAGAAACAGACCGTGTACATCTTGCATATCTGCAACGAAAAGATTAGGAAGGTTACTTCATTGTTAAGAATAGATCAGAAAAATTCAAGATGATAACTAGAGAAACTAATTACGTGTAGCATAAGTTGTTAGTTAGAGACCGAATCTCATCTGCACTGAAATTGTTCTCATCCCAGAGGACATGATAGTGTGCTGGTCTACTTGTACCCTGCGAAGTTTCCGATCACAACATAAATAGGATACCGCTACATGCTACGCATTGCAAAAATTTCCGAATCTTATCTAATGAAGCAAATTCAATATCATTATCATACCTGAATTCCTCCATGGCTGCATAAGTAGAAATCAAATTCAGTAGGATGGCAGATCTTTGAATCCACTACAGTACCTACATTATAGTTAGAAACGAACCTCTCAACTCTGTGATGATTTATGACACTGGTTCATGAAATTGTAGAGTAACCAAAGTATTATTGCAAATATAAGGAAACCCTCCAGCTGAAAATTATGTAGAGACTAACACATGGATAAAAAAACTTTTACCAGGTAAGATATTTCCGCTCGTATCAGTGCTATTTCTGTCATCGTGATTGTTTGGGAAGAGTCTAGTATGATGCCGTTTTTGAACCACAACAAATGTTACTGGTGGTTGGTAACTTGATTCCAAAGATGCACAAGCCTACACTTGATAAGAATGTAAGAATGGTAGGATATCGTAGTCAGATTCGTTGAGTGTAGTTAATATTAGATATAACCATATTGAGATTTTTGTCCTAGTACCTTACGGATGGCGTCAAGCTCATATAGCAAAACTTGGTAGAATTGTCCTTCACTTACCCCATCCCTGAAAATGTTGGTTAAAATTGTATTTTAGTAACTCTTCATTCATAAACTCCTCAAGAAATCAGTAGACAAAACCTGAACAGATCATTCCTACCTGTAAAAGATTATTCTCAGTGGTTTTTGTCCAGTTGCCTTCTTAAATGAAAGTAAAAGCTCCCTGAAGAAGCACAAAACATACACACAGATTTTGGACAACATCAAATAATGAATACCAAAAAGTCATCATAATGTCTTTAATAATTAATAAATTAAAAGAAGGCACAGTTCAATCTGGTTCAATCAAGCTCCTTCCTTGTATAAGGATCCGATCAACCGTCAAATTGGCTGGTTCCGAGTTGAACCGGACAGTTCGGTCCAATTTTTAAACATTGGTTAGAACTTAGAAAAGCTGCTGCTAAAGTACCTGATCATACCACCATGCACCACTCCCCTCTGTGGATCTTTCCAACATTTGTAAAGATCTTTGATAAGTTCTTCACGATGAGGCTGAGCGCAAACCAACCCTGCATACTTCGATACTTCTGGCCAGTCTTGAGAGGCTACAACCTGGATGGAAAGTAATCAGTGTATATCGAACATTGGCCATACCTGAGTTGTATGAGTTTGGAAATGCTTACTGCAGCAATGGATGGGTAATTATTGTCTCCGGATTCTGCATGAGTTACATCAGCTCCAAATATTATTGTTGGAATATCACTAACCAGCGGAATCCTCCAACTTAATGCATCCAAAAGTACTGTGTTTCTTCCTCCCATCTAAACGAATTACTCATTTGTTTAAGAAATGATCCAAAGAATTGAGTATACATTTAAATGTAGCATGTAGCCACCCTGATCTTTTCGGATATAAAGTATAATAGATGATTTAATAATAACAAACCTTGACATTGAGTTTTAGGGCCACATTTGCCAGGTACTGTCTGTGAGTCTTGAAAACATATTTTGCAAGACAGCATTGTGAAATCAACCCTAGATCTGTTTCACAGATTCTTTTGAGATCACCTGAATAAAGAATTTGATTTTTAATGCAAGCTTGAAGTAATTTTCTTCCGGGAAAATTTGAAATGAAATATGTATAACAAGAAATGATGCAAATGGAGTAGGATCCGAGAATCATACCATACAAAGAGCCATTAATGTCTGGAAGAATGGCAATCAACAACTCTAGCTCTTTACCATCGAGTTTGTCTAGAGCAGCGGTATGTACATATTTCAAAGCCTTCTTGACCTGATCTGGTCTTGCTGAATATACAGGAATCACAGGTTCCTGACTAAATTCCTGATAAGCAGTATGCACTTAGTTTTTATTTTTGATAAGCAAACATGGCCTTGGTGTCCAATGTTCATGATGACATACAATAGAAGATGATGTATGATTATAAAAACAATTTGTTTCTTAAACCAAAACTGTGCTAACAAGGGCATAACCAAAGTTTGAATTTTTACCATGCCTAAGACTCGACACTTGTGAACTAACTGTTGGCAAAATCCACGAGCCGTGCTGTCTTGTACACTTTTTGAGAAATTGATGCATGCCCAATACCTTACAGTACTTCCATTTATAACTTTCTGCATTGAAATTAGTAGGAACAAGTTATTTTCATTTTTCTTCATATAAAACTGTTTTTCTCTCTTATATAAAAATAATATTTACAGGATAATATGTTCATGCCTGAGCTGACCTTGTTCATCATATTCCATTGTCCGACTTGTGGCAAGTGTTCTTTCTCTCTTCCAGTGTCATTATATTTCAACTATAAGGAAAAAAGAGCCAAAATGTACTTATATTATAACATAAAAGAAAACAAGATAGGTAAATAGTTAAATAATAAAAGAATTACCCATGGAGGAGGAAGAACCCGAGCCTCCACTGATGCAAGCGTGTTGTCTACGCTGATGCCAAACTCGTTTGCAAAGGGATTGTTCTCATAATTGTTTTGTTGAATTGTCTACAATTGAATAGGAAAAGTTATAGATTAGTAAAGAAAATGAATCACAACTTTTGTTATGTTTGAAGAGGAAGAGCATGCAATACTATAACGATGAAGTTTCATGAACTCATCCTACTTTGTCCCCGATTCTGCCAAGATGTTTATCATCCATAGTAGTTCATCTATCTCTTGAGATATTGTTCTTATCCAATGCTTTCATTTCTAAGTACATGCCTTTTCTACATTTGCTATTAGATGATGCCTCATATAGATAGAGATAGGTATACTGATAGTCTTTAGGCTCGTGAGGGATATTTTATGGGTAGTTTAGAAGGTCTGGCCCGAGAGTAAGGTCAAGAAGTAGAAGAGACTTATCTACCTTACTTATATTTTCTTTTTGAAGATGAGTTTGGTCGAAGTTACTTTCTTGTACATTCCGAGAGAGATATTAGGGACATCACCATGGACATACAAATGAATTGTGCTTGTTGGATTTCAAAAATAGCCGCAATGAACATGGAAAAAACAAAAGAATCCGTAATATTGACCTGTAAAATATCTGTCTCTTGTTCGCGAGGTCTCTGGCATGAGAATTTAAGCAAAGAAGTTATTTGCTTTTCGTTCAGCCCTTTTGTATATCTCTGGCCTCTAACTATCTTGCATACCTGAGGCAACATTCACATGAATTCACCATGGAATGAATCATAATAAAACCAAAACAATCATTTGATTAAATTCAAAAGCATAGCTTACCTCCATGGGCATATAGTTCGCTTTACTCGGACTTCCTACTTGAAGGCAAGGTAAATGAGGAAATTTGATTGTATATCCATATATTTCTTGAAAATAATCAACTACTGATTTCATGTTCATTTGCTCATCAAGAGGAAATCTGTTCATGCAGGGAGGAGGAAAGGTAACAATCATTTCTTAAGAGATGAATCGTAAAAACAAAATACAAGTACAATTTGCTTGATGTAAGTACTCATACATAAGCTCCCTTGTTGGTTGTGAAGTCAATCCTGATATTCGGTACTTCCGTCTAAAATTTCCTCTATGCGTTATGTCGACTTTTACTCCTCTTAAGGCCTTTTTAATCTGCTTGCAAGTCACACCGCAGAAATTTCATGGTTAGATATTACATAGTTGAATTAAATTTAATTCCGAAATTTAAAGAATTTTTGAAGTTGAACCTTTTGAGTATGAAGAAACACTTTTCTTAAAGAAGTACTTAATGAGACATATTAGTAAGGGATTATTTTATGAAGCCATTGTTAAATTGGCCATGGCTTTGGAGAGTATAGGACATGCTATGATCAGCTATTTAACATAACTAGTGACTCTTTTTCTGGAAATAATGATTGCTTAGTTGACAAAATGCAGACAACATTCATACCTTGACACGATCTGCATCTGACAGTGGCTTTGAGTGCACATCTTTTCCAAGAATTTGAGCAACAAAGTCAATTACAGGTACTGGTTCAATAAATGCCATTGATGACATATCTGAATGAACATTAATCAACCATAGATCATTAAATTAATCAAATGACACAGAAAATGAAGAACAGAAACTTTTCAGGCTTACAATCAATGAAACCAGAATAAACTTAATTTGCAACTCTAACCAATGTTTAGTGACAATCCCATTTGAGTTGGCCTTATACTCTGATGAAATCCACGCCATGATTCAATGCCACCACCAAGTTTCTGTGGTTTCCTTACATCAGGAGAATAGAGAAATCTTCCAATTGGTATGTAACTAAGCATGCAACATTAAGTAACATGAAGTAAGCAAAATAATTAGAATCGAGTTACAAAGGAGACAACTATGAAGGACTAATATAGACACAGATATCAGACACGACACTGATACTGATTTTTCGAGTACTATGTGTAATGTGTCTGCGTCGGTGCTTCAGAGGCGGTGAAACAACTCATAATGCTGAAAATGTACCTTTGAGCTGCAACCTCCTTCAACACAATGTCAAAAACACTAAGTACTTCTTGAGGAGTTTCCATTTGTTTCCCACTTAGAAGTTCCCTAAGTTGATGCATGCTAACACTAGTTGCAAACTTGATTGCCACCTTAAATTCTCTTTCCCTGTAGTAACAAATAAACATCTTAAATTTGTCAAGACGAACATGTCTTGCGTGATCGCTGTGTAATGACTAACACCAATTGTGGCCGCAATTTAAAAGACATTCGACATTTAGACTTGGCATTTTGAATCCGTTTTGCAAAACAAGAAAACAATCAAACAACTTAGATCATCTCGCTGTTTACTTGCGCGATTATCCCAATTGGCGGAATCGAGATTGGAACAAAGAGTAACTTACCTGGTTGCATACTCATCCTCAATCAATGTTACAGTAAATTCTTTGTACACAAAAGGAAGCAAACCAGCAGTGTAAAGATTTATTCCTCCATCATACACAGGAAGCCTATTGGCTAACTCAGTGTTCTTGTGAAGCCTCACAAGCTCAGATATGACAGCCCTTCTTGCTTTACTAGAATTCACTTCAGGTGTTATTTTAACCTTAACAAAACAAAAACAAAAAAACATGTCAAACAATTGTAAATGTTGCAATTTTCTTGTATGTTTTAGATTATACTTACATTGTAATGGCTTAAATCAGAGACAGATACATGTACAAGAAAATGGTTGGCTTTGATGAGACACTTTGTACCAAGTTGGCCATAGCCAGGTCTGCAAGGAAACACAAGACTGTTCTTGCAACTTGGATAGGGAACCAGCATTGAATCAACTCTTGTTTCTTGTGACTTGATTTGCTTTCTTCTGTTTTTGTTTCTTCTTATATTCTCTCTAGATTTCACTTGATGCTCCTTTGAGTCCTTCTTTTGCATTTTCAGTGTTGCTCTCTGAAAAACACACCAATGATTTTACCTCATACATACATACATATATATATATATATATATATATATATATATATATATATATATGGACTAATAATAAACTCATAAAATAATTTTATTTTACAATTTAGATTTTAGAATTTTTCAATCATTATAATTGTAAGATTTTAAATAATAAATTTACTTCTAAAGTTATATCTATATGATAAATTGACTGTCCAAAACTTTTTGAAGTAGCACTACATAATAATTAAACTCTTATTATTTTTTATATAAAATAACACATTTTAAAATATTTTTATACTCCAGTATAATAACATATTTATAGATTATTGAGTTTAACAGAAAAGATTAAAGTTTGACAAAGTGATGAACTACTGTTTAATCTAAAAAATGTGTAAACATTTATATTAATAAAATATAATTAATTTGTATATAGTAATTAAATATTAATACAAATAAATGGATACAATAAAGAAATTCAATTAATTTTTGTTATATAAATAAAAGATTAAATATTTTTTTAATCATAAATAAAATTTTAAATTTTCATTTTTACTATCTATAAAAAAAGTTCTTCAACTTTTAATTTTCAGAATATTTATATGAAGTGTAATAGGAAAAGATGAGAGATTTGTGGAAGGAACTTTGAGTTTGATGGCAACTCAAAAAACAGTTTTGTAATTATCCTAATAGCATTGGTTTGTAGTGGGAAAGAAAAGGAACTTTGTAACGGTTAAAAAGCTGAAAAGAAGATGAAGAAAAGGCAAGGGAAATTGTCATGACATCAAATATAGACAGTGTTTTCCTCTTCCCCTAGGTGCTGCTGTTACTTGTGTATATTCTCTGAAAAGATAGGAATAAAATAAAGTGATTTGCATATATGCATGCAAAACTAGGAATGCCCTACATACCTAATGCTTCTATGTTCCATTTAAATCACAACTATAGCCTTCATATATAGACTTACACCACAAATTAAATTTGCTTTTTTTGTTTCTTGCTATATGCTTTAATTATTTGGGATCCAAAGGCTCTTTGTTTTGTGTGGTCCCAATATGAGTTTTTTTGAATTTTATTCTAGTATTCCAAGTTCTTGGAAATGATAATATTATAGTTGATTAGCATAAATTATAAAGAATGTTTATGGTTGGTATTGGGGGAAGACTTGAGTTATGAAAATATGTTTCTTTTAAAGTTTTAGATTTGAAATTATGTTAAACGTCCATAATTTTTATGTTGAGACAGTTCATAAATAATTTTACGTTGATTTTAAATAGATTATGTTAATAGATTATGTTTTACATTCACATATTTAAAGTGATATGGATCTCTTGATCAAAATTTAATGGCACAGATTTAACATTCTAAAATATATAAATTTTTATTATGAAAGATCAATGGTTGAGATCACCCTACAGTTGGAAATTGAATGCGGGAATCCATTTCTCAAAACTTGTTTGTGTTTGGAATAAGGATATATAAGGACATAGTGCAAATGCACGAACATGCAATAATGGCTACCAAATACTAGTGTCAGCTGTACGTGCACCTATGCTTAAATCACTGCAAACTTTGTCCTAAAAATATAGAAAGTGATATGGTTATGGCCCTAGTTGTGTGTTTGGTTTTGGGCTATTGGATGCTGGGTGAGTGAAGGGATTAGGGATATATTGGGTGAGAAATTTAAAGTAGAAGTGAAACTCATTAAGTATGTAGGAACAATTCAAGGACATGAAGAACAATCATGTGTCCTGTCCCTTTCAACGGTTTCATAAAAGAAACAGAACATCCTTAGGAAAAACTCCAAATTTTGATGTAGAATTGTAACCAAACTAGACAACTTACTACTCAGTATTAGTGTATTGATTGCCAAAACAAAATTATGGAACAACTTTGTTTTCAACCGGTTTGAGGTCAGTTCGGTTATTAAGTGGTTCCACTTCCTCTTATCTAGAGATTTAAAAATTGTTTTGCGACCGCGGAAAAATGATTTTGACAGACATTGATATCGATACTGTTATTGTTGTTTTCTATCCTGGAGAACATATTTGTGTTTATTTCACACCACGATGACTACAATCAGTGATACGACATCTGTATCAACCGAAATCGCAAAAGCCTTTACGGGATCATTCTCTAAAATCTTGTTTCTACCTACTAAATCCAATCCAATGACAATCAACATTAGCCCAATTAACAATTGGTATTTTCACTAAAAAATGGTTAAAGATGGTTATTTATTTAGTTACAAAATTTATAATAAAATTTTAGAATACAATAATTTTTATTTATTTAGCTACAATATTTATAATAATTTTATTTCTAATACTCTTTTAAAGTGTTTTCTTAATAAAAAAATCTCAGAATTGGAATAAACCAGTATGCTATTTTTGACAGAAACCTTAGTATATAACAATGATGTGAAGTAAAAATATTTTTTTTTCATCATATGTTTTGATGCTGCAGCCAATGCTCTCTGGGTGCTTCTTTGATTAGTGTGATTTTCTTCCAATTTGTCACATCTAAATGTAAATTGCAACATGTGAAAAATATCCAGGCCCCCCTTCTAAAAATTAATGTTCTCCAATTTGTTGGATGTTGTTCTTTCCAGTCATAATCAAGCAGACTGTGAAACTATTATTTTTCTTAGGGTTTAATTTTTGAAAAGGCAAAACTCCAAAACAAATGCTAAGGCCAAAAATGTACTACGATTTTGTCTCTTTAAAATAAGTGGAAAATCAGATGTGAATATGTCACTATCGATTGATAATTCAAGCATCAGATAATCTAAATTATTTACCCGATTAAGTTGTATATCTATGCTCTAAGGGGGGCCCTACTAAAATCATGACCAACACTACACTAGATAGAGATTGGGTTATATTTCTAAGGAAATGATATGCTATACGTATGCAAATATAAGGGAAAAAAGGTAAACAAAATTGACAAGTTTTTGAAAAATGGTAAACCTTCAAATTGAAATGCTAATTTACACTACTTAGTATTATAATTGAATAAGGAGATAACACTTCTATAAAATAAACATTTTGTAATGTAATATCACAACGGAGTGATGGTCATATAATTTAAATTAATGGAGTTATCTCTTTTCGAAGCATCAATTGAAAACTTTATTTGACTTTCTACGAGTTTAGTGTTAGCATCAGGAATGACCTTATTTTTATTATCAATTTTCTTCTTGCTAGTCAAGGATTTAGTATGATGGTATGTAGAGAAAAACTATAAGGGTTTGTCCAATGTCGCATATTTATAGAAATTAAAAAAATATTTATTTGTTTACTTTTGTCCAAAACAAATGGTAAAAATGACGTTATATAATTCACATTCAGCTGTGAAAAGTATTTAGAGAACTTTTTAATGCACTCTTATGTTTTTCAAGAGGTCTTTGACAAAATTTTCGTAATAGTTTTTTAATTTAGATATTTAATTATGAATTCACCACATTGTAGTTTTTTATCGAATAGGTTCGGAAATGCATATTCTGTCACAAAATGGTAGCATTCTGATACACATATCCAAAATAAACATTCACTTTCAAATAGAATTAAAAACCTTAAAATCAAAACAACTTAACATAGATTTAACATACATTGTCGAAATTACATAGATAATGGAACAAAAATTTAACATTACATATTATAAACGGGTAGTGGGGATGTTGTAATATTTTGATAACGTCTTCTCTCCATCTTTAAAGCTTTGTATCCACTTCAATCAGACCTTTAGTAGAATATCGGTGAAAAGTATGTTGCATAACCTTTAAATAGTCACACGTCTACAATGTAAAATGGGTGAACTTTATCTTTTCTTCGGTGTCAAGTGAGAGTGAACTATTCTCGAGCTTGACCACCTTTCAATTTTCTAGATATTGTAGGAGAGATTTCAGTATGATAATTAGCTCGGCGAGAGGCGTGTCCATGAAGAACCTAAATTGAAGTGAGGATTTCTCACCACTGAAGTAGACAAAAGTAAGGTGAGAATAAGTTTGACTCGTCTTTTTTTTTTATGGTGTGTGATGTTGAAGAAATAATTTGAAGATCCTATTTACAGAAGATTTGGAGCAATTTGGACCTAAGAATTCTTATCCTACCATCAGGGTATGTTTTGGATATTAATCTACAAATTCATCATTTTTATGAAAAATAGGGAGTTTTCGGATAGGCATATCCTAAATACAACGTTCAAGTAATAATACAATGTTTAAATAATAATAGTGTAAACATGAATGTTTCTGGAGACGCATTTCTAAAATATTTTAAAAATTGATTAAGAATACGTTCGAAGATACATCTCTAAAGAATATTTTAAAATTTTCATAGGTTTATTTCACTCATATAAAGTGTATTAAGAGATTATCATATTTTAAATAGAAAGTTTGAGCAGATTATGCTAGCTACAAAAGTTCTTGGAGAACTTTTGCCACCCCTTTTATTTTACCTGACACCTTTCCAAATTTTTTATTCTAACTTTATCACTGTTGAAATTTATAAGAAACACAAATGTTATTCTAACTTTTGTTAAATCTATAACTTTCGTACTTGTATTTAGAGGTGCAATGACAGAAACACAAATGTTATTGGGTCTTGTTCACAAAGAGAAATACTTGTATTGGTCTAGAAATAAGGATAATTCAGATATGGTGGTTGATATCTTCTGGACACACGCTGATTCTGTGAAGTTGTTGAATATGTTTCCGATGGTATTGATTTTTTATTGCACTTACAAAACAAATAGGTAAGAATTTTAATTTTAATTTCACGGCATCTTAAAAATATGTTGAGTGAGTTGGTTGTTGAATTGTTTATGTTTTGTAACTGTGCAGGTACCGTATACCACTGCTTGAGGTTGTTGGTGTTACATCAACAAAATTGACGTTTTCAGTTGCTTTTGCATATTTGAAACATGAAAGGGAAGAGAACTTCACATGGATGATGGAGAGGTTGAAAGAGTTGTTTTATTATGAGAAGTTGCTACCAAATATCATGGTGACGGATCGGAAGCTTGCATTAATGAATGCCATTGAGTCGGTGTATCTGAATGCTTCTCATATGCCATGTACTTTTTACATTTCAAAAAACGTTAGCATGAAGTGTAAGGAGTATGTGAAATCAGAGAGACAGGAACATGTCATGGATCAATGGAGCAACATGATGTATTCAAATACAAAAGACAAATTTGATGTACATTTGAACCATTTTGAGAGTGTTTGTGGTGATCTTTCTAAATTTGTGAAGTATGTGAAAGAAACATGGTTAACACTATATAAAGAATGATTTGTTGCTGCATGGACTAACAAAATCACTCATTTAGAGAACACAACAACAAACAGGTACATTCTTCTAGCATGAAATATGTTTATGTTTATGAATTAAATTGAGAGTTGTTTATGTAATGTGTTTATGATGTCTAGGGTGGAGTCTGCATATTGGAGACTGAAAAACATGTTTACTACAAGTCGTGGTGATTCATGTGCAAGCTGGGATGATGTGAACACAATGTTGAAGTTGCAATTAGGTTCTATAAGGGTTTCGTTTCAAAAAAGTATCGTCAATATGGATCACAAGTATAACACCCCATTCTATTCTAAGTTACACAGTTTTGTTTCAAGACAGTGTATACAACTCATTGGAAAGGAACTTGAAAGAGTCAAATATGTTGGTACAAGCAAAGAGAGGTGTTATTGTTACATTAGAACAACACATGGGTTACCGTGTGCATGTCAGCTTGCAGGTTTTCAGATTTTAGGCACACCTATACCTTTGGAATCAATTCAAGTGTTTTGGACAAAATTACAGATTGTAGAACATGAGGATAGTCCTGAAGAGATAAAGTGGGATTTAGAAGAAGAGTGCGAAGAGTTGAAGAAACAGTTCAGTGCTCTAGATATTATGGGACAAAGAGTGTTGAAAAAAATTCTGTGACCTAGTATATCCATCAACAACTTCAATGTGTCCACCGCCGGTGAAATATAAGTCATCAAAGAGAGGAGTTAAGAAGAGTAGATAGGGTATGGAAAGTGATGTGCATTGTGATCCAAGTCAGTGGGAATATGTTGAAGCTTCGCAAGGGAGTCAGACTACAAAGAGATCATGCACACAACCAAGTGGGAGTCAATTGTCAACCATACTGATTCATAGGCAAACTTGTACCAATTCCGTAAAAGGTGCGTACTTGCCACATTTTCCTGCTTTCTTTCATCCATACATTGAAGATATTATTGATGTAGAACCAGATGGAAACTGTGGTTACCGTTGTATTGCAACTGCGTTAGGATGGGACACATATGCATGTTTTGATGTTAGGAGGCAGTTGGGTACTCATATCCATCAACACGAAACATTATTTTCCGAGGTGTTCTACGACACTGTGTCTTATGTGAGGAATTCATTAATCGTGAAACACTTGGGTCCTCAGGGTAGGGAGAAATAGATGTCGATTCCATATATGGGTTACCCTATTGCTTGTAGATATGGTGTTGTTTTTGTTTCTTTATCCATGAGTCATAGCAGGACATTTTTTCCGCTTCTCATACCTCCACCTCTGTACACAAGTCGTCATACAATTGTTGTAGTTGGTTTTGTCAACACAAATCATTGGGTTATGCTAAAATTGAAACCAGACTGTCCATTGCCTCCCATCACAGAGCGTTGAAGGGATAACTGTTCTGATGTTGCAAAAGGATGGGAATCAACATATGCGGGTCGGATCAGACATTGGGTAGTACTGTCTGGGGAGTGATTGTATTTTATTTGTAATGCATCTATGTATAACATTAATTATATTTGTTGACATTAATTATATTTGTAATGCCTCTATGTATGACATTAATTATATTTATGTATTCTATTTAAGTAAAAGTGGAAAAAATATCCAAAAATTTTTAAGTCCTAATATTACCAGAAATTCTAAATTTTCGGTACAAAAACAGTACCGGAAATTTACAATTTCCGATATGTATTTCAGTTTGAAATTTGAAATTTCTGGTACCCATCCAGTACTAGAAATTTCAAATTTCCGGTCTAGTATAAACTGAAATACATATTGGAAATTAATTTCCTGTACTGTTTTTGTACCAGAAATTTAGAATTTCCAGTATAAGACATTTGAATTTTACGAAAAAATTTCATCAAGGACGGTAAAATGGTAACTTTTTCACAATTTCCAGTATGTATCATAAGATTTCCGGTACGTACCGGAAATTTTGAGACCTCCGATATTTTACAGGAATATTTTATTAAATTATCCTAATTGGGAGGTGTCAGATATAAGTGGGGGCAGCAGAAAAAATTCTCTCAAAATTGCCTTAGGATTTGTTTGGCTCGGAATAAGTGGAAGAGAAGGAGAGGAGAAAATATTTAATAATTTATGTGTTTGATTCAAATTTTATAAAAAGATGGAAGATAGATGAAGGGAACCAAAATCCCTTATGAATTAATTTTTGCTTCCTTCCAATTTGAGAGACTTTGGAGGCAAAAAAAAACGTATTTCATTTTAATTATAGTTATATTTAAATATTTACCAAATATAAGATTACTGTAAGAGATTTGAATAGATCTCTCATCTAGATGATATAGTAATTTTGAGTTTTTTTTATAATTTTATTTCAAATCATTTAGAGAGGTTATATTACTCAAAAAAAAGTTTAAAACTGAACAATATTTTTTTTACATGTTAGTATTTGTTTTTCACTTTATCAGTATTAACATATATGTGTCGTGTAGCGGTGCTTGTGTCGAATTCTATGTTAACAAAATCAGCCATAATTGAGAATTACCAATAAAAGTAAACATAGTACATTTGACAGAAGTGAGGGCAGTTAATAGAAGCAAACCTTGTTTTTCACTCTTAATGCATTATTATTCAATTCTCTTTCTTGCCACCGTTCTCCAAGCTTGTAAAATTTCAAACCAACGATCACTTATTCCTTAGTTAATAATTTCCCTGCAAACCACAATATATTTGAATAAATATATATGGGTACTATGGATTGTGGTGTGGAAAGCAATGAAACTAGCTCGGAAGCAAAGCTAAAAAATAGAATAAAATGAAGATTCATGCTTATGTGTATATGTATATATGAACATATGAATATAGATGCAACCAATTAATAACAGAGTTTAGAACAAACCTTAAACAAAGACCTCACCATACATTTTATTGAGATATGATAATGTAAGGAGTATTAGGAATGAAAACATGAAGGTTATACATTATATACTGAATGCTTTTGCTTTAAAGCATTGATAAAAAAAACATGTAATGTTTCAGAATTAATAGAAATCAGGAGCTTTCAACAAGGGCTTTTAGAGCCCAAAAGCTTGAAACCACTAGATTATTTAAATGGATAAAAACCAATTACACCTTTTATCTTTTGGGAACACCAAATTAATAATAGGGAAATGATTCTTTGCACAGAAAATAATTGTTAATAATATAATTGGATAAAGGAAGCATAGAGAGTGATGAAAAGGTGTGAGATTCCTCCAATCCATCGTATACTGGTAAAAAAAAAAAGGTGTGTTGTCTCTTAGTCCTAAAGGTTACTAAAATACACATTGCATGTCATTGATCTTCTTTTATATATATATATATATATATATATATATATATATATATATATATATATATATATATATATATATATATATCTTTCATCTTCTTCATCCTCTCTCATCGCATAAATATAACAACTACACATAATTATTTTTGTTGTGTGATCAAGAGATAGTTTGATAACGTCTAATTAGAATTTGGTGTAATCAATTGGGTTGAAAATTTTTGGGAGTTTCATGATAAATTCATTTGGGATTTTCTTCTAAGGTCAAGGATTGATTTGAGATTTTTTCACAAGATTGCGCAGATTAGATTCAACTAAGTGAAAGCTTTGAAGTGGTATAAGTTAAAGTGAAATTCTTAGAGTGGTATAGCTTCAAGTGAAATATATTCTTTGTGATAGAGTATATCATTATCGTGATGAAAATATTAAATTCTAGGAATATTTTTTCACTATATTATCTTTTATAAATATTATAATGTATTTTAAAATACAATATATGTCGAAATTATAGAAAATAATACTCAAAATATTTAACATAAGAGAAACTAATAGAATACGAGAAAAAATGTTGATTACATTAATGGATGATATTTAAAAGAGAAAGATTGAATAGAATAGAGACAAAATCTAGTAAAGTGAGAAAAATTAATGTGTTATTTTGGAGTAACATAATATAAGAATTAATATAATTTTTTTAAATTTTTATAGTAATGTGGGTCTAATGGGCTACCCTATACCCATATGGGTTAGCTATGGGTAGCGGACTTTTTAGAGTTGGGTTAAGAAGGTCCTTAAAAACATGGACTCTAATTTGAAGGCCCGAACCCTATGATTTTTTGGGGAGGGCCAGCCCATATGGGCTTGCCCATTTTGCCAGCTCTAGTTGTTAGAATTAATTGAAAATATACTTGTTGAAGAAGTCACATATCACTTAGTTTGATAAAGTAATATAGATTTCAAATCTATATAAAGAATTCAAATTCTTCATTATAAAATACATTAGTCAAAAATACTCTAAATTTTTATTTCACTTTTTATATTTATTTTCTTATTCTCTTGTGTTAGAGTATTTTGATATGTGGTTAAATATTTACTTTAAAAATTGTGAGTGTATTAGATGTTTGAGTTAGTTGATAATAAATTATGTGTTTGTAACCATTTTTATTTAATATTAATTTGTAGTTGTCATTTGTGATTGACCGTGATTTTTTTCTTCAGTTTTGAAATTTTTCACGTTTGGTTTTTGTGTGTAATAATTGTATTGTCTTTCTTTGCTTTTTCTTCTCTAACAATTTTATGCAAAAATCAATGGAAAGGAAGATAGATATAATGAATTGAGATATGATAATGCTATATATTATATAATGAATGCTTTTCCTTTATGCTATTGATAAGTAAATAAATAAAATTGAGAATTGAGTCTTCATATGTCTTTAATTAAAGAAAGAGCTTTCAACAAGAAAGAGATCAAACAAGGGCTTTTAGAATCCAAAAGCGTGAAAACCACTTGATTATTTAAATGGATAAAAACCAATTACACCTTTAACCTTTTGAGAACACCAAATTAATAATGGGAAATGATTAACTGGACCCTAAATTAATAGGCCCCTCTCAATTAATAATTATCAACTGAGCTATCATACTCATCTCATCCATAGATATATAAAGAGAAAAGAGAGTATTGTCTGAATTTTTTTGTCAAACTGTCACATTTTTAAAATAAAAGTATTAATACGTCACATTTTGAAAAATATATTCTAAAATACCACACTTTTTTCATTGATTTGTCTATAGATTAGACGAACGAGATCCACTTTTTCTGATCTTCAAAGGTTCGTTCATAGATTGGACGATCCGATTAATAAAAACGGTTTTTTTTGTTTTTTAATTTTTAAATATTGTAATTTGTATATTAATTAATATATAATAATTAAAATATATTTTTAATGTTAAATTATAATTAAAATCTTTTTAAAAATTAATTAATTAATATTATATTAATATATGATGTATTTTAAATAATATATTTTATAATAAATATTTAAAATATATTTTATATTAATATAATATAATATTAATTAATTAATTTTTAAAATACTTTTAATTATAATTTAACATTAAAAATATATTTTAATTATTATATTTAATTAATATACAAATTACAACATTTAAAAAAAAAACACTTTTATTACCGGGTTGTCCAACCCATAGATGAACCATTGAACGTCAAAAAAAGTGAATCCCATTCGACCAATCCATAGACGAATTAATAAAAAAGTGTGGTATTTTAGGAAATATTTTTTAAAATGTGATATATTGATATTTTTATTTTGTGTAATAAAATTCGTCTTGTCTCTCCTGCAATCTCCTGCAAGTTCAATTTCAGTGTGAGAATAGTAAATAAAACATTAAAGGAAAAGGGAGATTGTGTCAGTTTCTTCTTTCATGGGAGAACTACTAATGGTGGCCTGATTGCCTGAAGGGTATTTTGAGGTCAAGCATGTGCAATGGAGTGGGGAGGTCGGGTTAAACTTTAATAAAGCAGGAAGTAATCGAGGCCTCATTTCATGCTTAACTTATTTATAAATATTATTCTCTTATCATTTTTTTATTAGTATCATTTATTAGATCGCCAACTCTTCCTTTAGATATCCAACCTTAAATATATAGTCCCATTGAAGTTAAAGTAATTTTTGAATTGACCTGTGTTATCATTAGGGTAGGAATACGTCCGATATGCTTAGAGAGATCTAAAATTTAATTTATTGATTAGATCAAATCTATTTAATTAAATATATTAAATTTAAGCTATTCAAAAAGTCTATAAAAGATTAAACATTTGGATCCTAGTGAGAAAAAATTTTATACTAACAATGAATCATTTGGATACTATTTAAATTTGATTTTTGATGAAAACAAAGCTTAACCAGTAAATCGTCTCTTAGAACCACGAAATTAAATTATTCAATTCACATATATATTAGAAAAAAAGTTAAATACACACACAGAGAGAGAGAGGGGAGGGATCAAATTACACCCGAAGACTTACACTATGAGTTACACTCGCTCAAAAACGTTACTTGGATCCTCCTCATATATATATATATATATATATATATATATATATATATATATATATATATATATATATATATATATATATATATATATATATATATATATATATATATATATATATATAGGTTAAATATGTTAGGAGTCCCTATAAAATTTTCTTTCAATGAATGATCCTCGCAAATTTTTCTGTCCTCAATATTGATCTCTCCCGTTAGTTTGCACTAACGGAGGCTGACGTGGCATGCTACTATGAAGACAATTTAACAAAATTCTGAAAATATTTGAAATTGCGGGGTTTTAAACCTCCTCTAAAGTAACACAAAAAAAACAAAAATATTGATTCTGAACTTTTGTCGAACACCTTGCAAGCAAGTTTTGCAACTATGATTATAACACACATCATGATGATTTTAGTAGATTTTTCTAATGAAGAAACTTGAAACTTTCGGTTCCACTTTTCTCCAATGCTGCTTGTTCTTCCATCATTCACCCATCAAATATTCTTGCTTTAAAATCAGTCCTGTGCAATACTTATCCACCATTGATAACTTATCTACACCATTGATGTATATGAACAAATGCTCCAAAGCAGTTGCAGTTTGCACCCCAAAAATATCAACTAATAAGGTTGTGTATGCCATAAATGTTTCGGGATGAAGAAGACATGAGTTCTTTGCTGGGGATAAGCCTCACCCATATGTCCAAGAGATGCATTACATGTCTGATTTTATTGCAAGATAATATGTTAAGGAGCATATTAAGAGGAGTAGGGGTGTTCGCGGTGCAATTTGGGCAGTTTTGACGCAAAAAATTATCCAAACTGCGAGAGAAAGAGGCGTGAGGTTTGATTTGGTTGACTTTTAAAAAAAACCAAATCGAACCAATGCGGTTTGGTTCGGTGCAGTTTGTTCGATTTTTACAAATATTTTGTTGAGCCATACATAGACATATAGATGACAACATAACTTTGTATTTTGTCATTCATACACTACCAAATAACAATAAAACTCATCATATTTGGACAATAACTTTCCTTTTAATATGTAAAAATTAGATTAAACAAAAGTGAGATAATAAACATAAAATAATATCAAAATTATTATAATAAAACCAAAAAAATAGATGAGATGAGAGATTAGTGAAGATGAAAAAGAAAGAATATAAAAGAGTAAAGATTAGAGATAAATATGATTAGAACAAAGTTTGTTTCTAATAATATATATTAAAGTTTTGATGATAACAAACATAATAAATTTTGTCCAATTGAATATTATACTCTGACGTGTACATGTTTCATTTCAGAAGGTGTTCTGACTCTAGCGCAAAAATAGAAAATATCATGCTGAGCAGAAGTTGAAGTTAGAAGTTCTAATGAGAGCAGAACTTCTGGACAAAGCACGCTCAATGGAACTGCTGAAAGAAACACGCTTTAGAAGTTTGAATAAGACAAAACACGCTCAAAGGAATTGCTGAAAAAAACGTGCTTTAGAAGTTTGAATGGACAAAACACGCTCATAGCAACTACTGACAGAAACACACTATAAAAGTTCTGAGCGAGAACTTCTGGAAGACACGCTACAAAGAAAGCTTCTGAAATAAAGATTAAAATACAACTTCTGATGGAAGCTAGCAAAGCGAAACCTCTGATGAAAAGCACCAACAATGTGTTCTAAATAGAAGATGTATAACAAGGCTTACAGAAGATGAAGTATTAGAAGTTCTGATGAGAATATAACTTCTGGTCAAGCAAGCACAGCGCAAAAGCAAGCACAACACATACGCAAGCACAACACAACTTCTGACAGAAGCAAGCACAGCGCAACTTCTGATAGAAGCAAGCACAACGCAACTTCTGATAGAAGCAAGAACAGTGCAACTTCTGATAGAAGCAAGCACAACGTAAATTTTGATAGAAGCAACTTCTGACAAAAGCAGGGAAGAGTAAACTTCTGATGGAAGCACCAACAGATGTTCTGATGAGCAAATATTTAGAAGATCTTTATCAACTTGTACGTTATCTTCTAGAGACAAAACCTGTTGCAGTAACGTAAACTCACTAAGATAAAAAGGCTAAGTACTTGAGTGGCACAACTTCCAAGGTTCATTGGTTAAGCAAAATCACGTGGAGACAAGCAAGCTAATTACGTTTCCCATTCTTCAAGACACGCCACCTCCAACAGAAAGATTCTAGAAGCATTATTTAAGGATTCAAATTCAAAGAAGAAAAATAATTTTAATATAACAAATACAATACAAGAAATATGCATCAACAAAAAGAGAAAATATTGTACGAACAAAAACAACTTTCACAAGAAGAGATATGTACGAAAGAGAACCATTCAACAACATCTTCTAGCAACTTACTGAAAGTCATTTCCAAAGTAAACTCGCTGAAAGTACAAAGAACTATCTTTTGTAAATTAGTTTACTATTTATTGAGCTTACATTTTGTGTAAACTTCACTTAGTGAAGAATAGCTTTTCTAGAAGCACTTTTGTACACAGTCAGTCAGAATTTAACATTCTGATAGTTGTTCCTTGAGAAGACCAGTTTGGGTCATAATTCTTGAGAGGTCTAGGACTAGTTGAGTCTTAGAGGTGTTAGTCATAACGGTTGGTTGTGCGGTTTGTTCCTTGAGAAGACCACTTGGGTCAGAATTCTTGAGAGGGCTAGGACTAGTGAGTCTTAGAGGAAGTTAGTCACACCGGTTGGATAGTGCACTCTGTAGTCGTTGATTATAGTGGATTAAGTCCTCGTTGAGAGAGGAGAAATCACGTTGGCGGATAGACTGGAGTAGTTTGAGTGTCAAACGAACTAGGATAAAAATACTTGAGTATTTATTTGTTGTTTGGGTAAAAGATCTAAAAAGTAAGAAAAACTTATTCAACCCCCCTTTCTAAGTGTTTTTCCAAGCCTTCAAATATGTGGGATAAAACAAAATTGAAAGAGGGAACATTTGAAAAAAATGAGAAGGTGAAAAAGAAAGAATATAAGAGAGTAGATATTAGAGAAGAAGGGGAAAGATGTAAGTGGTGAAGATGGAACGACAATGCTATGAGAGATTTAAGAAGACTGAAACTGAAACCATAAGTGTAAGGATGAGAAAATTGTTTGTAATCATAAGACTAATATATAATAATTTTAGGTTTGAGTTAGATGAGAATTAAGTAATATTTAGGTTGTACCATAATGCGGTTTGATTCGGTTTGCAAAATACAAACTGCAAACCGAACCAAACCATGCGATTTTGTTAAAAGATGGCCCAAACTAATCCGAATTGTTATACCCCAAAATTTTCCCTCCCGCTTCTCAAGACAATCCACCATTCCATACTCAAGGATATCACAAGGGTTGACCAGACAAACCCTCTCCTAAGCAACCAACCCAAGTTAGGGTTTTGCTCCTCTCAAGTCAAGATGGACTTCCAATTCTCCAAGTGTTCATCATACCTCATCATATGCTTCAAGGGATCACCATGTCAAGTTTCAAGCCTTACAAGTCAAAATTGCCCATCTAATTGCTCAAATAGCTGAAAATCAACTGTATTGGACCAAAATTTAACTGTGGTCAACATACAGTCAAACTTCATAATTTTTTGTCAACACCAATATTTTGAAGTAATATTCATCATTTGATCAAGGGTTGATCATGATTCCTCAAGAAAAGTCAAGACTTGATCAAAAGTCAAAGTTTCTAAATTAGTGTTTTTCAGACAAAAGTCAACAAAACTTTGACCAAGCATAACTTTCACATACTTTATCAGAAATTTTTCCACTACAACTCATTTAGAAGAGAATTCAATTCTCTACAACTTCATGTCTCACAAGCTTGAGCTAGAAATGTTTCATTTGGAAGTTATGGATCAAAACATTACAGGTCTTTTTTAAAAGTCAACAAAAAGTCATCTTTTTGTAAAGAAGTGTTCATGGGCATGGAAACTTCAATGAAGATGAAACCAAAAGGGATGTTTAGAAGACATCTTGAGAATTCTAAAAAGTCCAAGAACACCCAAAAATGTTAAAAATTGAGCAAGATACACATTGTGCACGTTGAATATTTTTGAGGAGGTGCACAAAGAGAAATACTTGAGAAAATCAAAAAATTTCCAAATGGGCCTAACTTTTCTTGATTCAAACATGTTGCTTATCTGAATTGGAACCTCCAAGCCCAAGGCCACGTTTTTATCTTTTATTTTTTATTTATTTTGTATTTTTATTCATTTAAAACCAATTTAATTAAAATAAAAGATGTAAAATCAAAAATTAAGTGTAAGATTGATTTTCTCTCATCCTTGAGGTCCAAGCAAGCCAATTAATCTGATTATTTTGAAATAATGAAGATTGGCAAGAGATTTGATTGAAATTGGCTCAAAAGGGAAATATTTGGTTTGATTCCAAATCAAATAATTTCTCATTGATTGGCATGTGATTTCTTCATAATTCTTGACCTAATTCACTCTAGTATATATACACACTGATTCCAAAAGCCACAAGAACGAATTTGATGCCTCAAGAACCCTAAACCAAGTACAAAAAAATCTGTGCATTCCAAGCAAACGACATACCTCTTTTTGCATCAATTCAAGGCATTCTAAGCATTGAAATGTGTTCCTGGTGTTCCCCTAAATCGATTCAGATACTCACAAGCCAACAATACCTCCAGAATCGCTCAATTCGAGTCACGGTTTGCACAACTCTAACTCAAAATCGATTTCATATTTTCAGGCATAATCAATTGAATTTAACCATATATTTGTGTTTATGATGAAGTTTCGATCATGTCTGGATAGTTTAATTGAAGCTTAGGTGCAAAACGAAAGTTTCACCATGGCTAGGGTTTAAAACCTTGGATTAGGGCTTTCTGATTTAGGCAAAATCAGACCAAACTAGGAACATATTTGTGACCAGGGGCTTAATTGCAATCGATCCATGTATTCATCATGAATTTATATTGCTTGTATTTAATTTTTCAATGTTGCAAGTCCTATAGCTACAGACGGGCTGTTGGTAAAGGTTGTAGCAACGAATGAAAACCGTAGCTAAAAGCCTGGGTATTTCAAATGGGGACGATGACCCTTGGCGCGTTTTCTATTTTAAATTGATTTCCAGAAATTAATTTCGCTTATAGTATATTCACTCCATGTTGCTAACACCAAAGCATGCTAGCTCAGTTGGTCAGGGAAGCATGTGTTCATCCTGGAGGACCTTGGTTCGAACCTTGGCTCCTCACATATATTTTTACACCTTTTACAAACTAACATATTTTCCTATTTTCTTCATATTTTCCTTTTCCAATTTAATTTCTTTTCAAATATTTTCTAACACATTAAAAAATCACAAAAAATTATTTCTTTTTGCATTTAGGTCAGAAAAATGCTTATTTAATTTTTAACATAAAAAAATAATATTTTGCATTCATATTTTAATTAATTGTTAATTAATCGAAAAATTAACCTTTAATTGTTTTTCTATACTAAAATTAATCCAGAAAATTCCCAAAAAATATTTTCTCATCTAGTTAGGTTTGCTAACCCTAAAATTTTTTTCCTAATTCAAAAATCTTTTTCACTAACATTATTTTCTCTTATTTGCAATTCGATTCTTTTTCCGATTATTGTAACTGCTTCCAGGTTGTAATAGTTAGGATTATTTTCTCGCATTTTCTTTTCCAATATTATGTAACTGCTCATGGGATGTAATAGTTTAATTAGGTTTTACTTTCCATACTCCTCAATTATGTATCTGCCCCAAAGCCATGTAATAGCGTAGGATTTACTTTCCGCACTTTACATTTTTGTAATTTACTTTCCGCACTTATAAACTGCTAGTAACTAGGCATGTATGGCAAGATAAAATCAACATAGATAACTCTAATCACAAGATAAATTATCTGAATTCAGCACACTCTCTTCACACATGCACCCCCTAGGGTATTCTCTCTCATTGCCTTTCGAATAAATGGTCAAGTCCCTCGAACGTAGGGGTATCTTAGCATGGTTGCCCATAAAATATCATCATAGTCCCTTCGAATCAAAGATCATAGTCCCTCGATGACCCTCGATGTTGCCTACGAATACATGATCTAGTCCCTTGATTGTTGTCTACGAAAAGTGAAATTCCTGGCAGCAGATACGTGATGTCATAGAGAATGTTATGACACAGTATCTGACACTATGTTAACAGTTCACATAGTAAATATAGAAAGCAGTAAAGAACACAATAAGTTGTTCACCCAGTTCGGTTCAACAAACCTACATCTGGGGGCTACCAAGCCAGGGAGGAAATTCACTATTAGTAGAATTAATTCAGGAATAAACCACCAGTTTATCTCCTTCACTTACAACCTACCCAATGCAACTTCAACCTAAGTCCTACTTAGATCTGAGTACCCACTCACTCTCCCTCAATCACAGCAGTGATATCAACCTATTGACTAATTGAATTGTGAAGACACACTTCAATAAAATATCTTGATCTTGCTTCAAAGCTTCAATCAAGAGACAAACACTCGTGCTTTAAAGCTTTGAGTGATAAACTACCCTTACAGCAAATCCTAGTCCAATGCACTTATCAATTGATAGTTGCTTGGCTCACAAGAGAAACTAGAATTACACAATATCAACTGTTACAAATCCTAACAGTATACAAACACAAGCTGCTATCTCTTCAATACATTCAAAGGGCGTTGCAGCAGAGTAAGGGTTCTTTTCCTTTTATAGAAGCAGTCCTGAAACTTCAGTTTTGGGCTTCCATAAAGATAGCTAGGGTTCACTTAATTTAATCCTAAAAACATGGTCTTTTCAACAACCAATTTAGGTTTAATTAAGATTAACCTAGCAGCCACGTGAGCATGCTTTCTAATAACAGAAAAACAATATTTAGCAGCTCAACAAACTTCCTGAAAAATCTCAGGAACAAACAGATTCTGCAGAACAGAATGTCATAACATCTGTTATGACATCAGTCTGTTTTCTGCAGAATTTCCAGCACAGCTTTAGCTTCCAGTTCTGAGCTGTCTTTTAACATCCTTAGCAGGTAGGGTTTATCTTCAATCTCTGAATGTCATGACATCCATCATGACATTGCTAAAGCCTTGTTTTACCAAAATTAATGCCAACCTAAAAACACTAACAAACTCCCCCTTTGGCACATTTTTGGCTAAAACTACTTAACACATCAGAGTACCTATGCAGCAGAAGACAATAAACTAGTTCTAAGCTTTCCTAAGCTTTCCTAAGCTTCAAGTAACTAGAACTTAGAGAAGATAAATTCTACCCATACAAAAATCCCACAATTCCCACAATTGCCCCATATACAAAATTTTAAACAGGCATACAATTCCCCAAAGTCCCATACTACTGTCACATAGTAGTTCTTCTCCCCCTTTTTAGCCATAAAGGGCCAAAGGAAACAATACAATTTCCCCAAGCATTTCAAGCTTTTAAACAATCAGTACCAGAAGAAAAACAAATAATACCAGCATATAATTACGTACCAGCATTGTTTTTAGGGGTACATTTCTGTCAGGACATCACAGATCTGTCAATAAGGATTACAAACATTCAAACAAAATTGGGAAAATACAAGAATCAAAACAGAACAGAAAACAAATAACAAGAAAATTGACAAAACAGCAGCAACAGGGGCAAGGAGTAACATCTCAAGTGCTTTCTTCTCCAGAAGAAGCACTGTGGAAGGAAGCATCTTCAGAATCTTCTTCAGCACCAGTCATCTGAATATCATCATCTTCAGCATCACCAACAGCATCACTATCAGCTTTCCCTTCATCCTCAACCTCTGTATCCTGCTCTAGTTGAGAGATTAGCTCTTCCAGACTTTGCTTTCTTGCTTCAAGCTCCTTGCAGGTTGCTCTTAGCACAACAATGACATTTGCCTTCTGAGAATTTTCTTTGACAGTTGATGTCTCAGCAGTGTCATGACAATGTCTGGGACATGCTTCCCTTGGAACAGTTTGTAGTGGAATCCAAGAGCAGGGGCTCTCTTGCAGACTGAATCTCTGTCACCAAGAATGTCTGGATGCTGATCAATTATAATTCCATACAGCAGGGAGGGAAAGGCTATTGGTCCCTTGATAACATAACTGTTAGCATGCTTGAGTGTCTGATCAAAAATGTAGGATCCATAGTCAAAGGTAGCCTGAGTACCTACTGCATAAATGAATCTTCCCAATCCATTAGAAATGGTGGATTTGTGATTGGTTGGGACCCAATTTGCAGCACCAATCTTATGTAGTATGGCAAATTTGACACTCAACTTGCTAGCTGAGAGTTTTCCCTTTAGAGGCCATTGTCTGACTTGTTTGGCAGTGATGGTTTGACAAATCTTGTTGTCAGTTTCCTCCAGCTCTGGCTGAGTATTAGCAGATCTACCTAGGAATCTATTGATCACATTTGGAGAAAACCTGACTTTTCTCCCCCTCACATAAACAGTCTGGTAGTCATCAGAATTCCTATCCCCACAGTCATTTGAGAGATTGACAATAAATTCTCTCACCAAAGCTTCATAACAGTTTGAGAGTTTCTCCACTGTTTTCATCAGTCCAGCCTCCTTAATCAGGTCAATGATCTCCTTGCACTCTAGAGCACTCTTGTTCAACTCTCTTTCTAGTGCAACCCTCTTTAAACAAACATACTTCCATCTTCCAGCAATTTCAGGATGATAGAATGAGATGTTATCAATTGCCACTTCAGGCACCTTGGGAAGTTTTACAAGTGTTGGCTTCTTTCTTGAATGTATGTCAGTGACATTCTCTGTAACATCAAGATCAGAATCATCCTGATCTAAGGACTCAGGTGCTTTCCTTTTCCTCACAATTGAGGTGCTCTTTGTCTTAGATGAACCTCCTGTACTCTTCATCTTATTCTTCCCTTTGGAAGTTTTAACCTTCTCTTTACCAGTTTCTTCAACAGTCTTGTTCCCAGCCTTAGGAGACCTATGAGAAGCTTTAGAAACCTTCTCCTGAACAGGGCTTTGAGCAGCACTTTTCTTCCCTTTCCTATTCATTACCCTTCTAGCGATGCTGGGATTAACCTTGGCTATGAGGTCATTATCAGAGAACTCCTCATCTAGATTGGTGACATGAGAAACCATATTCTGATTGGTGTTCTTCTCAGGAGTATCTTCAAGAATGCCATCAGATATGTTGTCAGCAGAGGCAGCAGGAGATTTATCAGAGCCACTACGATCTGAAGATTTCTCAAGAACCTCATCAGAAATCTCATTCACATTTTCAGCAGAAGATTCTTTATCATCGTTGCATCCTTCAGGAGCTGGAGCAGAAGGATTTACATCATTGTTCACAAGGGAATCAACATCATCACCAGATGTCTTGACATTCTCATTGACATCTGGATCAACTGCTAAGCTAGGGCTAGCAGACTTATGATTCAGGGGAACTGAAATCCCAGGCACAGACTTATTTTCATTTAGAATATCAGACACTATCCTAGCTATGGCCTCATGCACTGACCTAGATCCTTCTCTATTTACTAGTTCTGGGGGAACAGAGGATGATGGTACTAAGGTCTTACCAGAAGGAGATATTTGTGCCCTTCTTGCATTTCTTGTGCGTAACTTCTTGACCTTTTCTGGGTTAGTGGCCATTGTACGCAGTGGTGTCACTCTCAGAGCTTCAGCTTGCATGACTTTAGTGTTTGCTCTAACTTCAGCCATGGGGAGAGATGGAGATCCTGATTCTTGAGATGATGAGGATGATGAAGACATTTTTCGCTGATGGTTGTTGAGAGGATGAAAGCGAAAATAGCAAAGGGTTTCAAGGTTTCTTTTGAGAGAAGAAAGGATGGTACTACTTTCAAAAGAAGAAACTATTATATGAGGATGTCTCTTCCTATTCTTGGACTTCTTAAAATGAGGAGGAAAATACCTAAATAACCCTTTAAACAAAAGTTGAAACAAACACTCCCTTTCATCCCTTGTTGTAGGCTCAGTTAATTGCTACAACTTCACATATTGACAAGTACCCGTTTGTCTCTCAAGGTCTTAAGTTGACTAGTCTTAAGGACTTTAGTACAGATGTCACAGGCCGATGTCATGACATCCTGTATGACATTGTACCTAGTCAACATCTGCTTCATCCAGATCATCTTAAAGCAATTTCTCCCAGCTGCTATGCATTCAACTTTAACATTGTATAAAGTTAAACAGTTTTGCTTCTTATTGATCCAAAACCTGAGACTGTTTCTCAAGAAGGAACATCCATCAACAGGACTTTTACTCAAGCCTTGATCAACACTTGTTTTCTTGGACAACTTCAAATGTGTAGGAGCAGGAGTCCTATTATGGCAGCCATTCTTCATTCCAAATCTCTTGACATAATCCCTTGCAAACTTGCTCTCAGGTTCAGCTTGCATTTGGTTGCCATAATGTCTCACCATTGTGTCTGTCATTCCTCCAGATATTATGTCATTAACATAAATGTGAGTCACCATGATCTTTTCTCATTTGACAAAGAGAGTTTCATCCAAGACTTTTCTCCTGTATCCTTTGACAGTAAGATACTTGGTTATCCTTTCATTCTAGATCCTAGTACTTTGCTTTAGCACTTTAGGAGTACTCAGATATCTAGACATTGAGTGTGACGTTCTGATTTCCTGTCCAGCCTTATGCTTATCACAGATCCTCCCTTTGACTATGAGAGATCTTGGTATCCTTCTGACTCTCTTTATGGAACTGATCTTTTTCATTCCTCTGAGATGTGGATTATCGGATTCTTGTTGCCACAACTTTACTTCCTCTTCATCTTTGTCTGTAGAACACCCAGAGGGCAAAGTGGTATTCTCAAATTCCCACAAGTAGCAGTTGTCCTTTGATCTGACTCCTCTCATAATCACTACTTGTTCACCATTAATTACAAGACATTCATACTTAGTGAAGTTGACTGTGAATCCCATATCACATAGCTGACTTATGCTAATGAAATTTGCAGTCAAACCTTTTACCAGCAACACTCCATTTAGGCTTGGAACTCCAGACCAGTTTGAGTTTCCAATGCCTTTGATTTCTCCTTTAGCTCCATCTCCAAAAGTAACAAAACTGGTAGAATGATGCTTAACATCATTGAGAAGATTCCTGTCTCCAGTCATGTGCTTGGACCACCCACTGTCAAAGTACCAATCTTTCTTGGTAGACACACTAAGAGAAGTGTTAGCTACCAGAGCAACAATCTTCTTCTTCCACTGTTGAGAGTATGATACCCTGTTGATTTTAGGCTTCACATAAGACCCTTGATTAGGATATCCATGTAGCCTGTAGCAAAAAGATTTTATGTGACCAAACCTTCCACAATAATGACACCTCCATCTTTGAAACTTTTCGTTCATGTTTCTATGATTTTGATGTTGCACCCAATGTTGTGACATCTGCTTTGACATTGGTCTATTAGGTCTGTTCTTCCTTTTGTTATTGACAAACTTCTTAGTCTCCACATATCCTGAGGTATACCTTTCTCCTGTTTGGTATGACATCTTCTTTGCCATAGACTTGCCAGTTTTGTTCCTTTCCTGGTTATTAACCAATCTCTTTGCAACCACATACCCTGAGCCAGACACATTTCCTGTTTTGTGTTGTGACACCTATTTTGACATTGTTTTCCCATGTCTCTCCTTCTTGATGTCACTAACAGATTTCTTTTCAGCCACATATCCTAGACCATGCTTATTTCCTGCATTTTGTCCAAGCTGAAGAATTTCTTCCAACTTATCAGTACCAGATGTCAACATTTTGACAGATTTAGACATCTGATCAAGCTTGGAATTCAGCATAATAATATCACTATTGAGGTGATTTATAGTCGCTGTGTTTTCCTCTTTCTCAGCCTCCAACTTCACATTCTCAGCTTCCAACTTCTCAATCAGCTTTTTCTGCTCCTCATTCTGCTGACATGCTTCACCACTTTTATACACAGCTTCCTGTATTTTTCAGCAAGCTCTTCAAATGTCACTTCCTCATCACTAGAATCCATATCAGAGTTGTACACTCCAGAGAGAGCAGTGACAAGTTTGGAACCTTCTTCCTCAGATTCACTTCCTGAATCACCATCAAACCAAGTGACAGCCATACCTTTCTTTTGTTTCTTTAGAAAGGTGGGACATTCAGCTCTAATATGTCCAAATCCTTCACATTCATGACATTGGATTTTACTGCCTTGACTTCCTTTTTCCTCTGACTTGGATCTTCTGCTGGAGTCATAAGATCTGCTAATGTCAGATGGAATGTCCTTGACATTTGACCTTGACTTTGGATCAATCCTCCTGATCAGTTTGTTGAACTGTCTTCCAAGCATGGCTATAGCTTCAGATATCTTCTCTTCATCTTCCACCTTGCATCCCTCTTCAGTATTGGATACAAGTGCTATGCTCTTGTTTTTCTTGTCAACAGTTTCACTGATTCCCATCTCAAAAGTCATAAGGGATCCTATGAGTTCTTCAACCTTCAAGGTGCTGATGTCCTGAGCCTCCTCTATTGCAGTGACTTTCATTGCAAATCTCTTAGGCAAGGATTTGGGAATCTTTCTCATCAGCTTCTCTTCTGACATCTTTTCACCAAGTGCTCCTGAGGCATTGGCAATTTCCAAAATATTCATCTGAAATTCATGAATAGTCTCATCTTCCTTCATCTTCAAATTCTCAAATTTGGTAGTGAGCATCTGAAGTCTTGACATCTTCACCTTGGATGTTCCCTCATGAGTAGTTAGAGTGTCCCAAACATCCTTGGCCAGCTCACATTGATGAACCATGAAGATATTCTGTCAATACCATTGAAGAGCATTCAATGCTTTAGAGTTCCCTAGAGCTAGCTCTTCTTCCTCTTTGCTCCATTCCTCCTCAGGTTTCAAGACAATAGTGCCATCTTTCTCAAGCTTGGTGGGATGTTTCCATCCTTTATCAGCAGCTCTCCAAGCTTTAATGTCCTGATCTTAAGAAGGCAACCATACGAGGTTTCCAGAATCATAATTAGACCCATCCGAATAGGTGGTCTTCCTCCAAATCCTCCTTCCTTATCCATTACGCGGAAACTATTATCCTAGATCTCACCCAAAATACCAAGGTGGTGCTCGATGCCAATTGAAATTCGGCAGCAGATACGTGATGTCACAGAGAATGTTATGACACGATGTCGACACTATGTTAACATTCACGGTAAATATAGAAAGCGATAAAGAACACAATAAGTTGTTCACCAGTTCGGTTCAACAAACCTACATCGGGGCTACCAAGGGAGGAAATTCACTATTAGTAGAATTAATTGGAATAAACCACCAGTTTATCTCCTTCACTTAAAACCTACCCAATGCAACTTCAACCTAAGTCCTACTTAGATCTGAGTACCCACTCACTCCCCCTCAATCACAACAGTGATATCAACCTATTGACTAATTGAATTGTGAAGACACACTTCAATAAAATATCTTGATCTTGCTTCAAAGCTTCAATCAAGAGACAAACACTCGTGCTTTAAAGCTTTGAGTGATAAACTACCCTTACAGCAAATCCTAATCCAATGCACTTATCAAATCCTGATACATTTTGCAGCAAGGGTTCTTTTCCTAAAGTCCGAAACTTCAGCATAAAGATAGCTATCACTTAATTTAATCCTAAAAACATGGTCTTTTCAACAACCAATTTAGGTTTAATTAAGATTAACCTAGCAGCCACGTGAGCATGCTTTCTAATAACAAAAAAACAATATTTAGCAGCTCAACAAACTTCCTGAAAAATCTCAGAACAAGCATTCTGCGAGCAGAATGTCTCGAATGTCATAACATGTTATGACATCGGTTTCTAATTTCCATCACGACTTTAGCTTCAGTTCTGTCTTTTAACATCCTTAGCAGGTAGGGTTTATCTTCAATCTCTGAATGTCATGACATCCATCATGACATTGCTAAAGCCTTGTTTTACCAAAATTAATGCCAACCTAAAAACACTAACAAAAAGTGATGACCGTCCCTACGAATGTGCTAGGATACTCCTACAAGTTTCCTTCTATGACCATCCGATGTCCCTTCGAATGTCCCTTCACATCCAACGAATAGGGTTACCTACCAGCTAATGGTATGGATGGCGCTATTCTAAAGGAAAGTAAAATAACACGGAAACGACCGTTCTGAGTAGGTAATAGACTCTTAATTGCTTGCTCTATCAAAACATCTTTTTACACCTCACACTTTTACAAAGTTAAAACACTTTTCCAAAACGAAACATTTTGGAACACTTCGTATACATTCCAGCATGAATCATTACGAAGTCAAAGCAAAATGCCTTTTCAAACACACAGAAAGCAAATTTCAAAGTGAGCTAAAGCAATTAAGAGCCCGTAGATAACTACAGATGAAAAGGGTGCTAACATCTTCCCTTTTCATAATCACCTCCCTTACCCAGAATCTAACGAAGGTCTTTTCCTGTTCTTTTCACCTTCCCTTAATTGGATAAAAGAAAAGTCGGTGGCGACTCTTGCTATCCGCAACATTTGCGATCAAACACAAAACAAAACAAGTCGGTTCTCCCACCGTGTTACACGAACCAAATGCGGTTTTTTGCGGTTTTGGTTTGATTTGGTTTACTTTGCGGTTTTTTATTGGGTTAGTTTGGTTTTGAACACCCCTAGGAGAAAGAAAATATTTTCAGAGATACAAAATTACAAGAACATCCTGTTTATTTTGTACTCCATCTTCCATCAGGTTTCATATCCATGGGAACTGGTATGTTTCAACTTTTCTAGTTTCTATTGTAACTAAAAATATTTCTCATGACAAAGAACTGCATCACGAGTCAATGCATCATAGAAGATGGATCTGGTACTCATGCTATATTAGCACTATTCTGGAAGTTGTTATACTACATGTCGAGGTAAAGGCTCTAGTAAGATCATCATGATGTGTGTTATAATTTGTAATTGTAAAAGTTATTTGCAAGGTGTTCAACAAAAGTTCAGAATTAATACTTTTGTTTTTTTTGTTAGTTTAGAGGAGCTTTAAAACCCCCTCAATTTCAAAAAATTTCAAATTTTTTCCAAGTTATCTTCCAAGGGGTGTGCCACGCCAGTATCCGTTAGTGGAAACTAACGGGAGGGACCAATATTGGAGATAGAAAATTTTGCGAGGATCATTCATTAATGAAAATTTTTATAGGGACTAAAATTGCAGGGTCGCATATTTATAAGGACCCCTAGCATATTTAACCCTATATATATATATATATATTGTTACGCCCCAAAATTTGCCCTTCTTAATCTCAGTTTCATCTAGCTCATATTAATTTCGTCTGTATCGTTCATCATTTGCGTTTTATCGCTTTGCCCATTAACCTACATATATTCATCTTTACATATTTGGTTAAAAGTTTGAGGTCTTGCATTTATACATCAGCTTGGATTTTCTCAGTAAATGAGTTAAGTTGGATGTGTGTTTGATTTGCTTGGGTTAAGGTTGTTACACAATTTGTGGATTGATGATTGATGCTCAGTATGGCGATTGTTTATATATATTTCATCCGTATAAAGAGTTAGGGTTTATTTCCTTATGTGCGATCAAGTCGATTTATCTTTAGTTATTGTGTTTCAATTAAGGTTTCTGCTCAAAAGAGCATGTGACTTGAGGGTTCGTCTGATTTTTATCAACAATTTAAGTTTTGATTCATTTGGATACTTGTTCTTACAAGTCAAGATTTTGTTTATTCTTAGAAAGAGTTGAAGTGATATGGTGTGCGAGGAATCATCTTCTTGAGATGTTACAAAAATTGATTCAATTTAAAAGAAAAAAACATTTATGGTTTGAAGGTTGGAAAGTTTGGATTTGTGTCCAATATCATGATTTCAATTCGTGCGCTCGAGAATTTAAGAGAATCAGATTAAATTCAAGAAAATACATGTGTAATTGCATCTTTGTTTTAAAGAGCATGTGATTACCATTATCATTTAAGAGCCTTTAAGTTCTTAAGGCAAAAGTTGCAAATTGGTACGATTGGAAAATTTTCTTCAAAGTTTTAATCCGAATGAATACAATTTGACATACATTCCAAATATAATTGATACATGATATACTTGATTACAAATTAAATTCCAATGTCATTCAAGATTTCCTACTGTCCATGTTTCAATATCCATTCAATATCAATTCTTATTGGAATTAAGTCCAAATGTGCGGAGTTTTCTATTTGACATTTCAAGGTTAAATCTTAAAGGATTGTAAAACTTCATATTCCACAAAGATTTGTCCATTGTGTTACAAAGAAGATTAAAGTTTACATTCAAAGTTCATATGGATGACATACAAAATACAAAGTTTAGATTACAAGGCGAATTCTTTTTTTACAAGAACAATTCAAGGAGACTTCTAAAACCCTATGAGCTTATAAAGATTCAAATCTTCTCTTTTTTTCAAACTTTCCCACCAATATGAGCTTCATCATAAGCCACAATTACCTCCTCTTCATTCTCCATGCCATTGAACCATTGAGTTATTCATGAAACAAGAAAAATAAGAGTTGGTTAACAACATAGTCAAGCATAAAACCAGAATATTTCAAAGAGTTTTTTCAAGTTCATAATTAGGGTTATTTGTTTGGAATAAGAAATTAGGGTGGTTTTTCCATCATGTGCAATGCTACCAAGCCTCATAAATAATAATTTTTCTTCAATTATGGGTCGGTTTTCCTATTGCAAATCGCAAAGTTTGTTTTTGGTTCACAAAAAGGAGGTGTAACTCAAAAAATCATCACAGTTACAACATTCAGCCAATAACAAGTACAAAAAAATCAGAAACAACATTTCCAGCCCAAACATATTTTCTCAAACATATCAGAAATGACAAAAGCCCAACAAAATTTCAAGCACAGGTCTGTTATCACAAGCATCAAAACCCTAAATCTCAACATTCGTATAAAAACATTGAATGGCACAAATATCAAGGCAGAACAATTTTTCACGAAATCAGAAACGGCCACAACAACCCAAAAAACCTAACTGCTCATCTTCTTCAAGAAAAATCATCCCCAAATCAAACTTTTTAGAAATTACAAACAACAAAAACAACAACTAGAACCTGTTCGCGGTAAAAAGTGACGAACGAGGGAATCGAATCGGAATTCAAATCTCTGGATCAAAGCGATTTACTCTTTTGATTTGTTATTAAAAAGATGCTGCGAGCATCAAGCTTTATTGTTTCCAAAACAAGAAAATGAGATGAAAAAGGGGAAAGCTGAAATACCCTTAATAAATAAAGATATGCGATGCGACTAGCGTGAACTAGACACAACACATTAGGGAGAGACCTGAGTAAGAGGGTTTGTTATATAAAGGGAAGGTTTTAGCACCCTATATATATAGTTATCTATAGCGTTATTTGTATATATGAATATTTTTTATATGTTTGTGTATTTTAATTTTCTATTCTATTCTTGGGAAAGTTTCTCCTTTTGGGTTTTAAGAAAGGTAGGTTAGGCGGAGTCCTAAGTTTTATTATTATTATTATGCTCGCAAAGATCATTGGGATCCTCTACATATATATCCCCTAGTGGGAATCAGAGCATCTGTAGCTCGGACACAAGGGAGCTATGGATTGTTTGGTTTGAGGGAGAAAGAAGTATGCTCGCCAAGGATGAGACCTTGTGCCTACGTATTCTCAAAGGGAGGTTGAGAAAGTCAGAGCAATCGTATTTCCCACTTATGCTAGTGGAAGCAAAGGGTGTTATTAAGAGACAAAGACAAGTGTCATCTTAATGAAAAATGTATCTAATCTATTTCATCACATACATTTTTGAAAGGTTGATTGATTGAATCTTTCATCGTAAGTATTAGGTGTTTTGCTTGAGTGTACAAGCGTTACCACTTACGAGTTAAGAAAGATGTTTGAAAGATGATTGAATCTTTAATTGTAAGCATTGGGCGTTTTGCTTGAGTGTACAAGCGTTACCACTTACAATTAAAAGATGTATTGTTTGAAAAAGTGTTTGAAAAAGTGTTTGATCAGTATGTGGTGTTATAGATGAGATACTTCTTCCATAGAGATGATAAATGTCTAAATCTCTAGGAGAAATTTATTATTGATTAGGGGGATGCTTTTAAGAAGCCCGTGGGTCCTTGTATTGTAAGCCCAAGAGGAGGTATTCCGAGGGTCATCGAGGGTCCTTGCATTGTGAGCCCAAGAGGAGGCATTTCGAGGGTCATCGAGGGACCTTGTATGAAGCTCAAGAGGAAGCTATAGGGTATGGTTGGCTTTAGCTTTAAGAGTGATTTCACCGGGAAACCATCCTCTTAGGATTCAAGAGTGATTTCACTAGGAAATCATACTCTTAGGGTTCTATCCTAGCACGAGTGATTCTTTGCATTGGAAGCCCAATAGGAGGCTGTTAAGAGATTTCCAGGTCTCTTTCTTGTTTGATGCCCAAGAGAAGGCTAAACTCAACGAGGGAGTTCTTTTGAACGAAGCCCAAGAGGAGGCTAACTCAGAAGGGGAGTTGTCTTATACAAAGCCTAAGCGGAGGCTAAACTCAACGGGTGAGTTGTGTTATACGAAGCCTAAGAGGAGGCTAAACTCAATAGGTGAGTTATCTTATATGAAGCCTAAGAGGAGGCTAAAGGGAACCTAGTTGTTAAACTAGTTGTTATGTTATAAATGAACAGTTATATGAACAAGTGTGTGATGTGTATTCACAGGAGTTTATGAAGGAAATATATAAACAAGTGTATAAAACAAGCAATTAAAGCAAGTGTAACTTGAATACATACAAAGAAGTTGGGACTTACACCTTAAGGGAGGCCAATTGGTTTAAGAGCAGTTTCATAGAGAATAATGCTCCTCTTAATACCAATGGAGTCGGTGTATAAACAAGTGGATGAAAACAAACGAGCGAAGTTTGTTATACTTGAATATTTACAAAGATGATTGAATATGTACAAGGAATTGAATATGTACATAAAAGGGTTTATATGTACAAGGAAATAAATATGTACATAGGAGGGTTGGGACTTACACCGTGAGGGAGGCCCGTGATCATTTTGAAAGAAATTCAAGGAAAAAACCTAGTTCGGTTTATCTTCAAATTGAATCGATCTTGGAAAAAGGTGTGTAAGTTTATTGAAAGGTTTTTGAAAAGGTTTGAAAATGATTTTGAAAAGTGAAGGATATTCACAAGAAGTTTTGAAAAAGATTAGGTTTGAAAATTGGAAAGAAAACATTTTTGAAAAAGTATTAAAAATACTTAAAACGTCTCATTTTTAACCTAGTAAAAATTTAGTCAAAAAGAAAATATTTTCGGATTTTTTGACATAATCATAAAATGGGTATATTAAATGACAAGTGTGCAAAAAAATCTTCTCAAAATGAGAAGTTTTGGTTGGTTTTTGAAAATGTTGAAGTTTGTTAAAAAACTTAAGAAAATTAGTGATAAAAAGAAAGTTTTGGTCCCAAGGAGGTTTGAACCTAGGACCCTTGACTTAGAAGTGAAAAGTTTTACCACTGAGCCATGTGCCTGGCTTGTCATTTAATCACCTTGATTTAAAAAAGGTTGAAAAATAAGTGAAAAATGAAGTTTTGAAGAAAAAAGTCAGAGTTTGAAGATGACTCTGAAGCTGAAGGCAAGAGTCAAAAGTTGAAACTTCTGAATGAGGGTTAAAAGTTGAAGCTTCTAAAGGAGGGTCAGAAGTTGAGACTTTTGAAGGAGAGTCAGAAGTTGAAGCTTCTGAAGGAGAGTCAGAAGTTTAAACTTTTGAAGGAGGATCAGAAGTTGAAGCTGCTGAAGGAGGGTCAGAAGTTGAAGCTTCTGAAAGAGAGTCAGAAGTTGAAGCTTCTGAAGGAGAGTCAGAAGTTGATACTTCTGAAGGAGAGTCAGAAGTTGAAGCTTCTGAAGGAGAGTCAGAAGTTGAAGCTTCTGAAGGAGAGTCAGAAGTTGAAGCTTCTGAAGGAGAGTCAGAAGTTGAAGCTTCTGAAGGAGAGTTAGAAGTTGAAGCTTCTGAAGGAGAGTCAGAAGTTGATAATTCTAAAGGAGAGTCAGAAGTTGAAGCTTCTGAAGGAGAGTCAGAAGTTAAAGCTTCTGAAGGAGAGTTAGAGTCAAAAGATGAAGCTTCTGAAACAGCGTTATAGTCAGAAGATGAAGCTTCTGAAACAGAGTTATAGTCAGAAGATGAAGCTTCTGAAGCAGAGTTTAGAGTCAGAAGATGAAGCTTCTGAAGCAGAGTTTAGAGTCAGAAGATGAAGCTTCTGAAGTAGAGTTTTAGAGTCAGAAGATGAAGCTTCTAAAGCAGAGTTTTAGAGTCAGAAGATGAAGCTTCTGAAGCAGAGTTTAGAGTCAGAAGATGAAGCTTCTGAAGCGGAATTTTAGAGTCAGAAGATGAAGCTTCTGAAGGAGAAAAGTTTTGAAAAAAAGGTCCAAGGGGGATTCGAACCCTGGGCCTTAGGCATGACAAGAGTTTTAAGAGCATGTTGGCAATCGCTGGGACGGTGATACATCCATTAACTTAACTCAAACCATAAATATATATTATAAAATGTGTTTTTAAATTTCCAGAAAGTGAAAAAAACGCGCGCAACATATCATCATTAACCTCCAGATTTTGATTCCTATATCTCTCAATTCTTGATGAAATTGAGTGATCCAAACATCAAACTTGCTCGTATTTTTACCAGGAACATGATGGTGGAAATTAATTCCATTTATTTTAAGTGTAGGGTGAGTGAACCCTAGTTTTGAAAATTGATTGTGAAATCGTGTTTGTGCAACAATTCAAGCAATTGATTGAGGGTTTATGATCCTCACATGTGCAGAAACAAGATGGTCAAGCAATGTTTGAGCTGGAATTCAGAAATCATAAAGTTCAAAGTTCAAGTGACTTACCTCTTGAAGCTAAAATCGAATTCCTTGCTGGAGGTGTTCCAGAGATGTTTTGATGATTGCTACAGCTTCAGTGATGATTATGGAAGGTGTTGACGTGCTTACCTTGGATTGAAAAGGTCTGGATCGTTCCCCCCAAGTCCAACTGTCACAGCTTGAAGTGTGATTCGGTTTTGATGTTGGATCTGTTACAGATGTGTTCTATGTGTTTGGATAACTTCTATGAGGTATATGGATGATGTTTAAAGTGAAAGATTGAAGCTTGCACGAGTGGAATGGAAATTTGGTGGTTATGGCTCAATTTGCAAGTTTATGGTGCTTGGATATGATTTCTGAGTTTGGAGATTTTTTTGGGATGGCTAGAGGATTCTAACAACTTTCTAATGAAGTTTAGAAAGCATTTGAAGCCTAAGATTGCTCAGAAATTGCAAGACTTAGAATTTGCAAATTCTCCCACTTGAAAAAACTTGAAACTTGAAAAATAAGAAAGAAAGAAGGAAAGCTTGGTTTATGATGCTTTGTTGTGATTTTGAATGAAGAAGTGACCTCTATTTATAGGCCAAAAGTTCTGAGTGACAAAGCAAGGATTTAATTGAAAGAGTTTGCAAGTTGGCTTAAGAGGTAAGAAGGAATCTTTTACATTTAATACACATGGTTAACTTCTTTAACCATGGTTAAAATTCTCTCTTGATCCAATCCTTCTCTCAATCATTGCCATATGATATTTATCAGTTATAATCTATCTAATTTGATGACTAGGCTTCTTGAAGGAAGAATTTGTGAAAAATGACCTATAATTTTGGTGAATGACTCGAAAATTCATGGTTATGGAGCTCTATGTTTCAAGATCAAAACCCTAGCTACACAAAGTGTTTTTTCAAGTTCTTGGACATTTTGGAAATCTTGTAACAAGATCTACAACTTTCATATTTTGAGTTTTTCTTGAATAAAAATGGATCTAGGTGAAAAATGGCCATGTAAGTGAGGAAAAACCATGTTTTTAACACTTGAAAATTTTTCTAAGTGTTAGAAAATTTCAATTTTGACTTTTTTGTTGACTTTTTCACATTTCTTGATTTTTTATGATCATGATGGATAATTTGAAATGATTTTATGATTGAAAAAATTTGGATTTGAGAAAGTTGACCAAAAGTCAAAGTTTGACTTTTTTGAACAATTGAATTTTCATTAGATGATTCAGAATTTGTTTGATGATCAATCATGGATTTTGGAATGTTTTGAACCAAGAAATTAGGTCAAGATGTTGTATTGATGATGTTAAGATCAGTATCTAAGCAAATAGGTCATTCATTGAGCAAAAAGTCAATGATTCACTATCTTCGATCAAAACCCTAATTGGTCGATTCAAGGTAGATTAATTGAGGTGAGTGGAGACTCAAAACCTAATTGATCACATCTTGAACAGATGAAAAATTTGATAAAACCCTAATTTGGCTTCAGGAGCACACACACGATCTATCATGTTCTGAAACTGTTAATGATGCAATGATGCATATGTGAATGATGTAAGGTGGTATCTTAGGTAAAAAATTAGGGTATGACAGAACCATATCACAAATCCAGAAAATAAAAAAAAAACAAAACAACCATAATCTCAATACCAAACCTAAACCCTAACCTTACTCATCATTTTCCAAAACCCTAACCCCTCAGTTTGAGAAAGATGAAGAGGAAAAGATACAGAAGAATCTCACCCGAATAATACCGATTTCCACCATAATCTAATGCCTAGGGTTTCCGACACCCCATTCAATATCTACTTCGATTCAAACTATTTCTGCAAAAATCGAAGCCAGATTGTTAATAAGAGAAGAGAGACGAACATAATGATGTAAAGAAAATTCAGAATCAGAGTTGCCGCCTCCGCTGTCGCGAGGCAATTTTTGGCGCAGTGGCGTACTCGCTTTCCACCATCAATCTAAATTCGTTCGTCGTTTCAATCACAAATCGCGAGAAAGTGAACAGTGATCCGATCAAGACAGAAGTTCCGGCGAACCCAGAACCAGAAACATGCATCAGCGGTGACAGATCGTGAGAAAGATGAAGATTTCATGCATCAGCAGCGAGAGAACAAGAAAGATCCAGAACGCAAGTGATATGAGTGAGGTTTAGAAAAAATGAGATCATGCAAGAATCAGTATCGACAACAAAAAGACAACCAGAATAGCAGCGAAGATTCTGAAGAGTGAAGCGGCGATGAGAGTTTCAAGAGAACAAGAGAGAGTCAAGGAACGAATAAAATATAAAAGGACAATATTAGTTTGTTTTTTCATTTGGAACTTATGTCTATTTCATTTATTATATTGTTTTATTATTGTTATTATTTTTTTATATTATTTATGATAATGTTTGAATCAGGGGGTTGCACTGGTGGGTGACCAGTGTGCCTCTGGTGCCACTTGTCCCCACCGAAGAAGATAGGGTTCTCATTTATCCTGTACGCGCATCTCTATAGGTTTATGGTGCACTTGCAAAATCTCCTCTATCAGATCATCATCTCAATCATTCAACACTTTCAGAGGCGCGTTCCGCAATACGCTCTCATTAGAGCGACGCACGGGATCAGTTAGAAGGGCTTCTTGGACTGGATTTCTCCCTTTATTTGGGCCCAAATGGTTTTCTTATTACACCCCCAGATTTACCATCAAACATGCCCATTCCTAAACTTTTTCTCTATTTATTTTAATTTCTTTTACATATTATGTTTTCTTATTATTTTACTTTTAGTATATTATAAACATGCAAAAAAATAGATTTATATGTTTTAAATAATGATTAGTTTTAAAATAATTTTTATTCGATATTATTAATTAAACTTATTAATTAATTTTATCTAATAGAAAGAGTTTTAATTCTAATAATTATTTAATGGTTTGGACGTGTATTGTGTGCTTAATTATTTACTCACCTCTTGTATGCTTGTATGACTTATTCACCAATCGTACACTCCATACACTTGATGCAAATAATTCCATTTTCCATCTTGGCTCATATGCCAAATTCCTTAAGGGTCTCATAGTTGAGAATGGGCCTGTCCATTCTCACAAGATTAATCGAAGCCCTTGCATCGATTAATCATAACACAAATAACCAATTATCCATGAACAAGGGTTTCATGGTTGAGGATATGAGCACCTATTCTCACAAGATTAATCAAGTCCATATACTTGGTTAATCATAAACCGATTCAATTTCTCACCTCCTCATAAACCAAATGTTAAAACACTTTCATAATCAAAAGTTACAAACCTCGATCCAACATCGAGTGACTTTTCAAAACTTTCTCTTTTTCATAATAAATTCCAAGTATTTAAATCACTGGTTGCTAGACCAATTGTTTAAAAACTTTTGCAAAAATGAACTTCGAGTATTTAAATCGTTGTCGCTAGAAAATTGTTTAAAGACTCAAACTTAATAACGTGAACCTTGTTTCACTTCACTTTTTCATAAGAAAACCTTTTGGGATGATAGACGACTCGTTGAGCCTCGGTGCTCCTCTGGTTTCTAGTATTTGAATCATAAGATTAGTCCTATTGTTCGGTACTTTTCACCCACCTAAAATCAGTTCAACTCACTCAACTCTTTTTCGCTCATATGCGATCATCAAAAACTTTATTTCTAAAATCAACACAACCAACCAAAATATTTTTAGGAAGAACTACAGAGTTCTGACTTTTCCATTGCACGAGGGAGTACGTAGGCACAAGGTTTTGAAACCGCAGTGAACTCAAAATAATAAAAAATCAAACCCCTTCTTCCTCTTCTTTTAAAAATTGTAATAAAACACACTTAAACACACACAAACAGAATGGTTCCCGTCGAGTACGATGTATGTGAGGGGTGCTAAAACCTTCCCCTTGCATAATCGACTCCCGCATCCATATCTTTTGGTCTTGTAGACCATCTTATGCTTCTTTGCGGGTTTTATGTATATTTTACCGTTCCTTTGGAACAAATAAAATTAGGTGGCGACTTCATTGTTTTAAAATAATCGATTTTGAAAAAAAAAGCAGTTATCACACACACACACACACATGTATATATATACATATATATATATATATATATATATATATATATATATATATATATATATATATATATTAGCATATAAGATTTCTTAAGTAATATGCCTTGCTAATAAAGTTGAGATGTTACGGTATTCTTTAATTTAGGATTTGATTATTGTTTTCCGGTTAGTCGTGATGGTATACGTGGGGGTTTGGCTGTTCTTTGGCAAAAATCTATAAATTTTTCTATTCAATAGTATTCTAATAATCATATTGAGATGCTCATTCATGATTCTCGTGCCGGTACCTGGAGACTTACTGGTTTTTATGGTTTTCCAAAAATTTCTCGGCGTCAGAATTCTTGGAATTTCATTATTAATCTCGCTGGATCTTCTAATATTCCGTGGTGCATAATTGGTGATTTTAATGACATTATTTCCTCGAATGAAAAGTTTGGGAGATTTGCTAGACCAAATTGGTTGATTGACCGTTTTAGGCATGCTACTTACGATGCAAGGCTTTTTGATATTCCATTAGAAGGACATAAATATACTTGGTTTAAAAGCTTGGGTTTTGACAGAGCCGTTGAAGAAAAGATGGATAGAGATATGATTAATAATGGGTTTAGTTCGTTATTTCTTGAAGCGATCTTGAATTGTCTTATGTCAACCTCCTCTGATCATTATCCGTTACTGTTAAAGTGTGAGAAGAAGTTGGTACCGAGGCCCCATTGTAAGAGGTTTAAATTTGAGAACGCTTGGTTAACGGAAGCTGGTTTTATTTAGTTTGTTCAAGATTAATGGTTAAATATGGTTTCTAATAGTTTAATTGAGAAACTGGAAGTTAGTGGAAAGAATATGCAAGTGTGGAGTATTCATCATTGTCAGAATAATAATAAGGAGATTGAGCAGCTTAGTAAACTGATTGATAGAACTTCCCGACATATTACCACGAATAATATCAATTATTTTTATTCTCTTAAAAGGAAACTTAATGCCTTCTTATTTAAAGATGAGCTTTATTGGAAACAAAAAGCGAAAGCTCACTAGTATAAAGATGGAGATCTTAACACCCGTTTCTTTCATGTTTCAGCTACTGTGAGGAAAAAAATAAACATTATTGCTTCTCTTATCACCGATAATGGGGAAGTTACTAATAATACATAAGGAATGTGAAAAGTGGCTCTTGATTATTTTGTTGATTTATTTCAAAAGAAGCCAAGTTCTCGGGACCAGGTTATACAGGCGCTTAATGCCTATATTTCTGAAGAGGACAATATCATGTTAACTTCTCTGTTTTCCATTGATGAGTTTAAAGATGCTATCTTTTCTAGGCAAGTAGACAAAAGTCTGGGTCCTGACGGTTATAATTTGGGTTTCTACCAAATATTTTGGGATTCTTATGGTATGGAAGTTTTTAATGCTAGCTGTATATGGCTTGAGAGTGGTATTTTCCCCCATAGTCTCAACAAGACTTATATTTCTCTTATTCCGAAGCAGATTCTCAAACAACCATAAAGGACTAGAGACCAGTTTCTCTTAGTAATATGCTTTACAAAGTGATGGCTAAAGTTCTTGCAAATAGGCTGAAGGTTATTCTTGGTAAGTGTATCTCTGATAATCAGTTGAATTTTGTACCTGGTCGATCTATTATGGATAATTCTATGGTAGCAATCGAAGTGGTAAATTATATGAAGATGAAAACCAGAGGGAGAATTGGGGAGATAACACTAAAGCTCGATATTAGTAAAGCTTATGATAGAATTAATTGGGATTATCTGAGAAAGGTTCTTTACAAAACGAGTTTCTTTCATAAATGGATTGGTTGGACTATGATGTGTGTTGAATCTGTTGACTATAGTGTGGTTTTAATGGCAATGTGGTTGGTTCGATTGTGCAGGGGTGGGGATTAAGACATGGAGATCCTCTTTCTCCTTATCTATTTATTCTATGCTCGAAAGGTCTCTGGGCTCTTATTAAACAATCAAAAGATACAAGTGACATTCATGGTACTAAAACTTGTCGGAATGCTCCTATTGTTTCACATATCATGGTTGATGATGACTGCTTCCTGTTCTTTAGAGCTAATATTAGCGAGACTTATATTATGAAGAATATCCTAAAGACATATGAGGAGGCGTCTGGTCAAGCTATTAATTTCCAAAAGTCTGAATTATTTAGCAATAGAAATATGGATACAGTTACAATAGATTTGTTAGCCAATGCTCTTGGTGTGCAACAAGTCTTAGGTACTGGTAAATATCTTGGTGTGTCGTCTATGAATAGAAGAAACATGAAAGTTGCGTTCAAGTTTATTAAAGATAGGATTTGGCGTAAAATTAACTCTTGGAGCAATAAATGTCTTTCTCAAGTCGGTAAGGAAATACTGATCAAGTCAGTGCTTCACTCCATATCAACTTATATGATAAGTTTATTATTACTGCCTTCCTCTCTTTGTGATGAGATCGAAAAGATGATGAATTCTTTCTGGTGGGGTAATAATAGTATCAATGGTAAAGGTAATCACTGGCTTTCATGGGATCGACTGACGATGCCCAAAGTAGAAGATGGTATGGATTTTAAGAATATTAGTGCGTTTAATTATGCTATGCTTAGTAAACAAGAATGGAGACTCATGAGTAATCCTACCAATCTTGTGGCTCATATTTACAAAGCCAGGTACTTTCCTAGTTGTTATATTATGGAGGTTGTTGTCGGGCATTATCCAAGTTATGTTTGGCGGAGTATTTGGAGCTCAAAATTTGTGGTGTGGGGTGGAAATAGATGGAGTATTGGGTCCGGGGAAAATATCTCGGTTTGGAATTAGCGGTGGCTCTCAGATGGTACTACCATTACAAATCCATGGACTTCCAATCAGGTGATTAATTCGCTTAAAGTTTCGGATCTCATGCTTCAGAATGGAAGGCATTGGAACCCAAACTTGATTTTTTCTCTTGTAGGTGATGTTGTCGCTGATAAGATCTTGAATACACCTTTATTTGGTGAGGTTAAAGATGATAAATTAATCTGGAAGCTATAAAAGGATGGTATTTTTCTATTTGCAGTGCTTACATGTATGGTATCAACAAGGCTATTGATAATACTCATCTTAAGGTTACCGACAATTGGAATATAATTTGGAACATCAAATGTCCTTCTAGAGTCAAGAATTTTATATGGCGGGTGTATGGGAATTGCATCCCTTCAAGAAGGCGCCTTTTATACCACGGTATCGATTGCTCTTATATATGCTTAGGCTATTCGGAAGGTGAAGAAAACTGTTTTCATCTTTTTTTCCAGTGTCGGAAAAGTGTGGATTGCTGGGTTAAGGTAGGCTTATGGTTCAAGCTGTATATTTTGTGCTCTACTAGGGGTAATTTCACTGGTATTATATTTTCATTGTTAAAAGACTTGTAAAAGCAATTTTTTCTACTACCTTATGGAGTATTTGGAGTAGGAATAACCATGTTTGGAATAACATTGTTGATTCAGTGGATGATATCTGTAGTCGAGCAATGCATCTTCTAGCAGGTTGGAAAGAAGCCAAGTTTGTTCGAGGTGACACTATTTATCCTAATAGGAACTCCACTATTTCTAGTTGGGTAAAACCATCCGTGGGTCGTTTTAAATGTAATATTGATGCATCTTTTAGCTATGATAAAGTTGGCATCTGTATGTGTATCCGCGACTCCGAGGGTAACTTTGTTTTCGCTAGAACATAATGGATATCTCCTACTATCAATGTCGGCATTGGTGAGTCTTTGGGGTTGATGGTAGCTATTAATTGGGTTTATAATATTGGTATTGGCAATATGGATTTTGAGATGGATGCTAAAACCATGGTTGACATTGTTATCGGGTTGAAAGCAAACGATTCAGAAATTGGGACGGTTACTCGCGAATGTAATCGTTCGTTGGATCTTCTTTTTACAAACTGTCATGTTAAGTTCACCAGGAGACAAGCTAATGAATCTCCTACTATTTTGGCACGGGAGGTGTTGTACCCCAATTTCCCCCCCTAAGATTCTCTATCATCTCATACCATTGCATTGCACAAAGATCACAAATTAGGTCTCTCTCTCTGTCTCTCCTATATTTTAGTTTTCCCTTGAGGAGATCAATAAGTACTTTGTTTGTGTATATTTGCATATGATGATATATATATATATATATATATATATATATATATATATCACTTTCTCTTTAGATGTTGTTTGGTAGGAGGATGATGCAAAGGTTTCTTTTTCAAGAAGTCTATAGGTTCATCTATTTATTTTCATGCCTTCTCTCCCTAATTCTAAATGTCTTGAAGTATTTGTTCTCATTATGGACTCCTCTTATCATCTACTATAGTATCTTATCTTGAGTGTGTGTTCCATGTGTAAGGAAGATCATCAAAGTTAAATAATTCTCCATGCCATGACCATTTCTCTTGGAATTAGGGTTTTGGGCTTATGAGGACAATATCTTGTTGGTTGTGTGAAATTTGTAAATGATTCCAAAGCCATTGGACTCTTAAAAGGACCTCTAACATGTATATTCTTTGGTTCAAGGATGTTATTTGATGAAAAGATGTTTTGAGGATCAATGATTGCAAACTCTCTAGATTTATGTTTCATATCTCTTGTATGACTTTAAAGGATCATAACTTGGTCATTACTTATATCCTTGAGATATTTATTTCTCCATAGTGAAACTAAGGATGTCTACTACAACTTAGTTCAATTGGCAAGAATAGGAAATTCTTGGAAAATTTCACCGCTACTATTTACATTCAAGGATCAAGCCATATTGTGAAACCAAAGTTTCACCGCTACTGTTTCCATTCAAGGGTCAAGCCAATCAACAACGGAGTTCCAACTACCCATGAATGCATGTGAAATTACCAATAACATATGTAATTAAGATTATCCACCAACCTTAATTATCAAGCATATCACAATAGTCCAACACATTTGAATTATCCACCATTTGCACAAACATCATGTTTCAACAACAACAAGCAATACAAAAGTATTTACAATTATCATACATCACAAATAATACATACCATACAAGCCAACACATGTTACTCTCAATAATTATAACATACATACACTAAATTCAAGTAGCATGTATTCAACGAAATTGCATCCAAAAGCAATCCAAAACTCATCAAAAAAATTATTAGAGATCATGTAAATTAATGATAAATCATAAGCAAGCAATCCCCTACACCGAACATGTATTAATCAAAGATCTTATTTTTCTGCATACAGTAAGGCGCGCTCAGCGGCCTTCGTATTATGTAGAAAAATTCTGCTGCGAACAACACTGTACCAACTATGAAATTACTTCCCAAAATTAGTTTTAAAACTTATTTATCATCATTTAAACACTATCTAACATGTATACAATATAGGCAACCTATTCATATCATCAAATCTAGTTTTAATCATCAAAAACCCCAAATTACAACTTCAATTTGAGAAACCAAAGCCTAGAAATTAAGATACCTAATCCTATAGCATGTTACTAATCACTACCCAACAACATACAAATGCATAATAATGAAGATTCTCCCTCTTACCTCTTGAAGATCTAGCTCCTTGGGTTTCCTCTTCTCTTTTCTTCTTTTCTTCTTTTCTTCTTTTCTTTTCTTCTTTTCTTTCTTTTTCACCAAAGGACAACACTAACTATGTTTTTCCTCTAACCCTTACTCACTAGTAAGCTCAAATTGGACTTAACGCTCAACACGTATTTATTACTTCTATTCTTATAATTAGACCCAATACTAAATATTCTTATTTCTACTCATAAAACTCAATTGTTCAAATAACACACACATTTAAATAATTCAAATATTTACTTAAATAAATCAAATCAATTATATTATCATATATTATAATAAATAGTAATAATTAACTATTAACTATTAAAATCGGGATGTTACAACTCTCCCCCACTTAAAAGATTTCCGCCCTCGAAAATTACCTCAAGCGAACATCTCAGGATACGAATCCTTCACCTGGCTCTCAAGCTCCCAAGTCATATTACCATTAACAGGACCTCCCCAAACCACTTTCACTAAAGCGATGTCCTTATCTCGGAGTTTCTTAACTCTTCGATCCTCAATACGCATCGTGAAGTCTCAACCGTAAAATTATCTCTGACTTGCACATCATCTAGCGGTACAACATGAGACATATCCGCCATATATTTCCTCAATTGAGATACATGGAATACGTCAAATGACGACGGAAAATGAATATGATAGGCCACTTCACCTACTTTCTCAGCAATCTGATAAGGACCAATAAAACGTGAAGTCAATTTCCGTGACTTCAAAGCTCTTCCAACACCAGTCACAGGAGTAACTCTCAAAAATACACGATCCCCTTTCTAAAAGCTAAGATTTGTTTTTCTCTTATCATGATAACTATTTTGACGACTCTGGGCAATCTTCATCTTTTCCCGAATCATCTTAATCTTATCCGTATTCTGTTGAACTATCTCAGGTCCAACCACAACACTCTCACCGGATTCATACCAACACAAAGGAGTCATACACCTTCTTCCATACAAAGCTTCAAACGGATCCATTCCAATACTCGAATGAAAACTATTGTTATGGGTAAACTCAATCAAAGGTAAATAACTGTCCTAAGCACCTCTTTGCTCTAAAACACAAGCTCTTAAAAGACCCTCTAATGATTGAATCGTCCTTTCAATATGACCATTAGTCTGCAAATGATATGTCGAACTCAAACACAACTTAGTGCCCAAAGCACTGTGCAAACCTTACCAAAAATTCGAAGTAGACCTCGGATCTCTATCCGAAACAATACTCGACAAAACACCATGCAAGCTCACAAATTTCTCAATATACAACTTAACAAACTTTTCCATAGGATAATCCATCAAAATTGGAATAAAGTGAGCAGATTTTGTCAATCTATCCACAATAACCCAAACAACATCATGACTACTCGGAGTCCTCGGAAATCCAGAAACAAAATCTACAGAAATGCTATCCCACTTCCACTCAGGAGTGGATAATGGTTGCAATAGACCAGAAGATTTCTGATGTTCAATCTTAGACTTCTTACAAATTAAACAAGAATACACAAACTCTGCAATATCCTTCTTCATACCAAACCACCAAAATAACTTCCTCAAATCTTGATACATCTTAGTAGCACTAGGATGAATACTGAAACAACTATGATGTCCTTCATCAAGAATTCTCTTCCTCAAATCTCCAACATCAGGAACACAAACTCTATCACGACACTTCATGATACCATTCTCATCAATCCTAAAATCAACACCTCGTCCTTGATTAATCAACACCAACTTATCCACCAAAACCAAATTAGATTTCTGACCTTCACGAATCTCATCCAAAACACCACTAGTAAGCTTCAACATACCAAGCTTAACACACGAAGTCGTCACTTCACAAACCAAACTCAAATCTCGAAATTGCTCAAGTAAATCCAACTCTCGCACCATCAACATCGACGTGAAATGACTTCCAACTCAAAGCATCAGCTACAACATTCGCTTTACCCGAATGATAATTCAAACCAAAATCATAATCCTTTAAGAATTCCAACCATCTTCTTTGCTTCATATTCAACTCTTTCTGATCAAACAAATAATTCAAACTCTTATGATCACTGAACAAATTAAATCTCGAACCAAATAAATTGTGCCTCCAAATCTTCAAAACAAATACAATTGCGGCTAACTCTAAATCATGCGTCAGATAATTCCTCTCATGAACTTTAAGTTGCCTCAAAGCATAAGCTATCACTTGCCCATTTTGCATCAACATACATCCTAAACCCATCAAAGAAGCATCACAGTACACCATAAATGGTTTTGTCAGATTAGGAAAAATCAAAATAGGAGCGGTTGTCAACCTTCTCTTAAGCTCTTGAAAATTAGCTCCACACTGCAAAGTCCAAACAAAAGCTTGACCTTTCCTAGTCAACTGCATCAAAGGTAATGCCAACTTAGAAAGTCCTTCAATGAACTTACGATAATAACCGACTAAACCAAGAAAACTTCTAATCTCAAAAACAGATTTGGAAGCTTCCCATTGAGATACAACCTCAACTTTCGAAGGATCCACAGAAATACCACCAATCGAAATCACATGCCCAAAAAAATTCACTTCCTTCAACCAAAACTCACACTTAAAAAGCTTAGCATACAACTTCTTCTCTTACAACACAAATAACACAATCCTCAAATGCTCAGCATGATCTGCTTCACTCTTAGAATAAACCAAAATATCATCAATGAACACAATAATAAATTGATCCAGATACTCATGAAAAATCCCATTCATATATTCCATAAACACTCCAGGAGCATTAGTCACCCCGAACAACATTACAGAATACTCATAGTGACCATACCTTGTCCTAAAAGTAGTCTTCTGAATATCCTCAGCTTTCACACAAATTTGATGATAACCAGACCTCGAATCAACCTTACTGAAAACACAAGCACCAACCAACTGATCCATCAAATCATCAATCCTCAGAAGTGGATACTTGTTCTTAATAGTCACCTTGTTCAGTTGCTTATAATCAACACACAACCTCATAGAACCTTCCTTTTTCTTAACCAACAAAACAGGTGTACCCCACAACGATACACTCGGACAAATAAACCTCTTCTCAAGTAAACCGTCAAGCTGACTCTTCAAGTCTTTCAACTCAGAAGCAAACATCCAATATGGAGCCATCGAAACAGCACTAGTTCCAGGAACTATATCAATCAAAAACTCAACCTCACACTCTGGCGGAAAATCACTTACATCTTCAGGAAATACCTCAGGAAAATCACAAATAATAGGTAATTCACCCATAGTTCGCTTCTCACTGAAATCGAACGATTCCAACAAAGCAAACAACACATCACCATTTTTCACAGATTCATCTACTTGCTTAGCAGACAAAAACAAATCATTCTCGATACCACAATGAAGAAAGATAACCGAATTGTCAAAATAGTTGATAAAAACATGATTGTATTCCAACCAGTTTGAAATTCCTGGCAGCAGATACGTGATGTCACAGAGAATGTTATGACACACTATGTGTCACTCTGTTAACAATTCACACAATAAATATAAACAGCAGTAAAGAACACAATAAGTTGTTTACCCAGTTCAGTGTCTAACTACACCTACATCTGGGGGCTACCAAGCCAGGGAGGAAATTCACTATTAGTAGAATTAATTCAGGAATAAACCAACCAGTTTATCTCCTTCACTTAAAACCTACCCAATGCAACTTCAACCTAAGTCCTACTTAGATCTGAGTTCCTACTCACTCCCCTCAATCACGGTGATATCAACCTATTGAATAATTGAATTGTGAAGACACACTTCAATAAACTATCTTGATCTTGCTTCAAAGCTTCAATCAAGAGACAAACACTGTCTTCACACTTTGAGTGATAAACTACCCTTACAAACAAATCCTAGTCCAAGGCACTTATCAATTGATAATTGCTTGGCTCACAAGAGAAACTAGAATTACACAAAATACAACTGTAACACTCCTAACGATTACAAAAGTAGCAAGAAGATAAGGGTTGAATTCCTTTTATAGAAGCGATCCGAAACTTTAGTCTTGGGCTTCCATAAAGATAGCTAGGGTTCACTTAATTTAATCCTAAAACATGGTCTTTCCAACAACCAATTTAGGTCTAATTAAGATTAACCCTAGCCACGTGAGCATGCATTCTAGTAATGTGAAAAACATAATATAGCAGCTCAACAAACTTCACGAAAAGTCTCGGGAAAAACAGATTGAGCAGAATGTCACCGAATGTCATAACATCTATTATGACATCGGACTATTTCTGAATTTCCAGCCTGACTTTTAGCTTCGTTGTGTCCTTTAACATCCTTGTCAAGTAGGATTTATCTTCAATCTCTGAATGTCATGACCTTTATCAAGACATTGTTATAGCCTAGTTTTACCAAAATTAATGCCAACTTAAAATACTAACAAACTCCCCCTTTGGCACATTTTTGGCTAAAACTACTTAACACATCAGAGAACCTATGCAGCAGAAGACAAACTAGTTCTAAGCTTAAAGAAACTAGAACCTAGAGATAAGATAAATTCTACCCATACAAGAATCCCACAATTCCCACAATTTCCCACATAAAAATTTAAACATGTCATACAAAGGAAATAATACAAGTACCCCAAACATTCAATCATATAGTTAAAGAAGGTACCAACAATTGTTAGAAGAACAATGCTGTTAATTACAATCATCCAAACTAAAGATTGGGAAAATACAGAACAAGAACAAGAAAAAATGACAGAACAATCAAACAGAAGCAACAGGGCACATGAGTACAACTCAATTGCTTTCTTCTCCAGAAGAAGCACTGTGGAAGGAAACATCTTCAGAGCCTTCTTCATCAGCAGCTGCTTGGGCAGCATCAGCATCTTCATCCATATGAGCAGCAGGATTATCACCATCAAGCCCTTCTTCCTCAACCTCCGTGTCTTTCTCCTCTTCAAGTGTAGAGATCAGTTCTTCCAGATTTTGCTTTCTTGTTTCAAGCTCCTTGCAAGTTGCTTTTAGCACAGCAATGACATTTGCCTTTTGAGAATTTTCTTTGACAGTTGATGTCTTAGCAGATGTCACAACAATATCTGGAACATGTTTGCCTTGGAAGAGTTTGTAATGAAATCCAAGAGCAGGGGCCCTTTTGCATATTGAATCTCTATCACCAAGTATGTCAGGGTACTGATCCACTAAAATTCCACACAGTAGGGAGGGAAAGGCTATTGGTCCCTTAATTGCATAACTCTCAGCGTGTTTGAGGGTTTACTCGAAGATATAAGTGCCATAGTCAAACTTTGCTTTAGTGCCAACAGCATAGATAAATCTGCCCAGACCAATGGAGATGGTAGACTTGTGGTTTGTTGGAACCCAGTTTACAGCACCTATCTTGTGCAGAATAGCAAATTTGACACTCAATTTGCTAGCAGCAAGCTTTCTCTTCAAGGGCCAATGTTTTACTTGCTTGGTAGTAATTGTTTGGCACACTTGATTATCAGTTTCTTCAATCTCAGGTTGAGCATCATCTAATCTCCCCAAATACTTGTTGATTACACTTCGGGAAAACTTCACTTTTCTTCCCCTAACAAACACAGTCTTGAAATCAGCTGACCTTCCATCAGCACAGCCACTTGATAAATTCATAATAAACTCCTTCACCAACCCTTCATAACAATTTGAGAACTTCACCACAGTTCTCATCAGCCCAGCTTCTTTGATCAGATCCACCACATCCTTGCATTCAAGAGCATCTTTATTCAGTTCCCTTTCAAGTGTAATTCTCTTCAAGCTCACATATTTCCACCTGTTAGCATTCTCAGGGTGGTGGAAGGAAATGTTGTCAATTGCCACTTCAGGGACTATGGGCAATTTCCCAAGAGACAGCCTCTTTCTTGAATGAATGTTAGAGACATTCTCTGTAACATCAAAGTCAGAATCATCATGTTCTGAGGGCTCAGGTGCCTTCCTCTTCTTCACCATTGAGGTTCTCTTTGCTTTAGGGATACCTCCAACATACTCTACTTTACCATTCCCTTTGGAAGTTCCAGCCTTGTTGCCCTTACCAGATTTTTCTACAGCCTTACTCTCAGCCCTAGGAGTCTTGCAAGCAACTTTAGTACTCTTCTCATGAACAGAACTTGGAATAGCACTTTGCTTCCCTTTCCTACTCATTACCCTCCTAGCAATGCTGAGATTAACCTTGGCTATGAGGTCATTATCAGAGAACTCCTCATCTAGATTGGTGACATGAGAAACCATATTCTGATTGGTGTTCTTCTCAGGAGTATCTTCAAGAATGCCATCAGATATGTTGTCAGCAGAGGCAGCAGGAGATTTATCAGAGCCACTACGATCTGAAGATTTCTCAAGAACCTCATCAGAAATCTCATTCACATTTTCAGCAGAAGATTCTTTATCATCGTTGCATCCTTCAGGAGCTGGAGCAGAAGGATTTACATCATTGTTCACAAGGGAATCAACATCATCACCAGATGTCTTGACATTCTCATTGACATCTGGATCAACTGCTAAGCTAGGGCTAGCAGACTTATGATTCAGGGGAACTGAAATCCCAGGCACAGACTTATTTTCATTTAGAATATCAGACACTATCCTAGCTATGGCCTCATGCACTGACCTAGATCCTTCTCTATTTACTAGTTCTGGGGGAACAGAGGATGATGGTACTAAGGTCTTACCAGAAGGAGATATTTGTGCCCTTCTTGCATTTCTTGTGCGTAACTTCTTGACCTTTTCTGGGTTAGTGGCCATTGTACGCAGTGGTGTCACTCTCAGAGCTTCAGCTTGCATGACTTTAGTGTTTGCTCTAACTTCAGCCATGGGGAGAGATGGAGATCCTGATTCTTGAGATGATGAGGATGATGAAGACATTTTTCGCTGATGGTTGTTGAGAGGATGAAAGCGAAAATAGCAAAGGGTTTCAAGGTTTCTTTTGAGAGAAGAAAGGATGGTACTACTTTCAAAAGAAGAAACTATTATATGAGGATGTCTCTTCCTATTCTTGGACCTTTTAAAATAGGAATGAAAATACCTAAATAACCCACTTAAAAATAATTGAAATAAAAGGTCCCTTTCATCCCTTGTTGTAGGCACAGTTAATTGCTACAACTCCTCATATTGACAAATTCTCAATTTGTCCCTTAAGGTCTTAAACTGACTAGCCTCAAAGACTTTAGTAACGATGTCACAGGACAATGTCATGACATCCTGCATGACATTGTACTTAGTCAGCATCTGCTTCATCCAGATCATCTTAAGGCAGTTTCTCTCAGCTACTATGTATTCAGCTTCAACATTGTATAAAGCTATACAGATTTGCTTCTTGCTGATCCAAGTAATAAGATTGTTTCTCAAGAAGAAACATCCATCAAAAGGGCTTTTACATAAGCTTTGATCAACACTTTCTCCACTTGTTTTCTTGGACAACTTCAAATGTGGAGGGGTAAGAGTCCTGGTGTGGCTGTCATTCTTCATTCCAAGCTTCTTGACACAATTCCTTGCATACTTGCTCTGTGAAAGAAGTGTTGAGTCTTTCATCTGTGAGACTTGTAGTCCAAGAAAATGAATCAACTCTCCAATGAGGCTCATCCTAGACCCAGCTTGCAGTTGGTTGTCAGAATGTTTCACAATTGTGTCAGGTATTCCTTCAAAAACTATGTTATTAACATAAATTTGAAGCACCATGATCTTTCCTCCTTTGACAAAGAGGTTTTCATCCAAGACTCTTCTCCTGTATCCTTTGATAGTAAGATGCTTAGTTAGCCTTTCATGCCGGATCCTAGTACTTTGCTTCAGTACTTTAGGAGTCGTCAGATGTCTAGACATTGAGTGTGACATTCTGATTTTCTGTCCAGCCTTACACTTACCACAGAATCTCCTTTTATACAAGTGAAATCTTGGTATCCTTCTGACTCCCTCTATGGAACTGATCCTTTTCATTCCTCTGAGGTGTAAATAAGCAAGTTCTTGGTGCCACAACTTTACTTCCTCTTCATCTTTGTCTGTAGAACACACAGAGGACATAGTGATGTTCTCAGATTCCCACATGTAGCAGTTGTCCTTTGATCTGACTCCTCTCATAATCACTACTTGTTCATCATTGATTACAAGACATTCAGCCTTAGTGAAGTTATTTGTGAATCCCATATCACATAGGCGACTTATGCTAATGAGATTTGCATTCGGACCTTTTACCGACACTCCATTCAGGTTTGGAACTCCAGACCAGTTTGAGTTTCCAAAACCTTTGATTTCTCCTTTAGCTCCATCTCCAAAAGTAACAAAGCTGGTAGAATGAGGCTTGACATCATTGAGGAGATTCCTGTCTCCAGTCATCAAAGTACCAATCTTTCTTGGCAGACACTCTAAGAGAAGTGTGAGCTACGAGCTACAGTCTTCTTCTTCCTTTGTTGAGTGTATGATACCTGTTGGTTTTAGGCTTCACATAAGAACCTTGATTAGGATATCCATGTAGCCTGTAGCAAAAAGATTTTATGTGACCAAACCTTCCACAATAATGACATCTCCATCTTTGAAACTTTTTGTTCATGTTTCTATGATTTTGATGTTGAACCCAATGTTGTGACATCTGTGTTGACATTGGTTTATTAGGTCTGTTCTTCCTTTTGTTATTAACAAACTTTTTAGCCTCCACATATCCTGAGGCATACCTGTTTCCTGTTTTGTGGTGCGACATCTTCTTTGCCCTTGACTTGCCAGGTTTGTTCCTCTCTTGGTTATTAGCAAATCTCTTTGCAGCCACATACCCTGAGCCAGACACATTTCCTGTTTTATGTTGTGGCAACTGTTTTGACATGGGTTTCTCATGTCTCTTCTTCTTAATGTCATCAACAGGATTCTTTTCATCCACATATCCTAGACCATGCTTATTTCCTGCACTTTGTCCAAGCTGAAGAATTTCTTCCAACTTATCGATTCAGATGTCAACATTTTGTGATTTAGACATCTGATCAAGTTTGGAATTCAACATTTTAATATCACTATTGAGGTGATTTATAGTGGCTGTGTTTTCCTTTTTCTCAGCCTTCAGCTTCACATTCACAGCTTCCAACTTCTCAATCAGATTTTTCTGTTCCTCATTTTGCTGACATACTTCACCATTTTTATACACATCTTCTGTAGGTTTGAGAAGCTCTTCAAATGTCACTTCCTCATCACTAGAATCCATATCGAATTATACAGTGAGAGAGCGGTGACAAGTTTGGCACCTTCTTCCTCAGATTCACTTCCGAATCACCATTAGACCAAGTGATGACCATTCCTTTCTTTTGTTTCTTTAGAAAGGTGGGACATTCACTCTAATATGTCCAAATCCTTCACATCCATGACATTGGATTCCTTGCCTTGACTTCCTTTTTCCTCGACTTGGATCTTCTCTGGAGTCATAAGATCTGCGATGTCGGATGAAATGTCCTTGACATTTGACCTTGACTTTGGATCAATCCTTTTGATGAGCTGTTGAGCATCTTCCAAGCATAGCTATAGCTTGGATATCTTCTCTTCATCTTCCACCTTGCATCCTTCCTCAGTATTAGATACAAGTGCTATGCTCTTGTTCTTTTTGTCAACAGTTTCACTGATTCCCATCTCAAAAGTCATAAGAGATCCTATAAGTTCTTCAACCTTCAAGGTGCTGATGTCCTAAGCCTCCTCTATTGCAGTCACTTTCATTGCAAACCTTTTAGGCAAGGATCTGAGAATCTTTCTCACCAGCTTTTCTTCTGACATCTTTTCACCAAGTGCTCTTGAGGCGTTGGCAATCTCCAAAATATTCATGTGAAACTCATGAATAGTCTATTCTTCTTTCATCTTCAAATTCTCAAATTTGGTAATGAGCATCTGAAGTCTTGACATCTTCACCTTGGATGTCCCCTCATGAGAAGTTTTGAGAGTGTCCCAAACATCCTTGGCCACTCACATTGATGGACCGATCAAGATGTTTCACAATACCATTGAATAGGGAATTCAATGCTTTAGAGTTCCCTAGAGCTAGCTCCTCTTCCTCTTTGCTCCATTCCTCCTCAGGTTTCAAGACAGTAGTCCCATCTTTCTCAAGCTTGGTGGGATGTTTCCATCCTTTGTCGTGACTCTCCAAGCTTTAATATCCACCGATCTTAAGAAGGCAACCATACGAGGCTTCCGGTAATCATAATTAGACCCATCCGAATAGGTGGTCTACCTCCAAATCCTCCTTCCTTATCCATTACGCGAAACTATTATCCCTAGATCTCACCCGAAATAAGGCGGTGCCGGCTCGATGCCAATTGAAATTCTGGCGGCGGACACGTGATGTCACGAGAATGTTATGACACACTATCTCGACACTCTTAACAATTCACACAATAAATATAAACAACGAAAGAACATAATAAGTTGTTTACCGGTTCGATGTCTAACTACACCTACATCCGGGGCTACCAAGCCGGGGAGGAAATTCACTATTAGTAGAATTAATTCAGAATAAACCAACCGGTTTATCTCCTTCACTTAAAACCTACCCAATGCAAATTCAACCTAAGTCCTACTTAGATCTGAGTTCCTACTCACTCCCCCTCAATCACAGCAGTGATATCAACCTATTAAATAATTGAATTGTGAAGACACACTTCAATAAACTATCTTGATCTTGCTTCAAAGCTTCAATCAAGAGACAAACACTCGTGCTTCACAGCTTTGAGTGATAAACTACCCTTACAAACAAATCCTAGTCCAAGGCACTTATCAATTGATAATTGCTTGGCTCACAAGAGAAACTAGAATTACACAAAATACAACTGTTAACACTCCTAACAGTACAAAAGGCGCACCAGCAGTATAAGGGTTGAATTCCTTTTATAGAAGCAGTCCTGAAACTTCAGTCTTGGGCTTCCATAAAGATAGCTAGGTTCACTTAATTTAATCCTAAAAACATGGTCTTTTCAACAACCAATTTAGGTCTAATTAAGATTAACCTAGCAGCCACGTGAGCATGCATTCTAGTAACAGAAAAACATAATATAGCAGCTCAGCAAACTTCCTGAAAAGTCTCAGGAAAAAATAGATTCTGCAGAAAAGAATGTCACACTGAATGTCATAACATCTGTTATGACATCAGACTATTTTCTGCAAAATTTCCAACCTGACTTTTAGCTTCAGATTACGGTGTCCTTTAACATCCTTGTCAAGTAGGATTTATCTTCAATCTCTGAATGTCATGACCTTTATCAAGACATTAATATAGCCTAGTTTTACCAAAATTAATGCCAACTTAAAACACTAACACAGTTCATACCAAGAATCACATCCAATTGATCTAATGGAGGACAAACTAAATCCATCCGAAAATATCTACCAAAAATACCCAACGGACAATTCAGACATGCAACAGAAGTACAAATAGAACCCATAGAAGGAGTATCAAAAATAATATTTCCATGAATATCAAACAATTCAAGATTCAACCTCTTAACGCAATCTGAAGAAATAAAAGAATACGTTGCACCAGTATCAATGATAGAAATCAAAAGTGTACCATTAATAAAGCACGCACCTCGGATAAGTCTATCCTCAACTGGAGTCTCAACACCAGACAATGCAAACACTTTCTCTTTAGCTTGCTCCTTCTTCGGCTTATCACACTTAGTACTAATGTGTCCTTGCTCACCATAGTTATAACAAGTCACATCGGCACTAAACTTGCAATCAATAACTTTGTGACCCAACTTGCCACATCTAAAGCACTTTCCAACATCCTTTCCACAATCAGAAGCACGATGCTCTTCCACACCACACATGAAGCACTTGATCGGAGTAGAATATCCTCCCCCACTTGGCTTCTTGCCACCACTAGCTTGATATTTCCTCTTGTCATCATACGATTTCCCACGAAATTGTCCTTTTCCTTTCCTATCATTCACATCCTTATAGTAAGAATCACTCTCCCTACTATCTTCATCATAAATCCCACTTTACATATTATCAGGCTGGTAAGACAAGCATATCTCATCCAATACAATCTCATCTACTATCAACAAGGGATTAAGGGTGATTAGTTCCTCAATTTATGAATAGGTAGCCGAAACCGTAATGGAGCATAAGCTATCATTACCCAACTGCAATAGCGTCATTTATCTATACTCCAATCCACACTCTTGCAATCAATAGAACACCGAACAAACGCTCCACCACTGAAAAACTCAGAGAACCAAAAGCTTCACCCCCACTTGTTTCAAACTCACTCCTGCAAACAAGCGGTAAGAAAAACAAACAAGTATCGATAGTGTTTCACACACATATCGAATACAATAGGGAATAAACACATTAATTACCTAGCCAACAATAAAAACATAATATATTGTGGAGCCAGTGTTTTGAAATTTTCCATTATAGGTCATTTTTGTCAAACTTTTTCAAGCCATCTTGCCAAAATCCTATCTCATTCTCTTCTAGAATCCTTGTCATCACCAAGTGATAAGTTTCATCCCAAAAATATCTTGAGCTAATGATTGAGATAAGGATAGAAACACTTGATTTTTTAACCATGGTTTAAGAAATTAACCATGTGCATTTATGGCAAAGATTCCATTCTTATCACTTAATCCAAGTTGCAAAAATATTTAATCCTATCTTGCCTTGCTTGCCAAACTTCTTGGCCTATAAATAGAGGTCATGTCTTCATTCAAAATCACACCAAAACAACTATAAACTTGTTTTCTCTTTGTTTTCTTAAGTTGCAAGTTTCAAAGTTCCAAAATGTAAGAATTTACAAATTCCAAATCTCGCAAGTTCTAACCAATCTCAAGCTTCAAACACTCTCTATACACCATTAGGAAGTTGTTAGAACCATCAATCCATCACCAAAATAAGCCAAGCTCATAATTGTTTTCAACTTCCATAAGTATGCAAAGTGAGCCTTAACTTGCAAACTCTCATTTCACTCGTGCACTTTCCAAATTTCCACTTCAAACATCACCCATACACTCCATAGAAGTGATCCAGACCCTTAAATCACTTCTGAAACTTCAGAATCATCATCATCATATTGAACTTGCTCGAGTTGCTGTTGGACTTGGGCAGATCATTCCATGTAGCTTGAGCCCATTCTAATCATTCAAACACCTTCCATAAGATCCAGTGAAGCTATAAAAAACATCTAAACACTTTTGGAAGCACTCCTTCGAGGAATTCGATTTATTCTCATAGAGGTAAGTTGCTCCAACTTCTAATTTTATGATTTCTATATTACAGTTCAAAACTTGTTATGCTATTGTGTTTCTGCATGTGTGAGGATCATTAACCCTCACTCAATTGCTTAATTTGATGCACATACACGATTGAACAATGAATTAATAAAATTAGGGTTCATCTGTTTTCATGCAAATTCAATCACCTACACTTAAAATAAATGAAATCAATGATCACCATCGTGTTCATGGTAAAATTCCGAGAAAATTTGATGTTTACATCATTCAATTTTATTGAGAAATAAAGAAGACACGAATCAAAGGCTTGAGGAAGAAGATATTCTTCGCGCGTTTTCTGATTTTTTCTGAAAATTCAAATTTATTTTTTATAATATATTTATTCATTGTTGTTTTATTAACAGATGAAACACCCACCCAAGTGGCAGCACGCGCGCTCTTAAGTCTCTTGACATGCCTAAGGTCAGGTGTTCTAATCCCCCTGAGACCTTTTTTCCTACTTTCAAACCATTTTCATAAATTATTTTCAAACATAATTCTATCAAAGCCTTGTTTTAACAATCCACGCGTGTGGCCCAATGGTTAACCTTTTAAAAAGTTCCAAACAAAGGGCCTAAGTTCAACACTCACCAAGGCCAAGTTTATTTTTTAATGCTTGTTTTTTTCACATTTTTTAACAAAATTCAACATTTTCAAAAACCAATCAAAACTTCTCATTTTGAGATAATTTTTTGCACACTTGTCATTTAATATATCTATTTTCTGATTATGTCAACAAATGTCAAAAAATATTTTCTTTTGATATATTTTTATTAGGTTAAAAATAGAATTTTTAAAGTGTTTTTAAATACTTTCAAAAAATGTTTTCTTCTTGATTTTTCAACCTAATCTTTCTCAAAACATTCATGTGAATAACTTTCACTTTTCAAATCTTTTCAAATCTTTTCTAATCTTTCAAAATGTTTTAACTAACTTACACACCTCTTTTCCATGATCGATTCGATTAAATCTTTGAAAATACAAACTGAACTAGGTTTTTTCCTTGAAAATCTTTCGAACTCGTAATCAAATTGATCATGGGCCTCCCTCACGGTGTAAGTCCCAACCCTTTTTATGTACATATTTATTTCCTTGTACATACCAACCCCCTATGTACATATTTAATTCCTTATACATATCCACCCTTTTGTGTACATATTTAATTCCTTGTACATATTCAACCATCTTTGTACATATTTAAGTATAACTAGCTTCAGTCACTTGTTTTATTCGCTTGTTTATACACCAATTTCATTGGTATTAAGAGGAGCATTATTCTTGGTGAAACTGATCTTATTCCAGTGGGCCTCTCTTAAGGTGTAAGTCCCAAACCTTTGTATATATCCAAGAACACTAGCTTTATTTGCTTGTTTTATACACTTGTTTATCTATTTCCTTCATAAACTCTTATGAATGCACACACAAACTTTTTCATATATATACTTGTTCATATACTTGTTCATGTTTATTTATGTCATTACAACTAGTATAATAACTAGGTTTCCTATAGCCTCCTCTTGGGCTTCATACAAAAGAAATCCCTCGTTGATTTAGCCTCCTCTTGGGCTTCGTACAAAAGAACTCCCTTAATGAGTTTGCCTTCTGTGATACGGTGAACTGACTTTGTAGGATTTTTGTATCCAAATGTGCGGATAGCAAGAGTCGCCACCGACTTTTATTTTTATCCAATTAAGGGAAGGTAAAAGTAACAGAAAAAGACCTTCGTTAGATTCTGAGTTCGGGAGAATGGTTATGAAAAGGGAAGGTATTAGCACCCCTTTCCATCCGTAGTTATCTACGGGCTCTTAGTTGCTCTAGATCACTTTTTTAAAATTGCTTTCTGTGTGTTTGACAAAAATGTTTTGAAAAGGCATTTCGCTTTGACTTTGTAATGACTCATGTAGGAGTGTATACAAAGTGTTCGGAAATGTTGTTTCTTTTTTGTTGTTTTGAAAGGAGTTTGAACTTTGAAAAAAGTGTGTGGTGTGAAAAGCATTTGATAGAGCAAGCAACTAAAAGACTTATTTACCCACTCAGAATTGGTCGTTTTCGTACTTCTATGTTCCTTTAGAATAGCGCTAGCCATACCATTAGTTAGTAAGTAGCTCCATTCGTTAGATGTAAACGGGACATTCGAAGGGACATCGGATGGTCATAGAAGGCAACTTGTAGGAAGTATCCTAGCACATTCGAAGGGACTATCATCATTTTTCGTAGGCGGCAATCGAGGGTCAAGATCATGTATTCGGAGGCGACATTGTGGGTCTTATGATCTTTGTATCGAAGGGACTATGATGATTTGTTTGGAAGGCAACGGTGCTAGAATACCTCTACGTTCGAGGGACATGACCATTTTGAATCGAAAGGCATCGAGAGAGAATTACCCTAAGGGGTGCGTGTGTGAAAGAAGTGTGTTGAATTCAGAATATATTATCTTGAAATTAGTGTGAGCTATGTCCAATTATTATCTTGCCATACACGCCTAGTTACTAACAGTTTATAGGGTGCGGAAATTAAAATGCGGAATGTAAAGATGCGGAAAAATAAACCTACGCTATTACATGGCTTTGGGGCAGATACATAATTTAAAATGCGGAAAATAAAATCCTAAATTTAACTATTACATCCCATAAACAGTTACATTATTGGAAAAATAAAAATGATAAAAGAAAAACGTCCGAATCGGAGCAACTTGTGAAAGAATAAGAAAATCGGGAAATATGACAAAATCGAAATAAGAGAAGATGTTAGAAAATGCAAATTTTAATATGAGAAAATTAATATATGCTGGAAATAAGATAAATATATTAAAATAATTTTTTGGGATTTTTTGGAAAAGATTTAATAATTAAAATGCAATTTATAATGATTTAAATGCTAAAATAAAAATAAAATAAATATGCATGCAAAAATTATATTTTTTAATTTATTAAATTAAATAAACATTTTTATGAAAATAATGCAAAAAGAAAAAATGTTTTTGGTAATTTTTCAATGCAAAAATAAAATCATGAAAACAATTAAAATAATATGCAAAAATATTTGAAATTGAAAAAAATATGAAAATAATGAAGTTTGTGAAAAAGAGGCAAAACATGCCCTGGCCGGATTCGAACCCATGACCATTGAGGGCATCTGGAAACAGTGAGCGCCTTTACCACTACGCCATGTGTGCAGGCCTGTTTGAAATCCGGATCGAATGGAACAAAGACAGATGTCGTCTCCTGGCTTCCTCAACTGCGCGCGAAGCTTCATCGTCCCAGATTTGAATATTTGAAGCTAGCATCGGCTTTTCTTCGACGCTAAAGGCCCTGGCAAAATGGAAAACACAATATACGTAATATAAATTATATCTAAGGCCATGGATCGATTCGTCTTGGTCCACTGATTATCCTGGTGGCATCGGTTTGGTCCAATTTGTCCTATTTAAAGAAACCCTAAATCATGACCTGAAACCCTAATCATGGCGTATCATGCTCCAGGCCACGAAAATCCAATTGAACGACCCAGAAAGCTTGCAAACCTTGCTCTAAGCACGAAAACAACAACAAAACACATTAACAATGCATGAATAACAGAATTCGAATTTGGAAAAAACAAGAACAAACCGAAATCGTATTTCTTGATTCTGGATGTTTTTTGGCAATGTAAGTATCTGGGATCAATCCTGAGGTATCAAGGAATGTGTTTGACACCTTAAAATTGATTGAAAATGGTTGGAACTAGGGTTGCCAATTGCTTGAGTGACACGGTTTTTTGAGCTTTGGAATAGGGTTTGTAGAGCAATTTTTTCGTTCTTTCTTGATAGGTATGCACCATGTATTTATACTGGATGGATTTGGGATTGAATTTGGAAAGAATCAATCAATATTCAATGGAAATCAAATTTGATATTTCCATGAAAATCAAATCTTCAAAGCTTGATCAATTTCAATCCAATCTTGCCTTTCTTGCTCCAATTTCGAATTTGCTGGCATTTGTGAGTTAATTGGACCTTAAGGAAAGAATAAAATCAATCTTTGCCATTAATTTCAATTTTATAATTTATTTTAAGATTTAATTTGCATTTAAATGAATAAATTACAAATTAAATAGAAAAATAAATCAAAAATTCGTGGCTTTGGGCTTGGACACTCCTAATTGCTTGAGGAACAAGTTAGGATGAAGAAAAGTAGGCCCATTTGCAAAAGATTTGATTTTTGAAGTATCTCTTTGTGCATTCTTCCAAAATTGCCCAACTTGTAGATGGTGTAACTTGCTCAATTTTCCACATTTTTGAGTGTTCTTGGACTTTTTGGAAAGCTCTAAGAGTCCTCTAACCAATGTCTTTGGTCTCATCTCAATTGGAGTTACCATGCTCAAAATATCTTCAAAACAAAAAGTTGACTTTGAAAATGACCTGTAATGTTTTGAGCTATACCTCTCAAATGAAGCATTTTTTTGGACATTCTTGTGAGACATGAAGTTGTAGAGAATTGAATTTCCTTCAAAACAAGAGGTGGTGGAAAAATTTCTGAGAAAGTATGAGAAAGTTATGACCAATCAAAGTTCATTGACTTTTCATCTAGAAACCCTAATTTAGAAAGTTTGACTTTGGGCAAATCTTGAGTTTTCTTGATGAATCATGATCAACCCTTGATCAAATGATGAATGTAACTTCAAAATGAGGATGTTGACCAAAAATCGAAGTTTTGACTGTATGTTGACCACGCTGACTTTTGTCCAATACAATTTTCAACCATCCGAACAATTGTCCGAGGAAACTTGACTTGTGAGGCTTGAAACTTGACATGGAGAATCTTTGAAGCATATGAGGAGGCATGAAGGCCATTGGAGATGTTGGAAATCCATCTTGACTTGAGAGATACCAAACCCTAGTTTGGGTTGATTGTCTAGAGAGAGTTTGTCCGATCAACTCGAGGAGTCCTGAGTATGGATGTATGAAATCTCTCGAGTAGATGGAGGGCAAATTTTGCACACTGCCTGCTCAATCTTCTTGTACCGAAGGGTTAGATTGACATGCTTGTCTTTAGGGAGATGGAGTCCACCGGATGATGCGAGCCGAAGTTAGACTCTAGATGTTCTGAATAGAGAGAGATGGGCTTAAGATGCCATCCGATGGGAGTCGCGTTAGACTTCGTGTTCACCTTGAATGAGGTTATTGGTTTGTATTGATTTTTAACCATATATGCAGATTCGAAAGTGAAGAGATGTTGACAAATAGTCGGAGATGGGCTTAAGATGCCATCCAAGGCAACCGAGTCGACGCTAGACTCGAGTTTGCTGATAATCGTAATAAATCTTTGCACCGATTACTGGGGAATTGTAGTTGGCAAGAATGTGGATAGCTTCCTGTTGTGCATCGGTGTTGATCCATTGCCCGTTATCGGAGGATAACCGAGGTGGTCTTCGGATAGTTTTCCCCGGTTCGGGCTTAACTCGACCCCGCGGAGGCGGTCTTTCGATAGTTTTCCCCGGCTCGGGCTTAATCTGGACCGTCGGAGGCGGTCTTTCAGATAGTTTTCCGTCTCGGGCTTAACTCGACCTGTTTTGGCGGTTTTTCAGATAGTTTTCCGTCGGCTCGGGCTTAATCTCGACCTGCTTGCATCGAAATGATCACACTGCTTTGGAGAAAACAAGAAACACTTTGATAGAATATTTGTTAGTCTTATGCAAAGTATGATGCATGACAGTGTATATGAATGACATATGCATGAGTTATGACTTTTATGAGAAATGTATGAATGATGAATGTTGTGATATTTCAAAACATATCCATCTTGAAGAAGATGCGGATATTCTGTTTGAAGATTTCGACTTCACTGGGAATCGAGGTGGAAGTCCCTGCTTTTGAAGGAGAAGGAAGATATCCTGGATTCCTCCGATGCACTATCTGACCAAGTCCTGGACCTAGACATTGTTGAGGAGGGTAGAGACTGAGAAGCTCGTTGTTGGAGATCTCATAGATAGATCCTGCTGAGGAGAGTCTGGGAGGCGATCTGTTGAGGACCTTGTATGTAGATCCCTCAAGAGATTTAGGAGGTGCTCATCGGGATTTCGAGTGTAGATCTCACTGGAGAGCATTTGTTGCCGAGAGACCAGCTTGAAGAGTCCGGGGTCCGTTGTAATCTCGGCCGGGAATAAAGGTGTATCCTCCGATGCACTATCTCGACCAAGTTTTGAGTCCGGATACCGCTGGGGGAGGGGAGGATTGAGAAATATCCACGGGATGAAGTGTTACCGCTAGAGATCGATGTAACGCTGCTCGATTGAGTGAAATTGCTGTGGATTAACATATACCGGGAAGGTGTGTTGTGGGTGACACCTTTATGCTCTGTGGGGAACTATTTGTTGACTTTCGTCGTCATCCCAATTCCTGGAACCTGTAGTAAGTACTTTTGTATGTTCACTTTTCGTATGTTTGTGATCAGATTCTTATTGTCAAATGCGTATAGTCATTCAAAACAAAAGTTGGACTTATTGCAAATAACAACAACAGAAATTGTAAAGAGAAAGAAGCTGTATTTATTTGAAAGGTGGCGTATGGCCAAGTAGTTTGTACACAAGAAAGGTAAAAAGCTATGCGGAAACAATCTCGTTAAGTCCCAACTATGCTAGTACTCATATATTTCGACTATCTCATCTCCTTGCTGTCAGTAGAAAGTGAGTGAACTGATCTTCGCCATTTGAACCTTGAATGCTGATAGTAGTCTGGAAGCAGATGATCTGGAAGAGACATAGTCGTACGCTTAAATCCCTAACTTTTGCCTAGACCGCCTTTCGGTTTTCACCACCGATACCTTTTTGCTCGCCGCTTTTCGTGTTTTCGACTGCGGTGTACATCTTTTGCATATATCCTTAATTTTGCCCGAACCCTTTGATTCGCCAGATGCCCTTATTTTTGCCTAGGTTCGCCGACCTAGCGGTCTCTTCATGCGTAGTATTTTTGACTATGTCTCGCTCAGTGGTGGGAAGTCTTCACCATCCATGGTGCTAAGTATCATAGTCCGCCGAAAATATCGCTTGACTACAAATGGTCCCTCATAGGTGGGAGTCCATTTGCCCCGGATCACCTTGTGGAAGGATGATGCGCTTGACTACTAGATCACCGACTTGGTAGACTCGGTGCTTGACCTTCTTGTTAAATGCTCGATCATTCGCTTCGATAAATGTCCATGGCGTATGGATGCGAGTCGCTTCTCATCAATCAAATTAATCGGTCAAGCCGAGTCGGACCCAATCGCCTTCGCTAACTCGCCTCCCGGAGGACTCGTTGAGGGTATCCGAACCTCGATGGGTAAGACGGCTTCCATACCGTGATAGAGGGGTTGCCCTGTGGATGTTCGTGCGATAACCATGAAGAGCAAATGGTAACATCTCATGCCAATCTTTGTAAGTCACACCATCTTCAGATAATCTTCTTAATGTTCTTGTTGGCGGCTTCCATCGCGCCATTCATCTTAGGCCGGTAAGGAGATGAATTGTGATGCTTGATCTCGAATCGCGCGCGAGTTCAAAGGATCATTTTGTTGTTGAGATTAGAGCCGTTATCCGTGATAATCCTTTCAGGAATGCCATATCGATAGATAATATTATGCTTGATGAAACGAGCCACAACATTCTTGGTAATAGATGCATACGAGGCTGCCTCTACCCACTTGGTAAAGTAATCGATTGCACAAGGATGAAACGATGTCCATTGGAAGTCAGGTTTAATTTCTCCAATCATGTCAATGCCCCACATTGCAAAAGGCCAAGGAGAAGTTAAAACATTCAGAGGTACTGAGGTACGTGTACTTTATCGGCATAAATCTCGCATTTGTGACAAGATCGAGCATAGCGGTGACAATCAGCTTCCATGGTGGACCAATAGTAACCTGTTCTCAAAATCTTCTTAGCCATGGTGTGTCCACTGGAGTGGGTACCAAATGCGCCTTCGTAACTCTTCCATGATATGCATTGTTCTCGTCTACATGGAGTAAGCACAAGTCGTGGTTGCGCTTGTATAAGATGTCGCTGTCGAGGAAGAATTTGGATGCAAATCTTCTCATGAACTTCTTATCATTAAGATGCCCTCGGATATTCCCGAGTCTCAAGATACCTTCTCACGCCATAGTACCAAGGTTTCTCTTCTCGCCAAGCTCACCACAATACGCTGGTTCGTCGAACCTCTCAATGATGATCCGGGAGCCTCGTTGTCCCATCCGACCTTGAACATAGACGACATAGTAGCTAATCGCGCCCGCCAACCGATTCTCGTGGAATATGATGAAAGTGATCTCTTCAAAGTAAGGAATCAAACTCGAACATGCTCGATATGGAATGAGATTCGGATGCTTCGATCCCACTCGCCCTTATCCGATCGATCACTAAAGCCGAGTCTCCATACACTTGTAAGAACTTGATTCTTAAGTCAATAGCGCTTTGATACCCATGATGCACGCTCATATTCGCCATGTTGTTCGTGCAATTGAAACATAATCTGAAAGGCGATGTCCGCCTGTAGGGATGTAATGATGGCGCCAATGCCATTGCGCGTTGAGGCTCCATCAAAACCATGGTCCATCGATCCTTGTTCGTGTCCTTCGTCTCGTCCTCGGTTCTTCGCAATCTGTAACAGTAGAACATCTTCATCCGGAAATTGAACCGCATAGACGATAGTCATCTACGGCTTGATGAGCCAAATGATCGGCTACTACACTTCCTTTGATCGCTCGAGAAGTGTACCGATGTCGATTCGGTCAAGACCATTTGCCATCTTGCTATTCTTCCTGGTTTCTCAAATATGTATTTTATCGGATCCATCTTGAAATCAACAAAGTAGTGTGAGTCAACATATACTCTTAGTCCAGCAGCCCAAGCCAAAGCGCTGCAAGTTTTCTCAAGTCATGAGTATCTTGTTTCACACCGGTAAACTTTTGCTAAGGTAGTATATTGCATGCTCTTTTCGACTGACTCGCCATGTTGCCCCAACACACACCCCATTGAGTTCTCTAACACCGCAAGTACATGATAAGAGGTCTTCTTCGGCGTGCATCAGGATAGGAGGATTCTGTAGGTATTCCTTGATTTTGTCAAAAGCGATCTGGCAATCGCCATTCCATTCCACTACCTGATCTTTCTTTAGCAACTTGAAGATTGGCTCACAGGTAGCAGTTAGGTGTGCAATGAATCTGGCAATGTAGTTCAATCGGCCCAAGAAACCTCTGACTTCCTTCTCGGTGCGGGGAGCTGGCATCTCTTGAATGGCTTTAACCTTCGCAGGGTCAACCTCAATACCTCTTCCACTGACTACAAACCCTAGGAGTTTTCCGGATCTGACTCCAAAGGTGCACTTGTTGGGATTAAGTCTCAGTCTGTACTTCTTCAACCTATCAAACAATTTCTGCAAATGATCGAGGTGTTCTTCTTCATGCGTGATCGAGCTATCATGTCGCCGACGAGACCCTATCTCGTGATGAATCATGTCATGAAATAATGTTACCATAGCACGATAAGTGGCTGCGCTCTTCAACCGAACGGCATAACCTTGTAGCAAAGTGCCCCACCGTAACAAAAGTAGTCTTCCATGTCTTGGAGCCATTTTGATCTGATTGTAACCGGAGAAACCATCCATGAAGGAGAAAACCTTATGAGCGGTGTTGTCAACCAAAACATCAATATGAGGAAGTGGGAAATCGCTTTCTGACTCGCTTTGTTCAGATCTCAATCCACACACATTCGTACCTTACCATCCTTCGTAGGCACGGGTACCACATTTGCAACCCATCGGGATAGGAGGTGACAGCTAAGAAACCGCGTTGAACCGCTTCATAACTTCGGCTTTGATTTTCTCTCGACATCTCAGACGCATGCGAACCTTCTGCTTCATCGAGAAAACCTTCTTTTGTCGGCAATCGTGTACCACAATATCAATGTCTAAACCGCATGTCTTCGTATGACCAAGCAAAACCTCAATATAGTCTCGTAGCATCCGAACCAACCTTTCTTTAACACTGCTCTCAAGACCCGCTCCTATCTTGATCTCTTTTCTCGTCTTCGCACTCAAATTCACAACCTCAACTTGCTCTTCGGTGGTCAGATAACTCACTCTTCTTGCTGTAGCAGCCCGCAAGTTCTCCGGCACTTCACAATCTTCCTCACTTTCGCCTTCGGCTTGGTAGATCGGATTATCAAAGTCATATTTAGCACTAGCATAGTGTTATTAACGAGATTCGGAGTGATTCTCGCAGTTGTATCACGTGTGTGTAAGAACACATAGCTTTTTGAAGGGGTGATAAAGTAAAAGAAAGAAAACAAACAATTGAATGCAAAAGTCCAACGAATTTATTGAATGAAAATACGCAAACGACAGATAATAACCCTCGCAAACGAGCCATGATGCCCCGGGTAAGGCACTAGGCTTTCAAAGTTTATTGTTCAAAACATAAAGAAATACGAAAAGCAAAACAAAACAAAAGCAATTACTCCTGGCTAAAGGAGATTGGTATGACGTCTTCGGTCTTCCAATTGTCGAGCCCATGATCGGAGTTGGAAGATCCACTTGCGATGTCAAGTCGTTGTCATCGCCTTCTATAGCATGGATTCCACTGGCCGATGTGGAAAGGAAGTTGGCCGCACGTCAGGCGATCATCTTCGACCCTTGATGGTGAAGCCTAAACCACCTTGTCAAATTTGAAAGGAAGATTAGGAGCTGTCCCCAAATAGCACTACCTCCTTGTTCAACAAGAGCTTGAGCATCTTTCACGAGGCCATTCTAGGTGGAGCTTATGTAACTTCAGGAGTGACGGAGAGTCAACTGCACGACTGGTATCGTTTCAAAAGCTTGACAGGAGTCTCAAGAATTCACCCTCCATCTCAAGGTATCGGAATGACCGGAGATGACCGACCATATACTCTTCTTCACCACATACCGTGACAACCTTCCCTTTCACCGGTACTTCACTCGATGGTAGAGGTAGAGTCGCCCCATGTATCCAAGGGCCCAAGTAGGAGAATAAGCGGACGGATGTCCATGACAAAGAAGGTGGAATCCAAAGTCGGGAACCGACTTTAACAGTGAGTGAGCTCTCAAGCATCGCGGCGCTTAGAACCATCAAAAGCTCTCACAATAATGTCACTGGTCTCAAAACCAACCCTTCGACATCAAGCCGATCAAAAGCGCTTCGAAGGATATTGAGCGTAACCGTATCAACCAAAACATGAGACAATGTAACGCCTTGCATTCAACAGAGATGTGCAAGGCTTTGTTGTGTTTCTTTCCCAGGAGTCAAATCAACATCGAGAAGCCTAGGCCGTTGTTGGCAGCCAGCTAGCAATACACTTCAATTGGTCGGTGGTAGTGTTCTGCACATGAGCATTCTTCGAAACTTCACCAAGGCATTAGCATGAGCCTCGAGCACAAGAGCAAAGCGAGCATGGATATCTTGGACGGAGTCCCAATTGTTCCACAACATTGTAATCACTCTTCTTGATGATCTTCTAATTTCCTCCATTTCTTGTTGGAGGTGTCTTCAAGAACTTCCTTTGGTACTTCCGGTGAGCAGTGATGAGTCACCGGTTCTTTCCTCTAGGGGATATTGATTGAGTAGTCGGATGCGAGCTGGAGTCGCAGTGTCTTTGGAGGAGAGATATCCGGAGAGAATACTCTTCCCGCTCGTCACCATCGGATCCGTGATGTTGTCAATGTCGTGAATAGAAACTTCAGCAGAAGATCTTCAATAGTCGAGGGTCTTGCTTGACGCCATGATAGTAAACATCACCCATAATTCCAAGGGATAGCCTTGTCGAGGAATATGGCAACGGTCTTGAGAAGTGATAATGAGAGGTGCCACTCTAGGCACAGGATCGCAGAGGAAATCCTTATTGTGTTAACATCAAGATAGTCATCTGGAAATCGTCACCCCATCCTCGCCTTAACATCTTCAATAGGAATCTTGTAACTATCGTGGACGGTGTACTTCACCATGTAATCATACTTTCCGCTTGCCCCAAGGTATCCCATACAGATGGTACGGTTTCATTCGCATTGTCGATCTTCAACTTAGACATTTCTTCACACACCGCAGTGTGGTTTCAAAATAGTATCTCACGGTTATCCATCATGCAATCGAACACGCCTTCTCAACCAAGCACAACCATCGCGGATGGGCACCAACGACAATCCTCCGGCATCCCGGATTGACACCGCTTGCAACAAATTCTTCTTAATACCATCGAGGAATGGTCAAGTCATCTATGTTGAAAACATAAGTATCGCCACCAACAAAGATTGGAACTCTTGTCATGGTTAGGCATAGGCGCTGATCACATTCGAGTCTCAACAGAGGATCAAATTCAACTGCTTAGCTTCAATCATATCTTGAATCTTGTTCTTCGTGAGCCCAACAATTGTCGTGTCGTGCCTCTGGCTATTGGAATGGTAAGCACACTTAGCATTGGATTGTACTGGAGAGGAAGTGTTGACATTCGAGGAGGATCCCTCAAGGTTATCACCGCTCAACATGTGTTGCAAGGCTTGCGACAAAGGCATGTTGATCTTCAGAACCGGGCGCGCTCGCTACGCTGCTGTCTCACCGAGGTTGGCCGATGTAGGATTAGAGATCACAACCGCCCCCACAGATTGAGCGCGGTCGGTCTTGGCCGGCTTTTCCGACCATACACAACATTGGCTTTTCTTACCACCAAAAGATCTCTTCAAAGATTTGAAGATGTCTCTATCCAATCTTTCCACTCTTGATACCGCTTCAATGCGTCAATCAATATCACCTGAATCCGGATGAAGAATTTCCAATCGATGATTGAAGAACGGGCCTGTTAGTGTTCCCATGAACATATCAACCAACTCCCTATTGGACAAGGGTGGTTGAACTCCGCTAGATCTCTCCACTTCGAGCATACCCTTGAACTTCTCGTCACGACCCATAGACATGCTTTGTAGTTGCATGCGAGTGGGTGTCAATTCAAGATTGTACTCATACCGTCTCAGAAAGCATCACCAAGTCACCCAAGTACGGATACGGTCATTCTCTAGATAGTACCATTCCAATTGGGTTCCTGACAAACTCTCTTGAAAATAGTGCATCCACAACTTTCTCACATCGTGGGGTTGATCTTCCGGACATAGGACTTCAAATGCAGCTTAGGGCAAGACATGCCATCATATTTGGAAAAAGTAGGAACTTTGAACTTGGGAGGAATCACAACACCAGGGACAAGACTTAGATCATCAAAATTCAGCCCGGACATCTTCAGGTTTTCCACAGCATTCAGACGATCTTCAAGTTGCTTGTACTTGTCATCTTCCTCAGAGTGTTGGCTATAATCAGAATGATCCTCTCCTCCTTTCTTTGGCTCACGCTGATCACCTTCATCACCCTTGGTACTCCCCTCGGTATGGACACTTCCTTCAGAGAGTTCGATCCGACTAACCACTTTTGGACCCCTTTGAAACGCTCACCCATGTTGAGGAGACCAACAACCTTCTTCTTCTTGTTGATGAGCTTCTTCGATCTTCTTGGCCTTGGACCAAGTTGGTGAACATCTCAAACCGAGCATTCGAGCCCGGAGATCTTTGACTGTTCAAGAGCCATTTCTGCTAAAATAAATAGCGAGCAAATGAGAAAACCAATCTCCAATGTACCTGTGATGCAATGTTTATGCTATGTTATGCAATGTTTATGCGAATGCAATGCAATGTTTTCAAGGACCTAAGAGATTTAAATTTGTTAAACAAGCAATGAACAAACATTTATCAGTACTTCTCATTATTTTTTTTCTTTTAAGTACAAGAGATAGTTCAAAGCAATAAAAGAAAACAAATAAATCCTAAAGCTCTAAGTCTCCCATGGGCGCTTCCTCTTGGTGCCGATGTAAGCGTTGATGTTTCGCTCCTCATGAAGTAGCTTGGTCAACTCTAGGACTTTCTTCTCACTTGCATAACACTGAGCTTCAAAGGTATCCCTTTCTTCTTTAATCTGAATCCAGGATCTCTTCAAGTCTTCAAAATCGTAGGCATATCGTGATGAAGAACAAGATAGGTACGTCACCTATAGCAACAGGTTCCATAATTACTGGTAGAACAGGCGTGAATGGCATCATGAGGTTTTGAGCTCGAGCTCGCACCCATTTGAGGTAAGGTTCCCAAGGAATGGAGTTCGGGTGCCCCAAAGTCTTGGTATCGGTCTTCTTTACCATGCCCCAAGCATGTATAAACCTTGCATTCGAGATCGTGATTGTAGTCGAACACAATATCTTGGAGAAGCATATCATGTGGACCATCCTTTCGAGCAAAACCAAACTGACGTAGAGCTAGAGAAGGGTTGTAAGTAATACCTCCCCTTATACCAAGTAGTGGTACATTAGGGAATTCTCCATAACGCTCAATGAATGTGAAATCCTTTTGAGAGAAAAGATTCCAACGGATATCTGAATGAGAGAGTGACATCAATCTTTGAGACCATCTCAACCTTTGTTCGTTCTTCAAAACCGATGGAGGAAGGTGCGAAATAAACCACCTTGAAAGTAACGGTATACAACACATGAGAGTTCCTTGTCGCTTAGTAGTACGAGTGTGGAGAGAATGTAGGATGTCTCCAAGTAAAGTAGGCATGGATCGGGTAAGAAACAACTTGATGGCATTGACATCTATGAATTGATCCGAGTTAGGAATAGAACCAAACCATAAATTAGCAAGGCAACAATGTTCTCAAATGCATGGAAACTCATAACTTTGAGGAATTCTCTTTCTTGATTAAGAACTTGGAAAGTAAACCCTTAACTCCACTCCTAGTTTCCCAATTGGCTTCAATGTCCGAACGCTTAAGTGTAAGGCGGATGCAATGTCTTCGAACTTAGGAACCTTTTCTAAACCGGTGAATGGCATTTGATCAAGAATAGGTACCCCAAGTAGCTTAGAGAACTCTTCCAAGGTAGGAACCAACCGATAACTGAAATGTAAAGCAATGGTGTTTCGGATCAAAGAACTGGAATAGACATGCATCATATCTTCTTCAAAACCGAATAACCAAATCAAGTAGATAACCATGTCTTTTGATGAATCGAGCATGGTCGGAATTTCAAACCAATTCTTTGAGTTGAGAAGGGATACCCATGAAGTTGATTCGGATAGTCTTTCTAGAAGCCATAATCCCTACAAAACAGAGCAAAGATAAATCCCTAGGTCCTTGAAATAGTTAGAAATGATATGCAATGCGAATGATGTCATGATGTCATGTTTAGCACACACAAACAATTCACACAATGAGCCTAGGTTTAAGGCTTGCATGAGGTATAGGTGATTACCCCACCAAAAGTTTGAGTTGGTTCATCCTGTCCTATAATAGTAATCGGGTTCTAGGAATCTCACATCATCGATCTTTCTCGTAGGCGCTTATTTCAATACGACGGGCCAAGTGGTCGATCGAAAATGTCCCAAAAGTCTGATCTCAATGAGCGTAGCATCGAGTATCAACCAACCTCGGTCTACACCAAAGCCGGCCATCTCACTACCTTCTAATGGCCAAGATGGGTCAATTAAGGTTCTAAAAGTTTAGTTAGCGCTTGATGACACCACGCAGAAGCCAAATACTATCTTCAACTTGGGAATGAAGAGTATCGGGACAACCAAAGTGTCACGCTAACGTAGCCATCATGTTGACCGCGTAGTTATACGTCTAGCGGTCGCGATGATCTAATGCTACTTACCTAAAAGGAAACCCGGATCCGGGTGTAGGATCCCCCAACAATATAATACCCAAGCAACCCTTAAAGATAAAGCATACAAGTCAAACAAAATGATCTAGAAATCCCTAAGGCAATTCTCTCTTTTAGGGTGTACTCCCCAGCAGAGTCGCCAGTTCTGTGATACGGTGAACTGACTTTGTAGGATTTTTGTATCCAAATGTGCGGATAGCAAGAGTCGCCACCGACTTTTATTTTTATCCAATTAAGGGAAGGTAAAAGTAACAGAAAAAGACCTTCGTTAGATTCTGAGTTCGGGAGAATGGTTATGAAAAGGGAAGGTATTAGCACCCCTTTCCATCCGTAGTTATCTACGGGCTCTTAGTTGCTCTAGATCACTTTTTTAAAATTGCTTTCTGTGTGTTTGACAAAAATGTTTTGAAAAGGCATTTCGCTTTGACTTTGTAATGACTCATGTAGGAGTGTATACAAAGTGTTCGGAAATGTTGTTTCTTTTTTGTTGTTTTGAAAGGAGTTTGAACTTTGAAAAAAGTGTGTGGTGTGAAAAGCATTTGATAGAGCAAGCAACTAAAAGACTTATTTACCCACTCAGAATTGGTCGTTTTCGTACTTCTATGTTCCTTTAGAATAGCGCTAGCCATACCATTAGTTAGTAAGTAGCTCCATTCGTTAGATGTAAACGGGACATTCGAAGGGACATCGGATGGTCATAGAAGGCAACTTGTAGGAAGTATCCTAGCACATTCGAAGGGACTATCATCATTTTTCGTAGGCGGCAATCGAGGGTCAAGATCATGTATTCGGAGGCGACATTGTGGGTCTTATGATCTTTGTATCGAAGGGACTATGATGATTTGTTTGGAAGGCAACGGTGCTAGAATACCTCTACGTTCGAGGGACATGACCATTTTGAATCGAAAGGCATCGAGAGAGAATTACCCTAAGGGGTGCGTGTGTGAAAGAAGTGTGTTGAATTCAGAATATATTATCTTGAAATTAGTGTGAGCTATGTCCAATTATTATCTTGCCATACACGCCTAGTTACTAACAGTTTATAGGGTGCGGAAATTAAAATGCGGAATGTAAAGATGCGGAAAAATAAACCTACGCTATTACATGGCTTTGGGGCAGATACATAATTTAAAATGCGGAAAATAAAATCCTAAATTAAACTATTACATCCCATAAACAGTTACATTATTGGAAAAATAAAAATGATAAAAGAAAAACGTCCGAATCGGAGCAACTTGTGAAAGAATAAGAAAATCGGGAAATATGACAAAATCGAAATAAGAGAAGATGTTAGAAAAATGCAAATTTTAATATGAGAAAATTAATATATGCTGGAAATAAGATAAATATATTAAAATAATTTTTTGGGATTTTTTGGAAAAGATTTAATAATTAAAATGCAATTTATAATGATTTAAATGCTAAAATAAAAATAAAATAAATATGCATGCAAAAATTATATTTTTTAATTTATTAAATTAAATAAACATTTTTATGAAAATAATGCAAAAAGAAAAAATGTTTTTGGTAATTTTTCAATGCAAAAATAAAATCATGAAAACAATTAAAATAATATGCAAAAATATTTGAAATTGAAAAAAATATGAAAATAATGAAGTTTGTGAAAAAGAGGCAAAACATGCCCTGGCCGGATTCGAACCCATGACCATTGAGGGCATCTGGAAACAGTGAGCGCCTTTACCACTACGCCATGTGTGCAGGCCTGTTTGAAATCCGGATCGAATGGAACAAAGACAGATGTCGTCTCCTGGCTTCCTCAACTGCGCGCGAAGCTTCATCGTCCCAGATTTGAATATTTGAAGCTAGCATCGGCTTTTCTTCGACGCTAAAGGCCCTGGCAAAATGGAAAACACAATATACGTAATATAAATTATATCTAAGGCCATGGATCGATTCGTCTTGGTCCACTGATTATCCTGGTGGCATCGGTTTGGTCCAATTTGTCCTATTTAAAGAAACCCTAAATCATGACCTGAAACCCTAATCATGGCGTATCATGCTCCAGGCCACGAAAATCCAATTGAACGACCCAGAAAGCTTGCAAACCTTGCTCTAAGCACGAAAACAACAACAAAACACATTAACAATGCATGAATAACAGAATTCGAATTTGGAAAAAACAAGAACAAACCGAAATCGTATTTCTTGATTCTGGATGTTTTTTGGCAATGTAAGTATCTGGGATCAATCCTGAGGTATCAAGGAATGTGTTTGACACCTTAAAATTGATTGAAAATGGTTGGAACTAGGGTTGCCAATTGCTTGAGTGACACGGTTTTTTGAGCTTTGGAATAGGGTTTGTAGAGCAATTTTTTCGTTCTTTCTTGATAGGTATGCACCATGTATTTATACTGGATGGATTTGGGATTGAATTTGGAAAGAATCAATCAATATTCAATGGAAATCAAATTTGATATTTCCATGAAAATCAAATCTTCAAAGCTTGATCAATTTCAATCCAATCTTGCCTTTCTTGCTCCAATTTCGAATTTGCTGGCATTTGTGAGTTAATTGGACCTTAAGGAAAGAATAAAATCAATCTTTGCCATTAATTTCAATTTTATAATTTATTTTAAGATTTAATTTGCATTTAAATGAATAAATTACAAATTAAATAGAAAAATAAATCAAAAATTCGTGGCTTTGGGCTTGGACACTCCTAATTGCTTGAGGAACAAGTTAGGATGAAGAAAAGTAGGCCCATTTGCAAAAGATTTGATTTTTGAAGTATCTCTTTGTGCATTCTTCCAAAATTGCCCAACTTGTAGATGGTGTAACTTGCTCAATATTCCACATTTTTGAGTGTTCTTGGACTATTTGGAAAGCTCTAAGAGTCCTCTAACCAATGTATTTGGTCTCATCTCAATTGGAGTTACCATGCTCAAAATATCTTCAAAACAAAAGTTGACTTTTGTTGACTTTGAAAATGACCAGAATGTTTTGAGCTATACCTCTCAAATGAAGCATTTTTGGACATTCTTGTGAGACATGAAGTTGTAGAGAATTGAATTTCCTTCAAAACAAGAGGTGGTGGAAAAATTTCGAGAAAGTATGAGAAAGTTATGACCAATAAAGTTCATTGACTTTTCATCTAGAAACCCTAATTTAGAAAGTTTGACTTTGGGCAAATCTTGAGTTTTCTTGATGAATCATGATCAACCCTTGATCAAATGATGAATTTAACTTCAAAATGAGGATGTTGACCAAAAATCGAAGTTTTGACTGTATGTTGACCACATTGACTTTTGTCCAATACCCGATTTTCAACCATCCGAACAATTGTCCGAGGAAACTTGACTTGTGAGGCTTGAAACTTGACATGGAGAATATTTGAAGCATATGAGGAGGCATGAAGGCCATTGGAGATGTTGGAAATCCATCTTGACTTGAGAGATACCAAACCCTAGTTTGGGTTGATTGTCTAGGAGAGAGTTTGTCTGATCAACTCTTGAGGAGTCCTTGAGTATGGATGTATGAAATCTCTTGAGTAGATGGAGGGCAAATTTTGGGGTATGACACCTTCTCCTGGGCCTCCTAGTTAAATCACTCTTAAAGCCAAGCTAGCCATACCCTATAGCCTCCTTTTGGGCTCCCAATACAAGGACCCTCAAGCAAAACGCTGTTAGCTGGCAATTTCGAAAAAGGGTAAAATTGGCATAGACGAATAAAATATGTTTACTATCACATGGAAAAGAGATTAATATTTGTTGGTGATAGGTAAACATAAGGCCTTTTTTGTTTCATAGATAAAGGATCTTTCGATTGCCAATGGTGAGCGATATTTCGAACTAAAGTCTTTAGTATTTTTAGGATATGAAGAAATTCCTTTAAATAAATATGCCAACATTGGAGCGGTCCAAACAAAGGATCAAGTAAATACAAGTGGTTATGGAATTCAATTTCAATGGAACTCAAGATTCAATTTTGAATAAAAAGGCGCCATTGTAAGGGACGCTGGAGATTGGTGAACTAAAGAGACTTGCATGTCTTAAACGTGGCGCAATATTATAGTAAGACCGTTAGGTCGTAACATTATAAATAGATGTTTTCTATTAGATTTGGGGTGTTCGTTAGATGTACTAAAATTTCTCAAATACTCAAATTACCGTGATCGAAAGGGAAACGAGTCAAGGAGATATCATGTACGTTAAGAACATCATGTTGTTTTATAATTTAAATGCCGCTTATTATCATTTATTTCCGCTTCCTGCACTTTTACCTTTAAAGTATTTCGATTCTTTTCTTTTCATCTTTATTCCATTTGCCTTTAAACACTTATTGTTCTAGAAACCTATTTACTTTCAAACTTTTATTGTATTTTCCCGTAAATTGTTACTTTTAAGAGTGTCCTTACCTTTACATTCAATTGTCAATAATCAAGTTTAAGTTCAAATCTTTACACAAACCACAAGATATTTCCATAGTCAACTTTAAGTAAGTGCTTTAAGAATCAATTGAAGATCATGGGTTTGAACATAAAAATCTATTATGACACATGTGTCCTAGGATCAATCTAGTCGATCCCGTAAGTAACCAATGATAAATAGTAAAATTGAAGATTAGCGGTTGTTTACGAAATCACCGTAAACAATTGGCACACCGTGGGACAAAGGTCATATTAGAAACCATTTATTAGAATTTTATGAACATTGCAAAATTTGAACTGGTATATGAACCTTCAAGTGGTAAAATAAAAGATAATAATCAGATATACCCGTAAGACAACGTATCAAAACAATGACAAATACAACCAACCAAGATAGGGACAAACCTCCTTACAAGGAGCGCCAACAATGCTTTCGATCGATGTCTCTAGTACTATCCCCTGGTAGTTCGAACGCGCCCCATTTAGTGTGACGTAAATACCATCCGCCATTTCAACTATGCCGCACGCAGAAGTCAACCATATTCGACTCCCACTAGGCCTCCGTGTTTTGACCCTTTAAGGCCCGTAGATCCACAAGATGGGATGCCAACTTCGCTTATGGCAGGTTACATAACGCACCCATTTTGTCCCCATCCGAGGATCCGTTCAGAACGAACCATTTCGCTACAAACCCCGTAACTTGGGAAATCGAACCAATGGCCTACCCCGACAACTAACAATCAAAATAGACAATGATGGATGACAAGAACTATGATATGGTAGGAGTCTTAGCCCGCGAAATGAATGCTATTTTTGGTCCTTTAATTCAGAATATAAATCGAACAAACCAAGAAAACACAGCCCATATGTCTAGGATAGCAGATTTCTTTGGTGCCCCTGATGCGCCTGGGAGACGTAGGCAGAATCCAGTGGTGATTCGGAACGAAGAACCTACCATTGAACAAGTTCGACCCCCTATACGAGGGATCGAAGAGAGAAACGTAGGGCCAAGATTAAGGCAACCAGACGTTCAAGAAGACCGGATCGAACAGCCTAGACCGTTAGTGGTTGTCAACAGGACCGTAATGCGATTTAAATTGTCCATAGGGTCAGGAACGACGATTTAGTGGCAGAAAATAATCTAACCGCTATGATAGAAAGAATAATGGCCCAAAATGGTGTAAATTCGGGATTTAGAAGGCCAAATTATACTTCTTCTATTGTAGGTTACATTCTACAAAAATTACCTGTGGGTTTCAAAGTCCCCAAAATTTGCCGGTGATACCAAAGGAGTCGACAAGAGAACACATAGCGAGATATTTGATCAAGTAGGGATATATCAAATAACGAAAATCTTAGGATAAAATATTTTCCAAGTTCTTTGACAAAGAACGCTACGTGGTTCACCACATTACCCCGGATCCGTGGATACTTGGCCCTATTTGGAAAGACTCTTTCATGAGCAATTCTACATGGGCCAATCCAAAATCACCGAAAGAACTGCAAGCATTAAAAGAAAGTTTACGTAACCCATAGATGACTATCTCGAATAGATTCGACCGTTAAAATCTAGATGTTTTACAAGAGTGCCGAACATGAATTGGTCGAAATGGCCGCAGGAGGCCTAGATTATTCCATTCGAAAGAAACCGGATACCCAAGATCTAAGGGATATGGCCCAATTGGTCGATAGAGTTCGACAAGTCGAAAGGTTAAAAGCGAAAAAGCTAGGGCTAGTAAGAATCATAAGAAAGAACGAATAGCCTATATAGAGGCGGAAGAAGAAAACATAGATGATTTCAAGACCCATACAATTTCGACCACCAAATAGATCTTGTGAACTAAAAGAGGCACCCCTTACGCTTGCGAGTTCGCTTCCTTCCAATGGAAAAGACATCCGAAAATGAGAAAATGAGAAATATCCTAAGAAAATATACACTTTCGATATAACTAAATGTGATGAAATCTTCGATTTGCTTGTTAAGGATGGCTGCTTAATAGTTCCTCCGAACCTTAAGATTCCTCCATTGGAACAAAGGAAGAAGAGGGGTTTTGTAAGTACCATAATTTCCTAGGTCATAAAACCTCACAATGCTTTTCGGATTTGATACGTAATGCAATCAAGGATGGCAGTTGAAATTTGCGGACAAAAAACCCCATGAAAGTGGATACGGATCCGCATCGATGGCGGAAACCAACTATGCCGAGCCTTTGGAAATCAACATGATCAAGTTCGAGAACAAGGTTCAAACAAACGTGGAGTTCAAGAAGATGGAGGTTTTGTCCTGGTTAAGGAAGGAACTACTGATAACCTTCCAAAGGTGCTCAAGGCAAAACTAATGAAAGAGGCAATACAGGCTACTAAGGGCCAAGATATTGTCGACAAAAATTTAACTAAGGCTACTGAAGGTCTCAGGATGAAGTTCGAGAAGGTCAGAATTTCTGATGACCCAATGCTGGGAGTAAACATGGTGGATTTCGAGCAGCCACACGCCGAAATGCAAGAAGCGGAACGATGCTTGGAGAAAGAAAGAGAACAAAAGAGGGAAAGCTTGCCAAAGAAAGATGCAAGCCTGAGTACCTATTTCACTGTCATAAGAAGAACCAAGACAAGTTGCTGTGCCCAAGATGCAACATCATTTGCAACCCCAGGATAGCTGCTGAATTCGAAAGGGCCCAGAGGGAGCGCACAAGAATTAATTGGAGGCAAGACAATCGCCAGGTGGTATACCCTGTATCGATGAAAGCTCTTGAATTCATAGTTCGATGCCACAAGATTGGTACGGAATGTCCGATTTGTCCCGTATGCAGCAGCTTATGATAAAGGAATGTCTCAAGCATTTGAAACAGTCCTGCTCGCTTTGGGGACGCTAAAGTGGAATCCTTCAAGAACGCTGATCCGGGCGTAACCATGCAGAAGACCGATGCCCTTATCCTAGGGAAGCAAGGAAGGTATCTTTCAAATTACCTGCAGAGATCCCTACTGATAGGTGGCTGCAAGCAAAGAATGACAAAGGAAGGGGCAAATGGCGCAGTTTCGACCAGGGCGGAAGAACCGCTATGGCATACAGGAGGCAGTTTAATTCGAATAGAAGGGAGGAAATCAGGCTGGAAAATTATAAAGGAAAAAACCCAATGTCGCGCTCTCAATGGCGCAGACACCAACGTAACAAGAAGGCGGCGAAGGAGTCGAAGCCCATGGAAATTGGCGAGTCTAGCACTAACAATCCAAAGTCAGTAACTCAGCCTGGGGGCAAACCCCCGGTATCCAGAAAGTTATTCTCACCAAAGAAGGAGGTCGAAGAACCAAAGGAAGCAGTGAACGAAGAAGATCTAATGACTGATGATTTCGAGTCAGAAGGGGAGTCTTTCTTTAACGCCAATTGTAATGTTGTATCAGTTTTACCTTGCGAGTTTGAACATAATACAGAAGTATGGGTTGGAGAGGAAAGACGAAGAGGAAATGGCCAAACACAGGCCGTGTGTTACTATATAATGAATAACGGTGCAATGAGGAGCGTAATGCTTTTTCGAAAGACCGACGAGGAATGAAGAATCATTTGAAACCTCCGCTCATTAGGGCCAAAGTGGAGCAACACGGCGTAAATAAAGTCTGGTGACGGAGGAGTGTCAATTTAATGCCCGATTCATGCTAAAAAGGATAGGGATGCAGGATTCGACGCTCGACCTCATAACATGGTACTCTCCATTACGAAGGTAAAGTTGGTAAGACACTAGGGTAATACAAGTGAATCTCACGGTTGGTTCCCTGACTAGGCCAACCATGTTCATGGTAATAGCCAAGGCCAACTACAACATGCTACTTGGCGTAGAATGGATCCACGGAATTGAGTGTACCTCTTCAATGCATCAAAGATTAGTACTATGGAGAGAGGATGGAATAGTTGAAACTATAGAGGCTGACCGAGTTATTATATGACGATATTAATCATGTTGATAAGAGGAATTTTGACCGTAATATGGCCAACATTGGGCCATGCAACCCACCAAGAGTACTTCAACCAAATGAAAATGCCTACTATTCTCTAACACTTCGTCCTAATGGCTTCCAAGGGATAGAGAACCGATGGGATGGACAAGAAGTTGAAGAAGAAGGTGACTTGACGATCCGCCAACCGGCCGACAACGAAGGGTGTTATGACGAAACCAACTACTATCAAGCTTTCACCTATCCGCCGAGAATAAGAAAAGACGGCTCGGCCGAGATACAAAATATGGCTGCACAAGCCATAGACACTAAAACAAAAACAACGCAGCAAAAGCAAGTCCCGAGGGCACCCATCTTACCCCACCCATGAAGGACAAACTTCCACACCAATGGATCACGGATAGACGCTATCTATGATCAAGAGCCATTAGGTTTCAAAAGATCCAGATCAACGAATGCCAAGATGTCGGCTCAAGACCCTTGGAGGAAGTTAATATTGGGGATGAAGTCGAAAAAGAGTAACGACATTAGTGCGAAACTCAATCCCTTGAAGCATAAGGTGATCGAATTGCTCAAAGCAAATAAAGATTGTTTCACCGATTACGACGAAATGCCCGGTTTGAAAAGAGAATGTGGAACATAGGCTTCCGATCAAGGATGGCAAGAAGCCAAGCAAAGCGCCTAGAAGATTCGCACCAAAGAATCCTCTCAAGATCAAGGCGAAATAGAACGATTGTTCACCGCAAGTTTATCGTAACCACGAGGTACGCCGAATGGCTTGCTAATATTGTACCGTTATTAAGAAAATGGTTCTTTACGATTTGCATAGATTTTAGGGACTTGAATATCGCTACCCCAAAAGACGAATACTCTATGCCTATAGCGAAATGTTAATTGATTCTCGCAGGTTATGAATACCGAGTATGCTGACGGATATTCGCTATAATCGATTTTCATTGGAGGATGATGTCCCCAAAAGCCTTCCGATGCCCAGCGCTTTAGGCACATATGAATGGTAGTAATGCCCTTTGGCTTAAAAATGTGGGCAACATACCAAAGAGCAATGAACACAATATTCCATGACTTTATCGAAACATTTATGCATTTACATAGATGATATAGTGGTCAAATCGGTTTCGATGAGGATCATTTAAGTCACTTGAGCCAATCATTCGAACGAATGAGGAAGCATGGCTTAAAATGAACCTCTTATGTGCTTTTTTCGCAGGCTGGGATTTCCTTGGCTTCGTGGTTCACAAGAAGGGCATCGAAATCAACCTCGAATAAAATAAAGGCCATCATGGAGACAAAGCCTCCTTCAACAAAGAAAGAACCGCAATCCCTTTGGGTAAAATAAACTTTTGAGGAGATTTATATCCAACTTGAGTGGGCGAACCCAAGCTTTCTCCATTGTTGCATAAATCGATAATTTTGATTGGATGATCAACATCAAGAAGCATTTGAAAAATCAAGACTTACTTGATGCACCCTCCGATCCTAGCAGCCCCTTCTAAAGATAGGCCAATGCGATTGTATATCTCTCTAATGTAACCATAGGAAGCATGCTGGCTCAGAAAATGAAGATGGCATCGAAAGAGCCATTTACTATATTAGTAGAGTTTTAAATAATGCGTAAACTAGGTACAATAGTATAGAAAACTATGTCTTTGCTTATATTTCTCGTGTACAAAACTCAAGTATTATATTAAACCCGTTGATGTTTATGTTTCGCCTCACTTTGATGTCATTAAACATATGTTGTCAAAGCCAATCATGCACAGCAGATTGGTAAATGGGCCTTGGCACTCATTGAATATAATCTCGCCTTTAAGCCTTTACAGTTATGAAAGGACAGTGGTTTCGATTTCATAGTCGACCACTCGTGAATGAGAATTTCGCATTAGATTATGTCGAAACTCACCATGGAAATTATATTTCATGGCTCAACACATAAAATGGAAGTGGTGTCGAATATGTATCATTTCAAGGAATTCCAACAAAATTCAAGTATAAGTTGGAAGGCCCTTTATGTTCGAACAATGAAGTCAATATGAAGCACTAATTGTCGGACTTGAAGCTTTGTTGGAATTGGGGCAACCAAAGTCGAAATAAGAGGAGACTCGAACTAGTCATCAAGCAAATAACCAAAGAATACAAGTGTATCAAAGAAAATTTGATCATGTACTTCGTTATTGCTAATCGATTAATCAAGAAATTTGAATATGTGGATTTAAAACACATTCCTAGAAGTGATAATCAAGAGGCAAATGACTTGGCTCAAATAGCCTCGGGATATAGGATATCAAAAGAAAACCCAATACCTCATAGAAGCTAGGGGAAGAATAATGGCTACAAAGTTATCACCCTTAGATTTAGAAAATACGAAATTAGGCTATTCAAACCAGAGGAATTCAAGTTTTTAACATAGATGCTTTAGCAGATACAGATTAGGACTCCTATAGTAAACTATTTGAGAAATCCTTCAATAAATACAGAGAGGAAAGTCAAGTACGAGCATTGTCTTACGAGTGATCGGGAATGAATTATTTAAGAAGACCCTAGGAGTGCTACTCAAATGTTTAGGGAAAACGAAGCATATTTAGCCTTGTCTAATGTGCACAAGGAGCAGGGCACATCAAGCAGGCCACAAAATGAAATGGCTCTTGTTCAGATATGGAATGTATTGGCCCACTATGCTCAAAGATTGCATAGAATTCGCCAAAGGTTGTGAAGAGTGTCAAGTCCATGCTGGCATTCAACATGCTCCCAAGCGAGCTACATTCGATTGTTAAGCCTTGGCCTTCGTGGATGGGCATTAGATTTGATTGGTGAAATTCGCCAACATCATCTAAAGGACGTAAATATATTCTTGTAGGAATAGACTATTTCACAAAGTGGGTCAAGTGATTCCTTTAGTGAATGTAGACCAAGAAGCTATTATAGAATTTATTCGTAGCAAGTAATATACTGATTTGGGATACCGTAAAGTATCACAACAGATCAAGGTTCAGTTTTCAGGCTTAAAATGCAAGAGTTCGCACAAGAAATAGGATTCAAACTACTCACATCAACACCTTATTACGCCCAAGCAAACGGTCGTAGAAGTACCAATAAAGTCATAATAGGTTTGATCAAGAAGCATATAGGTCGAAAACCAAGAAATTGGCACAAAACCTTAGATCAAGCTCTATGGGCTGTCGAACGCCTCCTAAGGAGGCAACGAATACCACCCGCTTCGACTTACATTTGGGCACGACGCGTGTTGCCAATAAATACATCTACAATCACGTAATCCAAAGACGTAACGAAATACCCATTGATCAATACTGGAAATGATGATGAATGAATTAGTGGATATAGATGAAGAAAGGCTACGTGCTTTAGAGGTTATGAGAAGACAAAGAAAGGGTAGCTAGGCGCATAATAAAAGAGTTAAGAACAAGAAATTTTCAACCAATGATCCGTCCGGAAAGTTATTTTGCCTATGGATAAGAAGAATAGAGTACTGTAAATGGTCACCCCATGGGAGGGACCTTTTCGTATTTTGAAAACATTTTCAATAATGCCTATGAGATAGAGGAATTAGCGTAAGATGTAAGAATCTTAAGAGTAAACGGAAATACTTAAAATGTATAAACCATACTTGCAGAAATTCAATTACTCGCACTAAATAGATATTGAAGATGGAATAGAGCTAAGAGAGAGCCATGTAAATAACAAATATGAGTCATGTTCAAATATAGGAATACATAATAAAGTTTTTTAACATTTCCAAGAAGTAAAAGGAGCATCTCGCTTCAACCTAGCAAATTTGTTTTTGCACAAGTTGATTCTACATTGATTCGTGTGTTTGATCCTTTCAAGCTCTTCGATTTCTTGGTTTATACCTTCACCGCTCCATCTGCTTAAGACTCGTGAGATCGATCCGCAAGCCCTTGATCATCGCAGACTTCATAGTCGCTTGCGAGTTATCTGCTCACCTTCGCACCGCGATTTTGCTTAAGCTCCTCAACTGGGACTCCTGAATAAGATAGACCGACCTAGAACATCGTGCCTATCTTTTGTCGCATTTTCAGACTCTAAAGCTTCTCGCCTTTTAGTAAGCTCAAGTCCGGTCATAGGCGTTAGATAAAGCTTCTCGCTTGGTTTGAGTTTTAGCTTCGATACCATGAAGCCCGATGTATGCGATTAACTTCATCAAGGAGGAGTTGCAAATCATAAATGATCTCACCACGCCGAGGGCAAATACTAAGATCTATTTGTGTCAAAAGATTCTTCATCGAAAAGTAAACCCTGTGGTTGTCTTGTAAGATGGTGAAGAAATCAACTTGAAAAATAGTATTATTAACCTCTTGAAGAAGCTGGTCAAGAGAAGTGAGAGGCGTATCCTCTTTTGATTGACTCGAATCACTAGATGGAATCGTGCTCGAAGAAGGACCACATTGAGATAGCATCAACGGTTAGAAATTTTTTGACCTTTGGAGAGTAGTGGGACACGTGTAAGCATTTTATTGAAAAGGCAAAAAGGTGAATTTTTTCAACTTCCTAGGGTGTGACGTGTTGTCATTTGGGAAATGACGTTTTCTCTAATTATTAACATTTAACTGCTATGATAGCACGTTTAGGTGTGCTGATTAGACATTAGCAGAAAAGTTGGATACCTACTCGACGCCATGTACAGGAAATCATTATCAGTATCGAAATTGCATGAGATATTCAAGAACAAATATTTCTATATCCGTCGAAATAACTGTTTTGAGGGCAATTTGTTAGGGCAATTTCAAAAAGGGTAAAATTGGCATAGACGAATAAAATATGTTTACTATCACATGGAAAAGAGATTAATATTTGTTGGTGATAGGTAAACATAAGGCCTTTTTTGTTTCATAGAGAAAGGATCTTTCGATTGCCAATGGTGAGCGATATTTCGAACTAAAGTCTTTAGTATTTTTAGGATATGAAGAAATTCCTTTAAATAAATATGCCAACATTGGAGCGGTCCAAACAAAGGATTGAAGTAAAATACAAGTGGTTATGGAATTAATTTAATGGAACTGAAGATTCGAATTTTGAATAAAAAAGGCGCCATTGTAAGGGACGCGTGGAGATTGGTGAACGAAAGAGACTTGCATGTCTTAAACGTGGCGCAATATTATAGTAAGACCGTTAGGGTCAGAACATTATAAATAGATGTTTTCTATTAGATTTTGGGGTGTTCGTTAGATGTACTAAAAATTTCTCAAATACTCAAATTACCGTGATCGAAAGGGAAACGAGTCAAGGAGATATCATGTACGTTAAGAACATCATGTTGTTTTATAATTTAAATGCCAGTTTATTATCATTTATTTCCGGTTTCCTGCACTTTTACCTTTAAAGTATTTCGATTCTTTTCTTTTCATCTTTATTCCATTTGCCTTTAAACACTTATTGTTCTAGAAACCTATTTACTTTCAAACTTTTATTGTATTTTCCCAGAAATTGTTACTTTTTAAGAGTGTCCTTACCTTTACATTCAATTGTCAATAATCAAGTTTAAGTTCGAAATCTTTACACAAACCGTCAGTATATTTCCATAGTCAACTTTAAGTAAGTGCTTTAAGAATCAATTGAAGATCATGGGTTTGAACATAAAAATCTATTATGACACATGTGTCCTAGGATCAATCTAGTCGATCCTGTAAGTAACCAATGATAAATAGTAAAAATTGGAAGACTAGCGGTTGTTTACGAGAAATCACCGTAAACAAACGCCCAATGCTTACAATGAAAGATTCAATGTTTTTTTCAAAACATCTTTCTTAATTGTAAGTGGCAACGCTTGTACACTCAAGCAAAACTCCCAATGCTTACAATGAATCATTCAAACAATCAATTTTCAAAAAATGTATGTGATGAAATAGATTAGATATATTTTTCATTAAGATGACACTTGTTGTTGTCTCTTATAATCTTTGCTTCCACTAGCACATAAGTGGAAACTACGATTGCTCTAACTTTCTTAACCTCCGTTTGAGAATACGTAGGCACAAGGTCTCACCCTTGGCGAGCATACTTCTTTCTCTCTCAAACCAAACAAACCTTAGTTTCCCTTAGATCCAAGCTACAATTGCACTGATTCCCTCTAAGGGGTATGTATGCAAAGGATCCCAATGATCTTTGGGAGCATAATCATAATAAATAAACTTAGGTTCCTACCTAGCCTATCCTTCTTAAATCCCAAAGGTGAAAATTTCCCAAAATAGCATATCAAATAAAACAAATGCAAAAAATGTCCTATAGAGTACTATAGATATATAGGGTGCTAATACCTTCCCTTTATATAACCTAACCCTCTTACCCAGGTCACTCCCCCATGTGTTGCGTTTAGTTTCACGCTAATCGCATTGCATATCTTTTTTAGGGTATTTCAGCTTTCCCCTTTTCCTTTCCTTCTTGTTTGGAAACAATAAAGCTTGGTGCTCGCGACATCTTTAAAAAAAATCAAAGAGTAAATATTTTTGAACCGAATATTAGAATTCTGATTCTATTCCCTCGTTCTTCACTTTTTACCGCGAACATATATATAATTCAAGCCATATTGCTTCTATCTATGCTTTTAGCAAGGAAGTATTGAAAAGCTCTATCATATTTGATTACCTCACTAGTAGCAGATATGTTAGAAATGATCTCTTCTTCTAACTTAGAAACTTTACTTTTCAGAGAAGAATTTGATTTTTCTAAAGAAAATAGTTTTTCATTTAAATCTAAAATATTTGGCTCAGTCTTAGTTGAAGTTTCAGAAGCAAACACAAAAGTCTTTTTCAGAGTTTTGTGTTTGCTTGGAAGAAGTTGATACATTTTCATAAGTATTGGTAAACCTAATTCAAGTTCAGAATGAGATAAGGAAGAAAGTACCTCTCTGTCGTCATCAGAGTCTGACTCTTCATCAAGAAGAAGTTCATCTTCTGATAAAGATTCGCTGATGTTAGTCTTTTCCATGAGTGCTTGGTATGTTCTTCATCAGAATCTTTTTCTTCTGATTCTGAATCATCCCACGTTGTCATGGGACCCTTCTTGGCTTTGAAAACCTTCTTAGGTTTTTTTGTCTTTCTTGAGATTTGGGCACTCATTATTATAATGTCCAAGCTTCTTGCATTCGTAACAGATAACTTTCTTTCCAAAAGCTTTCTTTTGAGCATATGTAGACTCAGGTCTACCATTAGTTCTTCTTGGCCCTCTAAAATTTCTCTGCCTGTGTTTCCACAGCTGGTTTATTTTTCTTGAAATAAGAGACAGTTCATCTTCGTTTGAGCCTTCTTTAGATTCTTCCTTTCTTGATAAGCCATTGTCTTTTTAGACTTAGACTTCATAGCAATAGATTTACCTCTCTTCTAAGGTTCATCTTCTTGAAGCTCTATATCATGACTTCTCAAAGAACTAATTAGTTCCTCAAGACTTGTGTTGTTAAGATCCTTTGCCAATTTTAAAGAAGTTACCATAGGTTTCCATTTTACAGGCATACTCCTGATAATCTTCTTGACATGATCAACAGTGGAATAACCTTTGTCCAGAACTCTGAGTCCTGCAACAAGCATCTGGAATATTGAAAACATAGATTCCACAGATTCATCTTCTTCCATTTTGAAGGGTTCATACTTCTAGAGCCGAGCTTTTGTCTCCTTCATTTGAGCATTTCATTCATGATTCATCAGAAGAGAATTAAAGATAAACTTTGTAGTTTCTCTATCTGTGATCTTTTCATACTCTGTATATGAAATAACATTGAGAAGAATGGTTCTTGCTCTATGATAATTTTTGTACGTCTTCTTCTGAGAATTTGATAAAGCGTTTCTAGAAATATTCTTCCCTTCAGAGTCTTCTAGATAACTGTAGCCATTGACTACCACATCCCATAGATCCAAGTCAAATCCCATAAAGTAACTTTATATTCTATCTTTCCAATATTCAAATTTATCATCATCAAAGATATGAGGTTTTGCACTATATAAATTTATTTCCTTGTTATCAGAAGTGAAAGCAGTATGAGTAGGTGTTGCCATCGTTTTTCATGCACATCGGATCAGTACTAATCATTGTAAAGTGTTTGATAAAAATTCAAATTTTTTTATCACCTTAGAACTGGAGCTCTGATGCCAAATGAAGTTGTGAAAAACACAAGAAATGGGAGTTTTGAATTGGGGTTTATGCAAAAAAAACTTTTTGTTAAAAAATAATCCCCTTAAGAAAACTTCTTCACTTTTGATAATAAGGTAGAGAATGCAAGCAAGAAGAAAATATATAGTATGTTTATACTAGTTCACTTGATAACCTCAAGTTATTGTAGTCCACCCGTTAAAGTGATTTTTCCTCTCTCAAGCGAGGTCTTAATCTAATAATCAAACTGATTATACAATGCACAAGCAACTGCAAGTGACTAACATTACAATTTCTAAGACACACTAATCTTAGACTTCTCAAGGATACATACCAACTGGTCCTTGAAGGAAATCAAACAATAATTTTAACAAAATTTCTTTACAATAATGATGCTTCTACACAAGTGGATATATAAACAACACTTTTAGAATATAGACTTAGAGAAATATGAAAACTTATGAACAATATGAACAGTTGATAAAGCTCTTCAAGAATATAATTTTCCCGCGTTTCGGTGTTCCTCGACTTGTTATTAGTGACGGTGGCTCTCATTTTATTTCAAAGATATTTGACAAATTACTATCTAAATATGGAGTAAAGCACCGCGTAGCAACACCTTATCATCCGCAAACTAGCAGACAAGTCGATGTTTCGAACAGAGAGATTAAACAAATATTAGAAAAAACTGTCGCTATATCTCGAAAAGATTGGTCATCCAAGCTTAACGAAGCTTTATGGGCTTATAGGACAGCTTACAAGACTCCTATCGGAACTACACCTTTGAAAGTTGTTTACGGAAAATCATGTCACCTCCCGGTAGAATTAGAGCATAAAGCTTATTGGGCGATAAAAACTCTAAATATCAACTACACTGCTGCTGGCGAGAAACGAATCCTCGATTTACATGAACTGGAAGAATTACGATTAGACGCTTACGAAAATGCTAAAATATACAAAGAACGAACTAAAAAATGGCACGATAAGCGTTTATCTCGGAAAGAATTTAGTGTGGGAGACGTCGTACTCCTTATTTAATTCTAGACTTAGACTCTTCCCTGGAAAACTTAAATCTAGATGGTCCGGTCCTTTCGAAATTACAAAAGTATTTCCTAGCGGAGCGGTAGAAATTAAGGATAGAAATAGTGCCCCATTTATCATAAACGGACAGCGGTTAAAACAGTATCATCATATCGAAAATAGAGATTATACGAATAGTCTAAAACTTATAGAACTGCCAACTATTTCTCCCGACTGATCTTTCACTAGGTACTTAGTCAGGCTTATGACGTTAAAAACAGCGCTTCATGGGAGGAAACCCATTTATTTGTTTTTGCTTGTTATTATGTTTGTGTTTTTCTTTTACAATTTGCTATTTAAACTTTTGTAAAACTGCTGCTGATTTCAAAACAACTTTGCTTGCCACAGGATTTCTGAAAAGTCTTTTTCTCTCTTACTTTCTCCTCTACTCTGTTTCCCCGTTTTACTTTTGCTATGGATCCTCCACCGAACTTTATGGAAACCACCTTTAGAGGTAGAAACCAAAGAAGAAGATTTGAGGCTTTGTCTCAACGAGACATCAGTTAAACCCAATATCATGATGAACCCACTATGGACGCTTTAGGCATAACTGACAGTGTTTATTACATGTTTAACTAATTGGGATGGAGAGAGCACACCTTAAGTCTAGGTTTATCACCTACCGAGAGCTTACCCTTGAGTTCCTGAGTTCTTTAGTTTATATACCTGAACACGGTGTTGGAGCCAGAAAAGGAATCATCGCCTTCTGACTTTTTGGTATTGAGTTCACCTATAACCATAGGGACTTAGCTGCTTTATTAGGATTCCCTAGTGGACCCTTAGCTTTTACTACCCCTGAGGCGGATTTACTGGATTTTGAGCTGGATTACTTCTGGGGTACTTTAACCGGAAACTATCATCCTGACCTAGAGAGTATGGATAACAATGAGATACATAACCCCGCTATCCGCTATTTCCATAGGATTCTTGCCCACACTTTGTTTGGAAAAGAACAAAACCAAAATGTTGTATCCAAGGATGAGTTATCTTTTTTTTATTGTATGAACCAAGGACGCCCTGTCAATGTTGTCCCACTCCTGATGAAAACCTTTACCCGCATTAGTGAGGACCCTAATGTTCCTGTCAGTGTGGGAGGATTAGTTACAATGATTGCCAATGCTCTTGGACTTCGTTACCAACTAAATAATTGTGCACCATTTGGATCAATTAGGCCTATGAACATTGATTTCTGTTTCAACAACCGGATAATAGGAAATTTAGGCCCTGCACCTTATGAATACCTGATAAGAAACGAAGTTGTTACTCTTTTTACCCTTCCAAACCATGCCCAAGTAAGTGTCCATAACCGTGATAATTGGTTATATGAATTGAATCCTCCAGACCACCCTTCAACACCAGAAACACCACAATCTTATTTTGTTGCTGATAATTTCATGTCTGAAAACGAAACGGATCCTGAAACCCCTCCTGGTTACCATGATTTTACCAATATGGCTGAAGCACAAGTAGCCCCTGACATAACCCAAGGAGAATACACTACACACTTGAATACCATTCTGACCACTTTGGATTCTTATAAAACTGACATTGATGGAATAAAGAATGAATTTAAGAATATGCGTTTGGATCTCATTGGCTTAACTGACATCACAGTGGAACAATTCTATAACATCACCAAAGCTTTAGAAAATTTAAAAGCAAAGATTGGATGAAGCAGTTCTTAGTTTCTTAGTTTCTCAGTTTTCAGTTTTTCAGTCTTTAGTTTTTAGAATTTTCCCATTTTGTTTCGTTTCTAGGTAGTTTCATTCTTTATTAGATTATTACATTTCATTTTTTAGCTTTGCAATTATTCTTTATGTCAAAAAGAACAAGTAGCTCATTCTGAATTAATGCAATTGTTTGTTTTCAGTTTCAATTTACATTCATTATTCTGTTTACAATGGTTTATGGTTTTCTATTTATTGCGAATTATATATTGGAATGTGTGTTGAATGGATTAATGTCATGTTTATGTTGGACTGTGGTTGGTATGCTTTATATGTTGTATTTCCTATAAAATTTCCACTCTGTGCAATTGTGTTTCTGTTCTGTTGAAAATTACAAATTTTGTAGCTGCCACGATCGTCACTGAACCCCCACGACCGTCACACGCCTTTTGGCGTGTTATGCTCGCCAGCTATGTGTTACGACCGTAACACGGGTTACATCAGTAACCCTTATTAGCAAAACGTTCCTCCACTTCAACCTTTCTTTCTTTCTTCTTCTTCCATAACTTCCCAACCGTCCCACTTCCTCCATTCACTCCCCATTAACCCCGTTTAATTTACCACTAATTCCTTCCAATTTTCAAACTTCCCATTATTCTCCTTCACTATATATACTCCCATTCACCCGTATCATTCTCTCATTCACTCTTTCAAACCCACACCCATTCTCACTCAAACACTCTTGCATGCAAATGGCGAACCATATCCAGCCAATTCTAGGCATAACCCTACGCGATGGTGACCAAGGCGAGACTCAACGTATTAAGTTCTTGAAATTCCAACGTCGAGGACTACACCCTACTAGGTACGTCGACACTGACTGCCTAAGAGACCTTGGTTTGCTTGAAGGTGTTCAACGTCTTCTCCAGAATGTTAACTTATGGAACCTTTGTAGCCAGCCCCAGCCCACGTACGAGAACCTCACCCTTGAGTTCCTCAGCTCTTTTTGCTACATTACTCCAAACGGTCCAACAAACCAACTTTCTGGTGTTGCGAGGTTTCGCATCTTCGGTACCGAGTACGAGTTCTCTCAGAACGTGTTCGTACGACTTCTTGACTTCTGCACCGATGAAGGTTCCCACCTCCGTGTGCTTGACAATTTTGGCGAAGAATCTTTCAACCTTTGGCATAGCCTCACCAACAACCGCGCAAGCTCTTACGATCACCTCAATGCCACACAAATCCATAATCCTGCCATACGCTACTTCCATCGAATCCTGTGCAACACGATCTTCGCAAGAGATAGCAACCATAAGCTCAACTCCAAGGAGCTATTCTTCATGCACTGTGCATTTTCTGGTCAGAAAATCAACGTCGCACCCTTCCTCCTGGCCCATATTCATTCCATCTGCACCAGAGGCGGCAAACCTTTCTATTTCGAAGGGCTTGTCACTTCTCTTGCTTTGGCATTGAATCATGGTGACACCCTTGCTCATCTACCATCCCGAGCACCGGCTCGCTACCTTGGATCATTGCAAATCAGCCCACCTTATCCACGAGCGGGACGACGGAAAGTTCCATCCAGTGATACGGAACATAGTTTATTCTAACATTGTTCTGCCTTGCAGGGACCGAATTGATCCACAAAACCGAGCCAATTGGCTATTTGACCTAGAAGCCCCTGAAGGCCATGCTGCTGCACAAGATGAACCACCTGTCAGCCCCGCTGATGAAATGCAGGAAGAATTGGATGGAGCTGTTCCTGCTGCTGACATCCCTGAATCTTCCTCTGCTCCGCCACCTCCTACTTTTGACGAACTTCTCCGAGCCATTCATCATCAGAACCTTATGAATGCCAAGTCCGAGAAGCTTTATCAGGAGCGTTTCGACGTCTTACTCGCGCAAAATGCCCAAAACCTGAGTGGTCAACGCTCGATGAATGAAAGACTTGATGAAGCTCTGAGCGAGCTTAATGCTTTGAGGATGGATGTCACATCTCTTGGACCCCAGAGCACCAACTCTGAAGCCACTCCCTCCAGAAGATCACGAACCAGAAGTTGCCGTGGTCATCAGTAGTTTTTCTTTTTCTTTTTCCTTGTTGTTTTCTTTGTTTTCCTGATGTATTTTTAATCTTTCCCCGCCGATATATCATAACATTGAGACAATGTTTGATATAGTCAAGAAAACCAAGGTCTCTTAGGCAGTCAGTGTCGACGTACCTAGTAGGGTGTAGTCCTCGACGTTGGAATTTCAAGAACTTAATACGTTGAGTCTCGCCTTGGTCACCATCACGTAGGGTTATGCTTGGAATTGGCTGTATATGGTTCACCATTTGCATGCAAGAGTGTTTGAGTGAGAATGGGTGTGGGTTTGAAAGAGTGAATGAGAGAATGATACGGGTGAATGAGAGTATATATAGTGAAGGAGAATAATGGGAAGTTTGAAAATTGGAAGGAATTAGTGGTAAATTAAATGGGGTTAATGGGGAGTGAATGGAGGAAGTGGGACGGTTGGGAAGTTATGGAAGAAGAAGAAAGAAAGAAAGGTTGAAGTGGAGGAACGTTTTGCTAACAAGGGTTACTGATGTAACCCGTGTTACGGTCGTAACACATAGCTGACGAGCGTAACACGCTAAAAGGCGTGTGACGGTCGTGGGGGTTCAGTGACGATCGTGGCAGCTACAAAATTTGTAATTTTCAACAGAACAGAAACACAATTGCACAGAGTGGAAATTTTATAGGAAATACAACATATAAAGCGTACCAACCACAGTCCAACATAAACATGACATTACAACTACGAGTATAAACTTGTTTCCGAAAGAAGATGGAAAAGGTCCCATGAAATCGATTCCCCAAACATCAAAGACTTCAACTTCTAGTATTCCTTTCTGAGGCATTTCATCACGTCTTGAGATATTACTGGTGTGTTGGCAGCGATCACAGTTTTTAACGGCAATGTGGACATCCTTCCACAGGTTAGGCCAGAAAAGGCCGGCTTGGAGAATTTTGGCACATGTTTTAGAGGTGCTAGCATGTCCGCCATAAGGAGATGAATGACAATGGGAAATGACGTCTTCTATTTCTTCGTCGGGTATACAACGGCGGAAAATTCCATCAGGTCCTCGTTTGAATAAAAGTGGTTCGTCCCAATAGTAACTCTTGAGATCATGGAAGAATTTCTTTTTCTGTTGGTAAGTTAAATCTGGTGGAAGCGCACCGGCAGCTAAATAATTAACTATGTCAGCATACCATGGCAGTCCTACAGTCATATTGATGGCTTCCACGACTTCTTTAGCTTCTGGTTTGTTTAGACCCAATTGAGCTAGGTCGCTTATCATATGCGCTATCAGATGTTCATACGGAAAATCGTCATTAATTGGCACTTGTTCGGGTTTTACATTTTCTAGTCTGGATAAATGATCTGCTACGACGTTTTTTGTTCCTTTCTTATCTTTAATTTCCAAGTCGAATTCTTGTAAAAGTAAGATCCATCAAAGGAGTCTGGGTTTTGCATCTTTCTTGGTAAGTAGATATCTGATAGCAGCGTGGTCCGTATAAATGATGATTTTTGCTCCTACGAGGTAGGAACGGAATTTGTCAAGTGCGAAGACCACGGCTAAGAGTTCTTTTTTAGTTGTGGTGTAATTCATCTGAGCTGAGTCTAGCGTTCTGCTGGCGTAGTAGATTGCGTGAAGTTTCTTTTCTTTTCTTTGTCCAAGAACTACGCCTACAGCGTAATCACTTGCATCGCACATGATTTCGAAAGGTAACCTCCAATCGGGTGGTTGCATGATTGGTGCGGAAATAAGTGCGGTTTTAAGGGTTTCAAAAGCCTTGAGACAATCGTCATCGAATATGAACTCAACATCCTTCATTAATAGACCGGTAAGTGGTTTGGTAATTTTCGAGAAATCTTTATTAAATCGTCGGTAAAAACCGGCGTGTCCTAGAAAACTTCGTATCTCTCGAACGGTCTTAGGTGGTTGGAGTTCTTTAATCACTTCTATCTTAGCTTTATCAACTTCAATTCCTTTATTGGAGATAACATGTCCAAGTACGATTCCTTCTCTGACCATGAAATGGAATTTTTCCCAGTTGAGCACAAGGTTTACTTTCACACATCGTTCTAAAACACTCTCTAAATTAGATAAACATCCTTCAAAGCTTTGTCCGCACACAGAGAATTCGTCCATAAACACTACCATGATGTTATCAATGAAATCTGCGAAGATAGACATCATACATCGTTGAAAGGTTGTTGGGGAATTACATAATCCAAAAGGCATTCGTCTGTACGCGAACGTTCCATAGGGACACGTGAATGTAGTCTTCTCTTGATCATCAGGGTGAATTGGAATTTGGAAAAATCCGGAATAACCGTCTAAATAGCAGAAGTAGGAGTGTTTGGCTAATCGTTCTAACATTTGATCAATAAAGGGTAAAGGAAAATGGTCTTTCCGTGTAGCTTTGTTCAGTTTTCTATAATCAATGCACACTCTATGTCCACTAACTACTCTTTGTGTTATTGATTCGCCTTGTGCGTTTTTCACGACAGTGACACCTCCTTTCTTAGGTACGACATGTACTGGGCTAACCCATTTACTGTCGGAGATTGGGTATATAATTCCAGCTTCCATTAGCTTTTTAATTTCATCTCTGACTACAGTGCTGAGGATCGGATTAATTCTTCCTTGAGGTTCTCGAGAGGTTTTGCAATCCTCTTCTAGAAGAATACGGTGCATACAAATTGAAGGACAAATTCCTTTTAAGTCCGATATGTTATAACCTAATGCAGTAGGGTATTTCCTTAGAACGTCTAAAAGTTTCTGAGTTTCGAGCGTTCCTAAACTGGAATTCACTATAACAGGTCGAGTTTGTTCAGTGTCAAGGAATTCGTATCGTAGATTGTTAGGTAGAACTTTTAATTCTAGCTTTGGTTTCTTTGGACATGGCATATGATTAGGTGTGAGTGCTAGACTTTCGCTTAGACTGTCATCTTTATATGGTTCTCGCCAATTGTCGTCTTCGAATATCAGAGGGGTTTGAATCTTCATTATTTCAGAATATGTGGTTTGTTCGGCTTCCATCTCTCTCTTACGCACTCGTCTATAATATCGAGTAAATAACATGTGTCATTCATGGCGGGTGCTTGTAGAAATTGAGTGAGGATGAATTCCACTTTTTCTTCTCCGACTTCGAATGTTAGTCTGCCCTTCTTTACATCAATTATAGCTCCAGCTGTAGCTAAGAATGGTCTTCCTAATATGATAGGGGTAACTGAATCTTCGTTAATGTCCATGATTATGAAATCGGTCGGGATATAGAATTGACCTATTCTAACTGGAACATTTTCCAATATGCCTACAGGGTACTTAACTGATCGGTCAACTAATTGAACAGACATCTTTGTGGGTCTAAGTTCTCCCATCTCCAGCTTTTTGCAAATAGATAAGGGCATGACACCGATACTTGCTCCTAAGTCGCATGGAGCTTTGTCAATGACGAATTTTCCAATGTTACAGGGTATAGAGAAACTACATGGGTATTTTAACTTAGGAGGCATGTTATTTTGAATGATAGCACTACACTCAGCAGTGAGTGTAACTGTTCTGTTATCTTCTATCTTTTTCTTGTTAGATAGGATTTCCTTAAGAAATTTAGCGTACGAGGGCATCTGGGTGATGGCTTCTGTGAACGGTATTGTGATATTCAATTGTTTCAGAAGTTCCACGAATTTCTTGAATTGGCCCATCGATTTATAATTGGTTAATCTCTGAGGATACGGAATTTGTGGTTTATAAGGCGGTGGAGGCACATAAGGTTTCTCTTTTTCTACAGCCTCTTGGTTTTCGTTTTCCTTTTCTTTCGGTTCGCTCTCGTTTTCACTTGGCTTGTCTTGCTTTTGGTACATTGCTGGGTTTTCTAGTCTTGGATCAACAGGCCCGTCAAGTTCTTTTCCACTCCTTAATATCACGACATTAGTGTGTCCTTTTGGGTTAGGTTGTGGTTGACCAGGAAATATTCCAGCAGGAGTAGCAGTAGGTGCTTGTTGTTGAGCTACCTGTGAAATCTGAGTTTCAAGCATCTTGTTATGGGTAGCTAAAGCATCGACCTTGCTAGATAATTGCTTAATTTGCTCATTGGTGTGTAAATTCTGATTTAGAACATCCTTATTGGTCTGGGATTGAGAAGCAATAAAATGTTCTATCATAATTTCGAGGTTGGATTTCCTAGGAACGTTGGAAGTATTCATTCTGTTATTAGGATGATTCGGGATAGCTTTCGGATAACCAGGCGGTATAGCAGGAGCTTGTCCAGGAGCATACAACGTATTGTTGCTTTTCTACAAGAAATTTGGATGATTCTTCCAACCTGGGTTGTTACGTATTACTGTAGGGATTTCCTTGTACGTAGTTGGCTTGTTCGGCTGGTACTCTGGTCAGAAGGGGGCATTCTGGAGCAGGATGTGATTGAATACCACATAAATCGCAAGTTTGGGCTACTGCAGCTACGGTAGCTGCGGGAGTGATGGAAAGGTTCTCTAGTTTTTGGGTAAGAGCTTCCACTTTAGTATTAACTTGATCCAGGCTATTCACTTCGACCATGTTACCTTTCGTTTGAGATTTATCTACATTAGTTCTCTCGCTTCCCCATTGGTAATGGTTCGAGCCATGCTTTCGATAAGTTGGTTTGCATCAGCATATGGTTTATCCATCAGTGCGCCACCAGCAGCAGCGTCTATGGTTAATCTTGTATTGTACAAGAGACCGTTATAGAATGTGTGAATAATCAACCATTCTTCTAAACCATGATGAGGACAGAGTCTTAGCATATCCTTGTATCGTTCCCATGCTTCGAATAAAGATTCATTGTCTTTTTGTCTGAAACCATTGATGTTGGCTCTGAGCATAGCAGTTTTGCTTGGAGGAAAATATCTAGCTAAGAACACTTTCTTCAACTCATCCCAAGTGGTGATTGAGTTTGAAGGAAGAGATTGGAGCCAAGCGCGAGCTCTGTCTCTTAAAGAAAAGGGAAATAGGCGCAATCGTATCGCCTCGGGGTTTACTCTGTTCACTTTCACAGTGTCTACGTACTGCACAAACACTGACAGATGTAAGTTCGGGTCGTCAGTAGGAGCTCCAGAAAACTGGTTCTGCTGAACGGCGGAAAGAAGCGAAGGTTTCAGCTCGAAATCGTTTCGAGCGATAGCAGGAGCTGCAATACTATTGTGAGGCTCCGCTTGAGAAGGAACTGCGTAATCCTTAAGAGGATGAGGTGGAGGAGGTGGATCATCCATTCTTCGTAGTTCGTCGAGATCTGGAAGTTTAGACGGAGGAAGATTGTTGAGCTCACGGTACTCTTGAATTCGTCTTCTAAATCGAAGATAACGCTCGGGATCGCTTATTGGTATATGCAAAGGACTGCCTTGAGAGCGAGTACTTGGCATACACAAAGGGAAAATAAATAGTTGCCTTAGTCTAAATAGTGCTACTTTAAGAGTGCACTAGTGACTAGATCAAAGTCCCCGGCAACGGCGCCAAAAACTTGATGTGCGATCGACCTAATGTGTCTAACAGTATCTTAACTGCAAGTGCACAGCCTATCGCGGTAGTAATAAAAGATTGTGGAATCCACATGGACTTTGTAATCACTCTAGTGCGGGAAAGTAATGCTAGTTTAGCTAAGGCGGATATTGTCACGTTTGGTTTAAGGAAGGCTAAGGAAAATAAACTAATTGATTTTAAATTAATAATGAAATGAAATAGTCGGTATGTAATAGAGTCGACCTAAGGGATCTAATCGAACCTAAGCAAATAAGGATGGTTAACTTAGTTTATCTGTAGAAATAATCAGTTTAAAAACCCTCAACTCACACTTTCGTGGTCTTATTTCGGATTATACTCCTAAAGCCCTATGCCTGCTTTCGCTAGCTCATAAGTGTTTAGAAACTACTTTTTGGAAACTTAATCAATCCTAATTCGTTTTAAAGCGCTTTCACTGTATTTAAATCGAATGCCTAACTTTAGCTATCCGGAGAAAATCTCACACTTTCGTGGTCTCGATCCTAACCTATTTACTTTTCTTACTTTCGTAAAAAAAAGGTTTTATTTTTAAGCACAAAAAGTTATAACCAGAGTTAAGTTGATTAAGGTTTTAGCTTAAGTTTGATCAGATACCTATTGTCTCTAACTATCCCATACCGACACTAAAGGTTTAGCTAGCCATGGCAATCGGAATAAATGCACAAGAAACAGAATAAAGGAAGCATAAAACAAACATTATAAATAATTAATAAAACTTAAATTAATTAATTGAGATGTACTGTAATACAAATGTAATATAAAGAACTTGAAAATAAAGCAAATACTTCTAATCCTTCTTCCACAGGTCGGAAACTTGGACTGTCGGTATTGGAAATGTAAAGGAATTCTGAAGCTTGAAATAAAATCTAAACTAGAATAACAATTTCCTAATGTTGGAAATTGTTATTTGGACAATGAAATAAAGGAAGGAAATAAAACAATTGCAGAGGAAATGTAAACTGAAATGACAAGGGTTTTGATTTCGGCAGAGCTTCCGCACAAGTAAACGTAAAAATGCTCTATGTCTTTCACTTTGTGATCCAAGGTATTTATAGAGGAAGATGTACTGGAAGTTGGAAAATATCTTCGTGGGCTTCACTTCAAAACTTGCAAAATAATAGGGAAGTGGGATTGAGTCGTGGGTTGAATTGAGGTTGAGTGAAATCAGGAGTTTAAAACTTCTTTTGTTAAGCTTTTCCACGTTCTGCACGTTTTTAACAACTGATATAATGCTTGTTACGGTCGTGGCCTTGGTGTTACGGGCATCTTTCATTAAACAGCGCGTTACGGTCGTGGCCAAGTGCTGACGGGCGTCACGCGCTCTTGAAGTGTCTTACGGTCGTGGCAGGGAGCTGATGACCGTCACAGCTACAAAATCTGCATTTCTTTGACAGAGTTATCTTTTCTTCTGTTCTTTGTTGCTAGCTTTGCATGTTTCATGTTTTCTTCTGTTTTGAGCTAAGTTATGTGGTACCTGTAAAAAGTCATGACAAACTCGGAATATTCGGGAGTTAATCGGGTCAAAATAATACAAAAAGGGATAATTTCATGGTAAATATACGATACGATTTCGTGTTATCAACAGTATTGAAGTAAATTAAATTAGCAACTTTCTCTCTTCGTCTTCAAGCCTTTCTAATATCTTGGCAACACCTTTCATCAGAATCAGAACCTATTTGTTAACTTCTCAAAAATAACAAACATTAGAGTACCAAAGTTTTTCATACAAACATACTCTTTGTTATCATCAAAATTCAGAGATAGAATTGCAGAACAAAATCTTGTTCTAACAACTCTTCCAGTCGATTGGACAAATTCAAAAATGTGCCTTAAGGTTTAAAATCATTCTTTTTATGTCAACCTACAGCCTATAAATAGAGATCCATTTCCACTCTTTTTCACATCCAGAATCGTGTTTTCACTTTTCACTTCTCACTATCTCTCTCTAAACTTTTCTTTTGTTTTCTTTCTTTCACTAATAATTTAGCCAAAGTGATTTGCTAGAAATTCTTATGCAAGTGAGGATGATGCAATTCTTGAATGGTAGATTTGTAAGTTCAACAAGAAACTTTTTTTATACCTTGGATGAAAATTATATCCATTTAGGGGTTGTTAGTTCGTGTTCAAAGCTAAAATCGTAACAACTTAGGTTTGGGATTTGCGTGATCAAGTCTATAGTTTAGGTTCGATATCGGCACATGGTAAAATCTCACAAGTTCTTAGTAAGCCTATGATGATATCAATTTTAGGTTAAATATCAGCTTGGTGTTAAAACATTTTTTGAGTTTTTTACCAAGTCAGTGGTAAATATCTTAGGTTATTGGTTAGCTTGGTATAAAACCAATGTTTAGGTTTGAGAGCCCATCCCGACGTTAAAACCTCTAAAGGTTTATTTAGACGCTTGAATACTAACCACTTCAAGATTCTTGTGAAAAGATGACTAACCACTTCGATCTAGCATATGGAAGAAAGACTCACCGATTCACTCCTCCATTTATTTTTTGATTAGAAGTTAGCCATAAACTTCATTTTCCTTGTATAAGTGGGTTCGTGAGTTATGCCTACTAAATGCTCTCAAGTTTATTGGATACTCTCAAGAATAATTCTTAGAGAGAGATATATATTTTTCTCTTTTGAACTAACCCCTATAATTTTAGGTGTCTTTTATCTTCCCTTAACTTTTCATATTCCAACATTTTATTTTCCACAGCATAAAATTAAAATTTTTCAAAGATGTTCTTAAACTCTGATTTTAATACTAAAAGTTTTTCAAATCCAAATTTTTATGAAACGGCCGATTCAACTCCCTCTTGTGTGTGAACTTACATGTTCAATAATTGTTAGCCGAAAATTGCTATTTTTGTGCGTGTTGCTAAACCCGTATTTAGTGTTGTTTTTTCCTTTCATTTTTACTTTATATTTTTCATTTCTGTGTCACATAGTTAACATATACTTTTCTATATATATATATATATATATATATATATATATATATATATATATATATATATATATATATATATATATATATATATATCCTTTAAAAAAGTTATAGATAAAAGTGAAGATTCGCAAACTCCTAATTTGTCTTTCATCATGTTAGTAATTATTACAAATATGCCACCTTTTATTTGTTGATGAAAATACTATAAATAAATATGGCACCAAGAGAATATCCCAACATTTCAGCAAATATATTTGTTCTAGCAATGTAGAATCAATATAAATTGTGTATTTATTCGGATTGATTTCTCATAGACTTTCTTATATTTTTTTAACAAGATCTCTTAGACCATTCACAGTTTTAAGGTAACCTACCAAAATATGATCAAAACCAATTACAAATTTTCCCATCTTGCTTAATTATAAAGGGCTTATTTGACATAAAATAATAAGATAGATCTGCTTGAAATTTAAATTAAGTTAATGGAATTATGTTGCAAGTTTTGAGCTTTTTCCATTTTGTTGCCTATCTTTAAAGGTTATAATAAAGTAAATAAAATGTAATGAAAGGTTAATAACGTTATTTATCTTAGATCCTTGTCTGACCTAAAGGACAAACATTATTATTTTTATAATCACACTAATTATTCTAAAGGCTTTCGTGCTTCCTTATATGATCTAACAAAACTCATAATAAATTTTAAAAAAATGCTTGTTACAAGAATATCAAAAGAATAATGTCTCGAATCCTTAAATCTCTTTATAATATCGTCTTTTTTATTTCTATATTTTTCTTTGTAAGCTATGTAAGCGCTGGTAAGCACTTTTGCTCATCCTTTTCAAGAAAACATTCTTTTAGTTTATATATCATATTTCATCCCTCATCATTAACAAGTCTATCTTTTTGCTTTAACATCACAGGTTATGGTTATTTTTGTGATGACAAAATTTGGTGTCATGAAGCACTGTGTTTGAAGCATTTGAAAGCGGTTTGTTCTGGTCATAATATATGCGTTTGCATCTAATGTCACAGTTAACTTCCAAATTAATCTATGAATATCCATATAATTTTAATTAATCATCGCAATGTCGATTATTTTATTCTTGGCACATAATATGATGTTCACTTACAATTAAGAAGCAAAGAGGAAAGAAAATTTGATTAGCTTAAGTCACAATTTGGACCATGCTATATATATGTAAACTTAATTTTAATTGAACTAATGTTGGTTTTAACAGTTGTAATTATAACCTTTGTTGGTTTTATGCTATGTATTTATTTACTTATCCATACTTTGGTTTTGAAGAACCATAAGCTTTAAGCATTGCATGCATAGATAGAATGCATTTTCGTTAAGTTTGAATGAAATATAAAAATTTTAATCTGAGAATGAGAATTTTTATATATACAATGGAATAATTGATTAATTAAGTACAAGGGTAATCATCTCATTACAAAACATCAACAATTACATAAAGTCCAAAGGACATTTGTACCAAAGGTGGAAATTCCTCACTACTAAAAAAGATATTTGGTTAAATGATTTAACACCAACTTTCAAAATATATGTTGTGAACAAAGGATTGTACATTAGATTTCATAACAATATGAGGTGAAAAATATTTTGAAATTGTCAACAACGACACCCACCTTGAACTTCTTGTTCTTAAAAATGGTTACATTTCTTGAATTCCACAAAGTCCAACACATAGCCAACCAGAACATTAGTGTCTTCTTCTGTTTCACTTTTCCTGTTAACAATGATTTGAAATGCAATAGATGCGCTAACCCTGTATTCTCCCCACCTTGTATCATATCCACCCAAGTAAACACTCTAACTCAAACTACCTTTGAAAATGGACATTCGAACAATCGATGGTCCAAAGATTCGTAAAAAGATGAGAAAAAACACAGTCTATCATTAGTGTTGTGAATCATCCCACTTATAAATAACTGCTCCTTTGTTACAATTTTATCCTTCAAACATCTTCATTCAAAGATCAATATTTTGGACGGGACGTTTGTCATCCACATCATTGATAACACTTCAGAAAGAACTGGATTTAAATCTGGTGACTCATCAATCTTAGCCGCTACACTATAAATATCATGCACCGCATACTTTACTTTAGCACTTGAATACCAAATGAAACTATCACCACCTACAACATTAATGCCAACTTGCAACAAAATTAATGATAGCATAGCCACTTTCTCATGAGCTTCTGTTTCCTATTCTAGTAAATCACCATATAAATGCCAACTCTAATTGTAATCTACAAATTCACCCATTTCATAAACTGTTGCAAGATGATGTTGAGAGTTATTAAAGAGAAGAGGGAAAGAATCATGCAATAGTTCCCCACCGAGCCACCTATTTTCCTGAACAAAACATTATTACGTGTGCAAAACCTGCAAGAAATGCCCTTGGAAAACCAATTATTATGCCCCAAAAAATTTCCTCCCATTTTAAGATTAATATGACTCTCCAATCCCAAGAATTACCCAAGGGTTGATCAAACAAACCCTCTCCTAAGCAATCAACTCACAACTAGGATTTTGCTTCTCTCAAGACAAGTGATTTCTAATGGCTCAAGTGTATGTCATGCCTCATCATATGCTTCAAAGTATCCCCATATCAAGTTTCAAGCCTCACAACACAAGTTTGCTCAGTCAATTGCTCAGATGGTTGAAAACCAATTGTATTTGACAAAAAGTCAAGTGTGGTCAATATACAGTCAAATTTCACCATTTTTGGTCAACATCAAGATTTTGAGGTCACATTCATAATTTGATCAAGGTTTGATCATGATTCATCAAGAAAATTCAAGAATTGATCAAAAGTCAAAGTTACTAAATTAGAGTTTCTTGAGGAAAAGTCAATAGAACTCTGTCTAATCATAACTTCCACATACTTCATCAGAAATTTCTCAACCAAATCTCATTTTAAAGGAAATTCAATTCTCTAAAACTTTGTCTCTCACAAGGTTTTCCCAAAAATGCTTTAGTTGAGAGATATGGGTCAAGACATTATAGGTCTTTTCAAAAGTCAACAAAAAGTCATCTTTTCTCAAAGAAGTGTACATGTACATGGAAACTACAATGAATATGAAACCAAAGAGAGATTTTAAAGGACATCTTAATCTTTCTAAAAAGTCCAAGATCACTCTCAAATGATAAAGATTGAGCAAGATATATTTTGTGAAAGTTTGGAAATTTTGAAGAAGTGTTTGAAGAGAATGTTGATCAATTTTGAAAATTTTCCAAATGGGCCTATGTTTTCATGATCTAAACTTGTTTCCAACATTTTCCATGACCTCTAAGCCCAGCCACATGCCGTCTTGCTAGTTATTTTATTTATTTTAGAATTAATTCATTAAAATACAAATTTAATTAAAATAAAATACAAATATAAAGAGTATGTGTGCAAGGCCTTGCATGTAAGTGTGTTGAGGACCAAGGAAGCCCGTGAAAGCTGAAAAAATCATACAAGAAGAGATTGACATGAGATTGAGAAAATTTGGAAGTTTTTCATTTGATTTCCAAATCAAATATTTTCTCCATCAATGCAAATTATTTTCTCACAAGTTTTGATCTAATAGACTCTTCACTATATATTCTACAATACCAAGAGCAAAAGACACAGATTTCATTCTCACGAAACCCTAGCCAAACTATCGAAATTTTGCAAGTTTAGGGCAAGATCAAAAGCAATTTTCCATTCACTTTCAATCGAAACCAACCATTCATTCATTCTCTGGAGGTTTCCAGCAATTGATCTAAGTCCTTAAGCAAGCAAGATCGTGCCTAGAATCGTCCCCTTGAAGTTGCACCGGTTTGGTAAAGTGTTGGATTTCTAACCTTTGGTTTACACGATATAAATTATGTCTATGCATTCATTCATGTTCATTATGTTATTTTGAATTGATTTGATGCATTGGTTGTAAGTTTTAGTGCAGGAATGAAATTTCACCATGGATAGGGCATAAAGCTTCTAAGCTTTCGTATCCATAATTACAGGACGATTCAAGTCAAAAGAACCCCAGATTCGAGTTCATGGGATGATTTTATGTTGATATGGGTTGTTCCTTTTTATTTTTGCTTCGCTTTTACAGGTTTAACATTTTGCGCAATCAAAGATGGTGACCGGAACAACCGTCCCAGGGTGGTTGACCGACAAGGACAAAAACAGGGCAGGCGTGACACGATTTGGTTGGTTCATTCAAATAGCCATGGGTCCCATGCGTGTTTTGTTTTAAAATCTGATTTCTAGAATTTGCTTTTGCATATATATATTTATGGTTTCAATAATATTATTGGATGTATGACCACCCTAGCGGTAGGACGCGTGCACTTAGTCCTTACCTCTCTCAAGGTGTGAGTTCGATCCCTGCCTTTTGCAACTTTTTTATTTTTTCTGATTTTCACAGGATGTCACTTACATACAATTGGAGGCGTGATACTCAACACATGCAAGTGGTGCATTGGTCATGTTTTGGCTCAGCAACCCTAGTGTCACGAGTTTAACACCCTGGGGGACCATACCTATTTTTTTAGTACTTGTTTTGTTCATATTTTCTAACCTTTTTTCAATTTCTTTTTCTTATTTTTATTTCTTTTCAAAAATTATTTTAACTACTTTCTAAAACCCAAAAAATATTTTATTTTTTAGTTTTGGGTTAGTAAAACATTTATTTACTTTTTGACATAAAAACATTTTGATTTTCTTTTCATTTAAATTACTTTTCCTAATTAATGGTTAATTAACTTTAATTTCTTTCTTTCTTAATTAAAATCAACTACAAAAACATCAAAAATATTTTTCTCTTGATAATTAGGGTTTAGAATACTTTTACATTTATTGAAAACATTTTTCTCTTATTTATTTATTGCTTTTTGCATTTAAATATTAGAAACCAATGTATAGGTTGCAAGGTTGTTTTTGTAATAGCGCGGATTTACTTTTCTCGAATTTTTTCTTATTATTATGTAACTTCTCGTGGGATGTAATAACTTAGGTAAATTTAGTTTCCGCACCTCTTATTATGTAACTTCCCCAAAGCCCTATAATAGCGTAAGACATTTTATTTTTTGCACTTTACTTTTCTGCAAATATTTAACTGCTTAGATGTATGCTAATTAGGGTTTGTATAGCAAAACTAAAATCAACACTAGAATAAACCTAATTTCAAAAGATAAATATTTGAATCAACAAACTTTTCACACTTATCCCCCCAGGGTACCCTCTCTTGTTGCCTTCGGATAATGGTCATGTCCCTCGAACATAGGGGTACCATTAGCAAAGACGCTTACGAATAACATCATCATAGTCCCTTCGATATAAAGATCATAGTCCCTCGATGACCATGGATGTTGCCTACGAATATATGATCTTGTCCCTTTGTAACACGGTGGGAGAACTGACTTGTTTGTTTTGTGTTTTATCGCAAATGTTACGGTTAGCAAGAGTCTCCACCAACTTTTATTTTATCTAATAAAGGAAAGGTGAAAAGAACATGAAAAACCTTTTATTGATTCTAAGTACGGGAGGTAATTATGAAAGGGGAAGGTGTTAGCATCCTTTCCATCCGTAGTTATCTACGGGCTCTTAATTTCATTAGCTCACTTTTGAAAACTTGCTTTTGTGTGTGTGTGATTTGTTTGAAAAATATTTTGACTTTGACTTTGTAATGATTCTTGTATCAGTCCTCAAGAATGTATACGAAGTGTTTGAAAATATTTGTTTGAAAATGTAACTTTGTAATAATTCTCGTATGAATGTATACAAAGTGTTTATTTGAAATTATTTTTGAAAAGAGTGTGAGGTTTGAAAAGTATTTTGATTGATCAAGCAATTAAGAGTAACTACCTACTCAAAAGGTCGCTCTTGTTATTTTCCTTATCCTTTAGGACAGTGCTATCCATACCATTAGTTAGTAGGTAGCCTTATTCATTGGATGTGAAGGGACATGCGTAGGGTCATCGTATGGTCATTGAAGGCAATATTGTAAGGATACCTTAGCAATTCGAAGGGAAGGTCATCACTTATTCGTAGGCAACAACCGAGGGACAAGATCATGTATTCATAGGAAACATCGAGGGTCATCGAGGGACTATGATCTTTGTGATGAGTTTAAACCAAGGATCTTTGCAAATGTATCCCTACGTTTGAGGGACATGACCATGTTTATCCGAAGGCAACAAAAGAGTATACCCTAAGGGTGTGAGTGTGCACAGTGTGTAAAATTTAGATATTTTATCTTGATTTAGGGTTGTCTAAGATTGATTTTTGTCTTTCCATACACACCCTAGTTAACATACATCTAAGCAGTTAATATTTGCAGAAAAGTAAAGGTACGGAAAGTAAATGTCATACGCTATGATAGGGCTTTGGGACAGTTACATAATAGGAGATGCGGAAAGTAATGTGCGGAAATTTAAACCTAGACTCTTACATCCCATGAGCAGTTACATGATAATGAAAAAGTGCGAGGAAATGTAAATCTACACTATTAGAAAAAACATTGCAACCTATACGTCGATTTCTATAATTTAAACCAGAATAAAGCATGAATAAATAAGAGGAAAAATATATTTTAATGAAAACATAAGTGTTCTATACCCTAATTTAAAAAGAAAACATTTTGGAATTTTTTCTGAAATCGATTTTAATAAAGAAAGACCTAATTCTAAGTTAATTAGCAATTAATTAAGAAAAATGATTTAAATGAAAAGAAAATTAAATATTTTTTGTGTCAAAATTTAAATAAAGATTTCTAAGACCTAAATATAAAATCAAAACATTTTTTAAGGTTTTAGAAAATAATTAAAATCATTTTTGAAAAGAAATTAAATAAGTTAGGAATTAAAAGAAACAAGAAAAGGTTAAGAAAACAAGTAGTAAAAATTAGGGATGGTCTTAGGAGGTGTTGAACCCAGGACCTTGAGGTCACAACCCCAAAACCTTGCCACCACGCCATGTGCATATGGTGTTTATATCCTTGCCTCCAATTGTATGTAAGTGTAACCTGTAAAAATCAGAAAATATGGAAAAAGTTGCAAATGACAGGGATCGAACCCACACCTCGAGGGACAAGAGGACTAAGTGCACGCGTTCTACCGCTGGGGAGGCCATACATCCATTCATTTACACACAATGATAAATATATAAGTGAAAATCAATTCCAGAAATCAAATTTTCAAAACAAGAACGCGTGGGACCAATGACTATTTGAACAGACCAACAAAATCTTGCCACGCCAGCCCCTCTAAAGTCTTCGCCAGTCAAACTGCCTAGGTGGAGTTTTCGGTCATCTTCTCTGGTAGGGAAAGAATCGGAACCTGCAACATAATGAGAATAGAAACAAAAGGAAGACCTTATCCCCCTAAATCGACCCTTGTGAATTCAATGGTGGTGTTAGTTTGATCTGAAACGACATGTATCTAGGGTTTCGAAGCTTCATAGTTCGCATGCCCTAAGTATGGCGTTTCATCGTTCCTACATTAAAACTCAAAAATAAAGCATCAAATTGAATCTAAACAACATCATGAACATGTATGAATGCATAAAGTTAGTTTATGTCGTGTAAATCAAAGGTTTAAAAGTCAACACTTTACCAAACCGGTGCAACCTCATGAGGACGGTTCTAGGAACAATCTTGCTTACTTAAGGAATTGGAACGACTCTTGGAAGGCTCATGAGGATGAATTAATGGCTGGTTTGGCTTGAGAACGACTAGAATTGGAAATCTAACTTGCCCTAAAACTTTGAACTTTTGGAGAATTTCATGTAGGGTTTTGAGTGCAGTAAGCCTTGTTTTTCTCATCTACTTTTGTTGTGCTTATGTAGACGGACAAACTAGGTCAACATATATGAGAAAATATCTTGTATTGAATGTGAAATATATTTGATTGCCAATTTGCTTTAAAACTTGATTTTCCCCTTCAATCATGATCCAATCTTGTTCATTCATTTTTTCCAGCTACATGGAAGTTGTTTGGACCTCAAGAAAGTTGGACATCAAGCGCACACGCCCTTAAGCCTTTCCTTGCATTTTATTTTAATTAAAATTGAATTTTAATGAATTAATTCAAAAATGAATAAAATAAATGGAAAAGGAGCATGTAATTGGACTTAGAGATCATAGACCAGGTTGGAAAAAAGTTTAGATCATAAAAATCTAGGCCCATTTGGAAAATTTTTGAAGATTGATCAATATTTCCTTCATGCACTTCTTTAAAATATCCAAACTTGCACAAACTATATCTTGCTCAATTTTTGTCATTTGAAGGTATTCTTGGACTTTTTAGGAAGATTAAGATGTCCTCTAAAAGCTCTATTTGGTTTCATCTTCATTGAAGCTTCCATGGTCATGTACACTTCATTAGAAAAAGGTGAATTTTTGTTGAGTTTTGAAAGGACCTATAATGTCTTGATCCATATCTCTTAAATGAAGCACTTTTGGGAAAACCTTGTGAAATAAAAAGTTGTACAGAATTTAATTTCTTTCATAATAAGGTTAAGTGGAAAATTTTCTTATGAAATATGTGAAATTTATGTTTGGTCAAAGTTTTGTTGACTTTCCCTTAAGAAACCCTAATTTAGAAACTTTTGACTTTTGATCATTTCTTCAGCTTTCTTGATGAATCATGATCAATCCTTGATCAACTGCTGAATATGACCTCAAAATATTAATGTTGACCAAAAAAGGATGAAGTTTGACTGTATGTTCACCACAGTTGACTTTTTGTCCGATACAATTGATTTTCAACCATCTGAGCAATTGATTGAGCAAACTTCAGCTATGAGGCTTGAATTTTTACATGGATATAATTTGGAGTATATGAGAAGGCATGACATCCACTTGAGACATTAGAAAACATCTTTGCCTTTTGAGAAACAAAACCCTAGTTCCTAACATGGAGAGATATTTTGACCTTAAAATATCAGGGAAAACTTATGGGTACAACATCTGTCCATGTTCAATCCTCTTGAACCTGAGGGGTTAGATTGGCGGGCACACCATTCTTGACCGGAAGGTGGAATATGATTGAACACTTGAGTGCCCTGAAATTGGCACTCGCTGGTGTGCAGAGTGAAGTTGTCGGCTGATGATATACTTGAAGGGAAAACGATGTGTGGGCGGAGATGGGCTTACGGATGCCATCTAGAGGAGTTAATATTATAACTTGTATTAGAATGAGTCGTACGCTAGACTTAATTCAAGGAGATATGTTGGTCAGGATGAGGATCATTTTGGCAGTGTAGATTAGTCGCCCCGTCTTGTTTCGTGAATTGATCTAAAACTTGGTTGTTGGTAAAACCGTCTTGTTTTGGGGTTCATATTTGGCTAGTTGTCTGGATTGTTTTAGGAATTGATCTACTTGATTGTATAGATTAGTCACCCCGTCTTGTTTCGGGAATTGATCTACAATTTTTTTTAATGCACGTAATGTGAAATGATGCTCTTGAAATAAGCGGGAACGATATATGCGTTTTGTATGTATGCTATAATTTATGATGCATGTGATATTTCAAAACATATTCATCTTGAGAGGGACAATTCATTGTTTCCTGTTGGAGATTCCTTACTTTAGTCTGAGAATGTTCTGGTGGGGATACTCGACTTCTGCGTTGAGATTGAAAATTGATTTTTGAACACCCTGACCGAGGATTAAAAAGACGTAGATTCCTCCAATGCACTATCTGACCAAGCATCCGGTACGGATACTGGATTTTCTGGGGAATGGTAGGTCTCATGTTACATTCAGTTGGGGATGGAAATTGGCTTGGGGAATTAGATCATGTGAATAGAATTGAGGAAGTAAACCCTTGATGGGGAATGACATGATTTTGAATGAATTACTATTGCTCGGATATTGACATAATAAGTTGACAGTCGCTTGCTACTTCTCGGGTACCAACGTAATAAGGTGGATGATCACTGCTCAGGGACTAACGTGAGAAGTTGAAAGTTGATCTACCATTGCTTGGGGACTGATGTAGCAATGATATGTGTAGAAATTATAAGTGAACCATCCTACTGTAGATGAGATGGTGTAGTAATTTTGAAGGTGTGATAACTCTGTGGGGATTATGGGAGTGTTTTTAAGATACCGACTCTGTAGGGATATGTTGGAGACTTGGGTCGTTATCCCAACTCCTAGAGCCTATAGCAATTGTTGTTTTTTTGTTTTATTTTGCATGCATTTGTAAGTGGATTTTTATTGTTAAATTCATATGATCTTTCAAAGCAATCATTGGACTTATGCAAACAAAACTGATAAAGTAAAAAAAATTAAATTTAGAAGAAAAATTATATCAATTGAACGAAATTGGTCTATGAACAGGCAATTTGTGTACAAAGAGACAGATAACCTAGTAAGAGGAAATCATCAAAATATTAAAATCTATAAAGTGGTAAAAAGCTATGTGGAAACGATACCATCGAGTTTCAAATCTACTATTGCTCATATATTTTCGAGTATTTCATCTCGTTGCTGCCAGAAGAAGATGATTGGATTAATCTGCACCATTTGAACTTGAAGCTGATAGTAATGCAGTCTGTATGTAGATGATTTGACGGGACATAATCATACGCTTTAATCCATAACTTTTGCCTATACCGCCCTTTCGGGTTTTCAGTCTACCAGGATACCCTTTTTTCCCAAGCCGCCTTTGCAGGTTTTCGACTTATCGGGTGTACATTTTTTATATATATCCCTAATATTTTCCCGAACCCTTTTGATTCTCTGCGATGCCTTTATTTTTTCCTAGGTCACTAGACCTAGTGGGTCTCATTTATGCGTAGTATTTTTTAACTATGTCCGCATTCACAGGGTGTGTAAAATCCACTGCATCCATAGTGGTCAGTATCATGGCTTCGCTAGAAAATATTGTTTTGACTACAAATGGTCCCTCGTAGGTGGGAGTCTATTTGCCTCTAGGATCACCTTGGGTAAGGTGATACGCTTGACTACCAGATCGCCAACCTGGTACATTCGGTGCTTAACTTTCTTATTGAAGGCTTTGAGCATGCGTTTTTGATATATTTGTCCATGGCAGATGGTCGTGAGTCTCTTCTCATCAATCAAATTTATCTGGTCAAGCCGAGTCTAAACCCACTCATCTTCGTCAAACTTTGCATCCTTCATAACACCAAATGAAGGTATCTGAACCTCGATAGGTAAGACAACTTCCGTACCATATCGTACTGAGGTGTGATAGCCGTGGAGAGCAAATGGTATCATCTCGTGCCAATCTTTATACATCACCGTAATATTCTGTATAATCTTATTAAGGTTCTTGTTGGCGGCTTCCACGACGCCATTCATCTTTGGCTAATATGGAGAGGAGTTATGGTGCTTAATCTTGAACTGCGTGCAGAGCTCTATGATCATCTTATTGTTGAGATTGGTACTATTTTCTATGATAATCCTTTCGGGGATGCCGTGCCGACAAATGAGATTATGCTTGATGAATCGAGCCACAAAATTCTTGGTAACATATGCGAACGAGGTTGCCTCTACCCATTTCGTAATGTAATTAATAGCCACCAGGATGAAACGATGCACATAGATGTAGTCGGCTTAATTTCTCCAATCATATCAATGCCCCATATTGCAAAGGGACAGGGAGAAGTCAGTACATTCAACAGAACTAGTGGAACATGGACTTTGTCAGCATATATCTGGCACTTGTGACACAATTGGGAATATCGATAGTAGTCAGCTTCCATAGTAGACCAATAGTAACCTGCTCTCAGAATCTTCTTGGCCATTGTATGTCCACTGGAATGAATACCAAAAGCCACTTCGTGTATTTCTTCCATGATTCTTTCAACTGTCTTCTTGTCTACACACCGAAGTAAGGCATAATCATAGTTGCGTTTGTATAAAATGTTGTTACTTAGAAAGAACTTGGCGGAGAATATACTTAGAAACTTCTTATCATTGATAGATGCCCCCACAGGGTATTCTTCAGCCTCGAGATACCTCTTCACTTCGTAAAACCAAGGGTTCTCTTATACTCCTTCAATATGAAGCTCACAACAATATGTCGGTTCGTCTAGCCTTTCAATAGTGATTTGAGCAGCTTCGTTGTCCCATCTGAGTTTGAACATAGACGACATGGTAGCCAATGCGTCCGCCAACTGATTCTCTTCTCGCGAAATATGCTCAAAAGTAATTTCTTCGAAGTAGGGGGTCAAACTCAACACATGCTCTCGATACGGAATGATATTTGGATGTTTTGTGTCCCATTCGCCTTTGATTTGACTAATCACTAAAGCTGAGTATCCATATAATTGTAGGAATTTTATCCTCAAGTCAATAGCATCTTTGATACCCATGATGCACGCCTTGTATTCGACCATATTGTTAGTGCAGTCGAAACATAATCTGGCAGTGAAAGGTGTATGGCCACCGTTGGGAGAGATAATTATGGAACCAATATCGTTTCCAAATGCGTTAGAAGCTCCATTGAAAACCATAGTCCATTGGGATCCTGGCTCAGGTCCTTCATCCGGTCCAGGTTCTCCGTAATCGATAACTAGCATGCTATTCTCATCTGGTAAATCGAAATGCATAGACTGGTAGTCGTCTACGACTTGATAATCGAAATGATCTTCTACTACACTTCCTTTGATCGCCTTCTAAGTAGTGTATTGAATGTCGTATTCGGTCAACATCATTTTCCATCTTGCTATTCTTTCGGAGAGAGCAGGCTTCTCAAATATATATTTGATTGGATAACAAGGTGGTATGAGTCAACATATACTGTCTTACTCAGCGAGCAGCCCAAGCCAAAGCGCAACAAGTTGTCTTGATCAGTGAGTATCTCGTTTCACAATCGGTAAATTTTTTGCTAAGGTAGTATATTGCATGCTCTTTTTGACCAGACTCATCATGTTGCCCCAACACACACCCCATTGAATTCTCTTGTACTGTTAAGTACATGATCAGAGGTCTTCCTTCAATTGGTGGCATCAGTATGGGAGGTTCTTGAAGGTATTCCTTTATTTTGTCGAAGGTTGTCTGGAAATCGTTGTTCCATTCCACTACTTGATCTTTCTAGAGTAGTTTGAAGATTGGCTCACAAGTATCAGTCAGATGTGCAATAAATCTTAAAATGTAATTCAAACGTCCTAGGAAACCTCTGACTTCCTTCTCGGTGCAAGGTGCCGATATTTCTTGAATAACTTTAACCTTAGTGGGGTCCACTTCAATTCCTTTACCGTTGACGATGAAACCTAGGAGCTTACTAGATCTGACTCCAAAGATACACTTGTTCTGATTCAATCTAAATTTGTATTTCTTAAATCTATCAAACAACTTGTGTAGGTGATCAAGGTGTTCTTCTTCAGTTTGTGATCGAGCTATCATGTCATCGAGATAGACTTTTATCTCGTGATGGATCATATCATGGAATAAAGCAACCATAGCTTGCTGATATGTCGCACCGACATTCTTCAACCCGAATGTCATAACTTTGTAATAGAAAGTTCCCTATTGTGTGCCGAAATTAGTTTTCTCCATATCTGCGAGAGCCATCTTGATTTGATTATAACCGAAGAAACCATCCATGAAAGAAATACCTTATGGTGAGCGGTGTTGTCAACCAGGATATCGATATGTGGGAGCGGAAAATTGTCTTTCGAGGTTGCCCTATTCATATCTCGATAGTCCACACACATACGCATTTTGCCATCCTTCTTAGGCACCGGTACCACGTTCTCAACACATTGTGGATAATAAGTAACACCTAAGAAAGATGTGTTGAATTGCTTCATGACTACGACTTTAATTTTATCAGACATCTCAGGACACATACGGCGAACCTACTACTTTACAGGAAGAAAACCTTCTTTCCTTGGTAATCAGTGTACCACAATGTAGGTATCTAGCCTTGGCATGTCTACGTAGGACCAAGTAAAAATCTCGATGTAATCTCGCAACATCTGGATCAGTCTTTATTTAACACTATTCTCAAGACTAGCTCCTATCTTGACTTCTTTCTTGTCTTCTTCGGTACCCAAATTCACAACCCCGACTGATTCTTCATGCGGCTGTATAGCTCTTTCCTCTTGCTATAACAGTCTAGCAAGATCTCCTGGCATTTCACAATCTTCCTCACCTTCGTCCTCGTCTTGGTAGAACGGATTATCAAAGTCATATTTGACAATAGCAGAGTCGTTATCAAAGGGATCCAGGGTGGATGTGGATCTGCATTTTTTGTGGGCATGTGTAAGAACACATAGCTATATTTTTTTGAAAAAGTAGTAAAGTAAAAGAAAAGACATGGAGTGCAAAATTTGAATGCAAAAGTCCAATGATTTGTTGAATGAAAATATGCAAATGACAAATAATAACCCTCACAAACAAGCCATCATGCCCCGGGTAAGGCACTTGGCTTAAAGTCTTATTGTTCGAAATTACATAAAACTTAAAAAAGCATAAAACAAAAAAAAGCAATTACTTATGACTAAAGGAGATTGGTACAACATCCTTCACCATCCAATTGTTGAGTCCATCGCCAATAGTAGGGAAGATCCAGTTGTTGATGTCAAAGTCACTGTCATCATCTTCTATAACATGAACTCCATCTCTGTTGATGTGGAGCGGAGGTCCACTAGCACGTTCGTGACGTATCATCTTCTGACCTTTGGAAGTGAAGCTTAAACGGAACTTATCAGATTTGAATTGGAAATCGGGCAAATGACCCCAAATAGTACAACCTCCTTCTTCGACTACAGCCCATGCGTCCTTCAGCGAGACCATCTTCGGTGGAACTCTAGTAATCGTTAGAGTGATAGGAGCATCAACAGGCATGGCTCGTAGAACTACTTCAAAACCTTGACAGGGAGTCTTGATAAATTCACCTTCCATTTCAATAAATCGGAATTACTCCAGATGGCTCACCATATACTCTTCTTCTCCATAGACAGTGACAATCTTCCCTTTCACTGGGTACTTCAACTTCTGATTTAGAGTAGAGGTAATAGTGTCTGCCCCATGTATCCAGGGGCATCCAAGCAAGCAAGAATAAGCTGGACAAATATCCATCACAAAGAAAGTAGAATCAAAAGTCTGGGAACCTACTTTGATTGGAAGGTTGAGTTATCCAAGTATTGTTCTTCTCGATCCAAGTACTGGGTTTCACAACCACTTCTTTAACATCAAGTCTGTCTAGAGCACTTTTTGGAAGAACATCCAGAGCATAACCAGTGTATACCAACACATGTGACAACATTGTGACCTTACACTCAATAGAGACGTGCAAGGCTTTGTTATGCTTCCTCCTCACAGGAGTCAAGTCAGTATCCAAAAAGCCCAAACCATTGTTTACGGTCAGGATAGCAATACAACTTTCAAATTGGTCGGCAGAAGTTTCTTGCGGCACGTGAGCATTCTTCAGGAATTTCACCAAGGCTTTAGCATGAGCCTCAAAACACAACAACAGAGCTAGCATGGATATCTTGGACGGAGTTTGTCCTAACTGTTCCACAACATTGTAGTCACTTTTCTTAATAATCTTCAAGATTTCTTCCATCTCTTTCTCGGAGGTGTCTTCAAAAACTTCCTTCGGTACTTCTGTCTGAACCGATTGACTCACTTTCTCTTTGCACCGAGCCTTAAGGGTTGGCTCGGCAGCAGCAATGCAGACTGGTACAACAATTTCTTTTGGAGGAGATATTTTTGGAGAGAACACCCTTCTGGTTCTGGTTACCTTGCTTGATCCAGTAATGTTGTCAATATCAGGATTAATAACTTCAACAATATTGTTTTCAATGGCCAACGACTCTTGTTTGACGCCATGGTAGTAAACTTTGGGTCCATAATTCCATGGTATAGCTTTGTTAGAGGAATATGGAACCGGTCCGAGCGAGGTGATAATCAAAGGAGCCACTATAGGTGTGGGAGAAATCTTCACAAGACATGTAGAGGTGGTCCTTATTGCATTTACATCAACATATTCTTCGGGATAATCCTTATCTCCCTATCTGGTTGCTTGGATTTATTCAATTGCAATCTTGGAGCTTTCAGAGGCTGTATATTTCACCATAAAATCATATTTCCCACTCGGCTTTCCCAAGGTATCCCGGACTTCTGGTATGGCTTCTTCTATGTTTACATCTTCAATTTTTCAGATTTTTGGAAAAATCTTTGCACAAACTATCTACAGACGGAGCTTTCATGAATAACACTTCTCGGTTGTCCATTAGGTGTTGAATACCTCTCTTCATCCAGGCACAACCATTGGATTCAGATGCACAATAGCGATAATTGCAGAAACATCCTAGAAATAAACCAGATTGCAATAGATTTTTCTTGACAGTCCTCAGGGGAGTTGTCAACTCACTCACAGCAAAAACATAGGAGTCATCAACAATGACATTGACACTCTTGCCATGATCAGGCATTAGTGCGGTGATCACATTCGGGGTTTCAACAGGAGGGTCGAATTCAATCTCCTGAGCTTCAATCATATCTTGGATCTTGTTCTTCAGGGCCCAATAGTTGTTCGTGTCATGTCTAGGGCTATTGGAATGGTATGCACACCTTGAATTGGGATTATACTTTGCAGAAGATGTGTTAACATGCTGAGGCGGATCCCTCAAAGTAATCAGCTCCTCTTTCAATATATGTTGCAACTCTTGAGACAACAGCATGTCGATCTTCGTGAATTGTCTTCTTGGCGCATCTTGTATACACGTATTGTCTTGTTGAGGTTGCACTGGCGTGAGATTAGTGGAGTTACCTGGCGGAACATCATCAGATAGAATATCAATGAAGTCACCATCAAACGTTTTTTATCCCGTGAGAGGAAAGGAAAACATAGAGTAAACCTGAGGGGGAGAAATCATGGTCTTACAACTAAGAGATCGGGTAAGGGAGTCAGTTACGCGAGGGGAATGTATTAGCACCCCACACGCCCGTAGTACTCTATGGTATCTACTTCTACTTTCTATCTAATGGGTGTGTTATATCTATCTATCGCTTAATCTCTACAATGCATGTGAACACTACGCCAAAATTGACTTTAGACAGCGCCACATAGACAACGCTTATTCCTAAAGCGCTGCTATATGTTCTTAAAAAAAATAAATTAAAAACTTAAACAGAAGCGCTGCTAAAGGTATAATTTAGACATCACTTCATTTAAGCGTTGCTATAGGCTATATTCATAGGCAGCGCTTTTTTTCCCTAAGCGCTGCTATTAGTTGGAAAAAAAATTAAAATTTTAGAATAAGCGCTGCTAAAGGCTTACTTTAGACAACACTTTTTAAAAGCGCTGCTAAAGGCATTATTCTAAAAAGCGCTGCTAAAGACCAAAGCGTTGCTAAAGGTTATACTTTAGACAACGCTTTCCAAAAGCGTTGTTAAAGGCATTATTCTAAAAGTGCTGCTAAAGGTAATATCTATGCCAGCGCTTTTAGAAAGCGCTGCCTTAGGTGATTAAAAAATTTCTAAAATTCCTAAATTAATCAAAAAAACCCTCGTTTTCGCTCACAACTAGCATCTATTATTGTTCTTCTTCTCAAATTAACAGAAACTCTCGCTCTCGCGCACCTCTATTACTGTTCTTCGTCTCCAATTAACAAAAACCCTCGCTCTCGCTCACCTCTATTACTGTTCTTCTTCTCAAACAGAACCCCTCTCACGATGTAACCACGACGGCGACATCATACAACATCTCCTATTCAGACAAGAAGAAGCGCGCACAGAACGAGAAAGCGAAGAAGGAGAAGCTTTTCTACTTTTCTACTTTTGACAGATTCTTTATTTCATCAGATTTTGAATCGTTCCTTGCTCCAACTTTCTTCTTGTTGATCCTTACTCAGCTTTGATAATAAAGAACCATCCTGCTCACGATATCAAGGTGCATTTTACTTTTACCTCTTTCCTTTAACCTTGCATTTTACTTTAACCTGGTCTATATATGGAAAAGTGTGTTCATAGTTGATTATACTTCTAACACAGAGACTTTTGTAGGAAACTTCCACTGCCACTCATCCTCTCATACTGGCCTTGGCTTTGAACTTCTATGAAATCTTGAACTTTCTCTTGAAAGGTATATATATGTTACATTACACACAGCTAGCATCATATTTGTACATCAGCTCAATACATGTTCTCATTATTTTATAGATATAATGAATAAATGTTATAGATTTTGTGTGACATATATTCTGAATGCTTATTTTACATAAATCTTTAGAGGTGGTTACCTTCATCCTGATTTACAAATAAAATATGTTTTTTGGGTACAAATTTTGTAAAAATTAGTTAAATCTATATTCTTGCCATTATATGGAAACATATTAAGTAAAATAAGCTCATATGACGCTTATTTTGTTGTGTTTTTGTGCTGTTTCATATTTTTCTTTGAACTTGTCCAAGGATGAAGGAGGTTTCTTTTGTTTTGAAGAGCCCAAGTAGAAAAGAAAGAGAAAAGAAAAACTTGGTGAAAAACAATTGGTAAGATCATCCTTCAACCATTTTATTTTAAGAGTGAACAAGTTCCGCCAAATAATATAAATGATGCATTTTAACTCTTTGTTTTTCCAATATTGTTTTGTGCTTGATTTTCATTTTATATACTTTCTTGGTCTCAGGCACAACTAGCTAACTTCATATAATTAGAGGCCTTTTGGAATATTTAAAGAGGAGGGACTAAAATATAGAGCATTGCACCACCCCAATTAGACGCAGATTCAAAGAGGAGGTGAATCTTTCTTATTTCAATTTCTTATCTATGTGTTGTTACTTTTATTGGTTATTTTTCGTGGGCCTTTTTTCAAGTGGTTGGAGTAGCTTTAATCAAATTATATTGGATTGTTGTGTGAAATTCAAAATTTAAGCGCTTCATCCTTGGTTTTAACAAAATAGATCCAAGTAAACTTGGACTTGTAGGCATATACGAATGCTATGTAGTATTTAAAACCTAAAGTAGAAGAATAAGGGAAAGGACCCCACAAATCACTAAATATAAGTAACGAAGGAGTGGTGTAAGTAGTGTGTGAAGAGGAGAAGTGTAATCTATGGGTTGTAGGCATATACAAATGCTATGTAGTGTTTGAAACCTAAAGTAGAAGAATAAGGAAAAGGACCCCACAAATCATAACAATATTACTACTTATAACATGCATATTTAGTGTGAGTTCATGGTCTTTTTGCAGGTAATGGAGTACGAAATTTGATGAATGATATAAAGTGCAGTTACAATGCATGTTTCATGAGATCTGAACTGCGATAGAAGGTGTATTAATGAGTTGTAGTTGGAATGTGTTGTTGTGTTTTAAACAAGTCCCACATTGATTTTTCATTAAATATATTTAGTGTGTATATAGCATTTTCATGCTTACAAAAGTGAACATGGATAATGGGCTCATGCTAAAATATTATTGAATTTAGTCCCAAAAATTTATTTTAATTAATTTAAGAATGTAATTCTTAAAAAATATTAAGAACTTGCCTAGCCTAATGTGTACTATTGTATTTGTGTTTGCTTGTTCCGGATCCATTCCGCGTATACTTTGCATTTTGACTGAAACTCATTATACCGTTGTGTCCTAATTAGTTTTTTTTTGTTTAGATTACTTAATTAGTAGTAAAACCATGGATAAAAAATGGATGTGTGTCGATCGATTGTCAAAAGAGTATGACAATGGGGTATTAGGGTTCGTTAAGTTTGTTGTTGAATAAGCTGCAGACTCGAATAGAATGAAATGTCCTTGCTTGGGTTGTTGTTATGTGGGTTGGGTTGACGCAGATGGATTGAAATTGCATTTACTGATGCATGGAATTGATCGAAGTTATACGTGTTGGATATTTCATGGTGAGAAAAGTAGAGACAATGTTGAACCGGGGATGAAAATTTATGTGACCTATGCTTCATACGACAATGTCACGGATACATATGATTGTGATCGAGTCGAAGAGATTGCAGAAGCACTTGAAGAAGATCTTCAGGATTGTCCCAAAAAGTTTGAGAGCTTGGTAAGCGATGCGGAGAAATCGTTGTATAAAGATTGCCCCAAATTCACAATACTGTCTGCAGTATTAAAATTGTACAACTTAAAGGCGCGCAATGGATAGTCGGATAAAAGTTTCACAGAGTTATTAGCCCTTTTGAGAGATATGCTTCCTGAGGATAATGTTATTCCTAACCGAACCTACGAGGCCAAAAAAATGTTGTGCTATATTGGCATGAGCTATGATAAGATACATGCATGTCTAAATGATTGCATTTTGTTTCGAAACGAATATGCATTGTTGAATGAGTTCCATAAGTGCGATTTATCTCGATATAAGAAAAAATTATCTCCAGCGAAAGTCTTATGGTATTTTTCTATTACTCTGAGATTTATACGCATGTTTCGTAGTGAAACCAATGCTAGACACTTGACTTGGCATGCAGATGAAAGAATTATCGATGGAAAGTTTTGACATCCAACAAATTAACCGCAGTGGAAGAAAAGTGATAATGATTATCCTGATTTTGGAGGAGAAACAAAACACCTTCGCTTGGCATTATCTACGGATGGAATGAACCCGCATGGTCTTCAAAGTATCTCACATTTCACATGGCATGCGATACTTATGATTTATAACCTACCTTCATGGCTATGTATAAAGCGCAAGTACATGATGTTATCTATGTTAATTTCTGGGCCTAACCAACCAGGGAATGACATAGACGTATACTTGAAACCTTTAATCGAAGATTTGAAGATTTTGTGGGAGAATGGTGTGGAGGTTTATGATGGATATAGGAAAGAAAGTTTCAATTTAAGGGCGATGTTGTTTGGCACAATTAACGATTTTATAACATATAGAAATTTATCCGAGTATAGAATTAAAGGTGAAAAAGCGTGTCCTGTCTGTGTAGATGGAACCGATACGACGCGATTGAAACTTTGTCAGAAGAATGTATTTCTCGGTCATTGTAGATTCTTAAATTCTAAACATCAATATCGTGGATGGAGAAAAGCGTTCAATGGAGATACTGAACAACTTAGATCTCCACCTGGATTGACAGGTGATCAAATTTTTGAAAAGGTGAAAGTGGTGAGTATTCAGTTTGGGAAGCCTTTTGCACATAAAGTTGTCACATGTGGTTGGAAGAATAGGTCAATTTTTTTTGAATTGCCATATTGAAAATCTTTGTATGTAAGACATTTTCTTGATGTTATGTATATTGAAAAAAATGTATTTGAAAGTGTTATTGGCACGTTACTCAATATAAAAGGAAAGTCTAAGGATGGCCTTAAAGCAAGGGAGGACATGGTAGAGATGGAAATAAGAACTGAATTAGGACCCGTGAAGAAAGGAAGATGAACATATCTACCACCTGCTGCTTATACTCTATCTATAAAGGAAAAGAAAATATTGTGTAAGTTTCTAAGTGAAGTTAAAGTTCCAGAATGTTACTCCTCAAGTTAAAGAGTTTGAAGGCACGTGATTTCCATGTCATAATAGAACATTTTTACCAATAGGTATACGTTCTATTTTGCTAGAAAAAGTAAGAAGCGCTATAACTAAATTGTGTTTTTTCTTCAGGTCAATTTGTAGTAAGGTGACCGATCCTGAGATCTTACCAGTATTGCAAAAAGAAATAGTTATTACTTTATGTGACCTTGAAATGTATTTTCCTCCATCATTTTTTGACATTATGATACATCTTGTTGTTCATCTTGTGAAAGAGACACAATTGTGTGGACCAACTTATATGAGATGGATGTACCCTGCTGAACGTTATATGAAAATATTAAAAGGGTCCGTGAAAAACCGAAGTCGTCCAGAGGGTTGTATTGTTGAGTGATACGTTGTTGAAGAAGCGGATGAGTTTTGTACTGAATTTTTGTCCAATGTGCAATCCATTGGACTCCCCAAATCTCATTTTTTTGAAGAAAAAAAAGGTAAAAAATTAATTGGAAATGAAATTGTGACAATATCAAGGGATAAACGGGATCAAGTGTATTTGTATGTTCTGCACAATGACAATGAGGTTGATCCGTTTGTTGAAATGCACATGGCTATATTCTGAGGTGAGAATCATAGTAGAAATGAACATTGGATAGTACGAGAGAACAATCAAAGTTTTATACAGTGGTTTAAGGATCATATATATTCAAAGTTTCATTCAGATCCCGCTTCAATATCAGACAGGTTGAGATGTTTGGCATATGGTCCAAGTTTGCTTGTGTTTTCTTATAGAGGATACACAATTAATGGATACACATTTTATACCAAAGAACAAGATGATAAAAGTACTATGCAAAATAGTGGTGTCACGGTGGTAGCTGAAGCAATGCACATTTCTAGTATGAATGACTTAAACCTCAAATATGAGAATCTGTCATATTTTGGGGTTATCGATTCCATTTGGGTGTTTGATTACAAGAAGTTTTATATTCCTATCTTTGGTTTCAAGTGGGTACATAATAGTGGCATACGAATGGATAAGTCAGGGTTTTTGCAAGTGGATCTTAATAGGGTGGGGTACAAAGATGAGCCTTTTATTCTAGCCTCTCAAGCTAAACAAGTGTTCTATGTCACAGACCCGAAGATTGCGAAAGGTTCTATAGTGATTTTATCTAACAAAGTGATTAATGATAAAAGTGTAGATCAAGGTGATGTTGATGTTGATAATGAGTCGTATATTAGAAACGATCGAGATGAATATACTATGGAGGATGAATCATATATCAGAAAAGATCATGATGAGGAAATTTGGATCAATCCCTCCGTCCACGTTCTTAAGAGACAAGTAATTCGCAATCCAACCAAGAAAAGAAGCAGATGTTAGTGAAAGAGGTAATATAGTAAAATGTTATATATTCTGTCATTTTCAATAAAATTATATATTTGTCATTTTATATACTCAATTGATTATGGAATTAGATATTTTGAATTATATATTTGGAATTAAATATTTGTCATTAGATACTAATGTTTTTCTTTACTACAGGTTAGATGGCTAGTAACGAGGATCACCCACACGATGATTCTATTAATGATGGAGACAATGGTGGAGGAAAATCCGATAAGGGAGTGGAAAGAGAAATTAAACGAGGAAAAACCATTAAGAAGAATATCATTTGTGATAGAGATAGAGGCATAAAATATGATGTGCATTGGAGTCAAAGTGACCAACTAATTGAGCCTAACGGTTCTAAATTGACAAGTTACATTGGTACAGTTGTAAGGAGATAAATTCCAATTACTTATGATGAGTGGTGAGTGATCGCGACTTTATCGTCTATTAATCGGGAGACTGCAAGTGCACAGTCCTATTACGTAGTTTTAAAAAGATATCGAACCCACAAAGACTATAAATCGATCTATTGTTATCCTAAATTACGGTATACAGCTAAGGCGGATAATTCTTGGGTTAATACCTATTTTCACCCCTAACATATGGGGTGTATTTGAAAAACCTCTCTGCCAAAAAAAAAGTTCCAATTGTTACCTTGACAAATTTTAAAAGTTTCAGTTTTTACCTTGAGGATGCCACATCACCTAAAAGGCTGATGTGGCTTATATTTTTGTTATATTTGTAAGTTTTTGTTATGCCATGTCACACAATTCCAATTAAAATGTCCATAATGCCCTTTTCTACATTTTTCTTAAAATCCCAAATTATTTGGCAAATGCTATGTTTCAATTCAGACCCTCCAAATTAGGGTTCTTCATCCTTGCAAGTCTTTGTTAAGCAGCTCTGATCTGAACTTCTCATACTTTGGCTTGGAAGGTTTGTCATCCATGTCACTTTCATCACATCTGTTGTTTCTGAAACTGAACTTGCAAGTGAATACGGTTGCAAAATGTTGCCTTGGATCCGAAAACTGCGGACTACACTCCGGTTCACCGTCGAACCGGAAAACAAATCTAGGATCCGCCCGCTTTAACATTCGGATGAAAGCGCAGCGTCTTTCGCATCCTTTCCGACCGTAATCCATCCATTGTGAAACACGGTTGCTTCGTTCTGACTCGGTGAGATTCAGCGGAACGGAGACTTTACCGAGTCTCCGGAGTTAACACCACATGTGGTCCCACCGGCCAGATCGAGATTTTGAGGCGAGTAGTTTAACGAAGATGGATTTCCGCGAGTTTATCGAGATCGGGTTTACTCAAGTGGAAAGATGCGCAATAGGTTGAATCGTGAGTGTGAGTCGGGGAGTGATTTTCGTGAGGGATGAAAGGAACAAGAGCGAATGGAGAGGAAGTTGTTGAGTTTGATTTTGCGAAACACGGTGAAGAAGAGTTTCTTAACGAAGAGTGTGTTTTGGGTGAAGTAAGAGAGAAAAGGTAGGGTGATGAGAAGGTGGAAGACAATGGGCTACTAGGGGTATCTGTTGCTATTCGGTTGAGGACCCTCTTTCTGTCTTGCACTTTTTGGGCTCCCATTTCCTTGAGATGAAGTGTGACCACTTTGCAGGATGAAGAACCCTAATTTGGAGGGTCTGAATTGAAACATAGCATTTGCCAAATAATTTGGGATTTTAAGAAAAATGTAGAAAAGGGCATTTTGGACATTTTAATTGGAATTGTGTGACATGGCATAACAAAAACTTACAAATATAACAAAAATATAAGCCACATCAGCCTTTTAGGTGACGTGGCATCCTCAAGGTAAAAACTGAAACTTTAAAATTTGTCAAGGTAACAATTGGAACTTTTTTTTTGGCAGGGGGATTTTTCAAATACACCCCATATGTCAGGGGTGAAAATAGGTATTAACCCATAATTCTTTTAGATAATGGTTAAAGAAAAATATAAATTAAATGGATATCGGTACGTAATGTAGTGAACCTAAGCGGATTAAATCGAACCTAAGCGTATAAAGGTGGTTAACTTAATTGTTCCGTAGAAATTATCAGTTTAAAAACGCTCAACTCACACTTTCGTGGTCTTATCTCGGATTATACTCCTAAAGCCCTATGCCTGCTCTCGCTAGCCCATAAGTGTTTAGAAAATATTCTTTGGAAACTTAATAAAATCTAGTTCATTTTAAAGCGCTCTCGCTGTATTTAAATCGAATGCCTAACTTTAGCTATCCGGTTAAAACCTCACACTTTCATGGTCTCGATCCTAACCTATTCTACGTTTCTTACTTTCGTAACGAAAAGATTGATTTTAATTACAAAAAGTGATAACCAGAATTTAAGTTAATTAATATTTTAGCTTAAGGACAATTTAATTCCTACTCTTACTACTATTACTTACCGATACCTACACGGTTTAGCCGAACAAATTTATTAATTCGGACATGCATAAATAATAAGTTTCAATATATTTAAACATCTCCATAATCAAATAAATAAATATCAGACACAGTACTTTAAATAAAATAAAATAATTATTTTAAAAACCTGAAAATAAGAATACTGGAATAATCTTGTTCTTCGAAATAAACGAACATTCCACCACAAGTCGGCTGGATCTGCTCGGAGACTTCTCGAATCGAAAAGAAAATGCGACAAGAATAAAAAGCACTAGATCTAACGTAAGGTTAGATCAATGAAAAATACACAACAATTTCCGGTGTAGAAATTGTTGTGAGAAAATTATAGAAACTTAAAACTAAAATAAAAACTAAACAAAGAAACTGAAATGAAAAATAAAATAGAAATACAGAACTGAAAAGAAAATACGAAAATAGAAAAACTCAATAACGGTTGTTCGGTAAGAATGCCGACCATTGCTCTGAAGCTTGAACTTGTATTTATAGCCTCTTCATGTAACTTCCCGTTTCCAATGTTGTACGAAGGCAAGTGGTGAACGTGTGTAAAACTGCCAGATCGTGGGACTAAACATGGGACGGACGCCTCTTGAAGAGAAAAAGTGTGAGACGTGGGTCTCACATCATGAAAGTATAATGAGACGTGGGTCTCCAAGAATGGAGATAGTGGGTCTCTTTGGAGGCGGGCGCCTTTTCCTAGAAGAAGAGAGTGAGACGTGCGTCTCACATGAGTGGCTGACTGGTGACGGTCGTCACAAGGCTGTGACGGTCGTCACACCTTGTGGGCTGAACTTCATGGGTTGCTGGGCTTTTGCTTGTTGTTGGATAATTATTTTCTTCTTCTTTAACTCCTCCTTTTGCTATATTACCCCTTGCTTCATTTCTTTGGCTTTTTAATTAGATTTTTCCTCAATTTTATTTCTTTGCTCAATTTATCTTTATCTAATACAAATACCTGAAACAAAAGAAATACCAACGTATTACATAAATAAAACAGAATAATTAAATAAAAATAGTAACATTATCTATGAAAATTAAGTCAAATATGTTATATAAATTCGTGTTATCAAACTCCCCTATACTTAAACCTTTGCTTGTCCTCAAGCAAAACTTAAAAATGAAAAATCACTTAAGCATAAGTCAAACGCAGATATAGAACACAATTCAATTCGTATTTGGTTGCAGGTCAATTCTTTGTTGGATAACTCAAGTTTAGACTTCGACACCAAAATTACCTTAGAAACACTGGATAACCCCATTTATGCAGACCAATTTAAGTCATGTATTATAGCTCGACCTAATACTTTCGTTTTTGTTTCACCCGTTTTCATTCTGGTGCAATCACATTAAGCCCTTTACCTTACGCGCACATAGTGGAGTAACCGGTTAGTGAATTTGATCTTTATAATTCAACTAGGAGTTTTGGTACTTATATTAGGTACTCCTTTATCCAATTACAAATTGTGGGGGATCGGACCGTCGTCCGCCCTACCAAGTCCAGCACCAGAAACCACTGAACCAATTCATAATGGATTGTTTGCATAATGACTTTATAGTTTCCGCAATTGTTGGATTAAATGATCTGGTAAGGACCATCTAACTTAATAAGTGCATCTTCTGATAAAAATTTCTCTTAAAAATCATGATCAATCACTTATATTCATCGATTCTCCACGTAGTTTGTCGTTTTAAGGCGGTGCAGACTGCTTTTATAAACTACTCGGGATTACTTTAAAACTAAGTCTTAAGGTGTTGGCATAATAAGTACTTAAACTGATCTAACGCGTTGGGATTTTGAAGTGTTAGGACGATAACGATTTTGCTTTAGTCGCGCTCGAGTTCTTATTTATAAAAATAAGCAACCTTAATACTAGTTGAGTATGTCAATATATGCGTTTTAATTTTTTCCGTTATGGCTCAAGAAAATGGAAGAATTCGAATAAGCACGAGAATTTAACTTAAAAGACTAAAATTACATAAACATGTATTTTATTAAATGGAAATTTTGCAATACATCAAAAAAAAAGGAAACTAAAAGGGAAAAACTAAAGAGAGCAAAGAAAATAAAAACGAACTAAGAAATGTTCTGACTCCCCTAAACTTAAAATGAGCATTGTCCTCAATGCGATAGAACCAGGAGAAATCAGAAAGGAGTAGGGTGATCACTCGTCGCTTGGAAAATTTCGTCCTTTTGCTCCTCTACCTCTAGTGCGAGGTCGGTCGGGTTTCACTTGACGATGAGTGTTTCGTGGAGCCATGGAAAAGAAAGAAATGAAGGGGGAATTTGGTAGAAATATGGGGTGGATGAGAGAAAATAAATAAGAAGTAGATGGAAGAGATGTGGAATGAGAAGAAATGAGGATGGATATTTATAATGGGTTGAGGGATTAAGAGGAATAAATTATAATTAATTTATGTTGGGAAATGAAAGAGAAGAGTTTGAATGGGAATAATGGTGGGAAATGAAAAGAAGAATATTTTGATTAATGGAATGGTTGAATGAGAGTTATGGAAGGGAAAGAAAAAGAAGAGAAACGGACGAAACATAAATGACAAGGAGACCAGAAAAGACAACACACATGAGGCACGGGACGGGGGCCACTGATAGATGAGACGGACGTCTAAAAAAATTGAAAAAGATGCTTGGCAGGAGGCGTGCGTCTCCACTCACGAGGCGACCGTCTCATCAATTCCAGGACTGCCTCAATGAGAATCTGGCAAAAGGAGAATCTTGGCATGTGAAGAAGCAAGGTGTGCACATGGAACAGGGAATTAGCAGTTGTAGCACGAGGGTAGTCTTTTAAGTTCACATGCAAACAGACTACATACTTGTATATATATAATATAGATAATTTAGAATTTTAATTCGTAGGATATATATAATACTAGTATATAATGCATTGTAATTGATACGATAAATATTGGGAAGTATTAATTCGGTATATTGATAGGAGACGGAGAAATACGATAATTAAAAATAATACTTAATTATTATTATAAATCTTAACGCTTTTTTTTTAATTGAGTATAATTATCAGTATTATGGGGAAGTAGTTCAAACGCATCAGAAGAAAGGGTGCAACCGATAATCGAGTAAAATTTTAAAATTTAACATAAATTAGAAAAATGAAAATACGAAAAAGAAAGAAATTTAAAATTTGAATGACTACTCGTTGATTTTCCATGGCCACTTATCAAGCCATCTCACATATCCCTCACCTTTTCTTTTCTTACGTTTGTAGGGTGGTTCAGTCTTTCGAAATTGTGGTGGTTCTGGATCTATCCTAAGTATAAGCTTTTCAAATTTGGGCTTAGTGATTTCATCCATCGCCTCATAAGTTAACCTTACCCTCTTAACAGTAATTATATCCTTAATTTTATGGTCCTCTAATTTTCGCTTTTTAGGCAAGACTTCAAACAGTGGTGCATCGGTGTGGATATTTTTCAATACCGCAACATACGTTTTAAATTGGGAGTCTACCAGAGTTTCCATAAAAAAATTTGGGACAGAAATCAGTGGGGTGTAGTGATTTGGGATTACAATGTGCGCTTCCTTCTCTACCTCTTTTACAACTTCCTTTTCGAGCAGTGTTGGTGAATTTTTCTCAATCTCCACTATTTTCTCGTCAGAACCCTCCTCGGCCACAATATCACTCTCTATATTTTTAAATAGTTTTTCTATAATGGTTGTTTCAACATCCACATCTTCTTTGGGGCATGGTCCTAGAAGGTTTTGTTCAAGTTGGGAGATTTCAGTCTCTAAGGCCATGTTGTGAGTCGTGAGGGACTCAACTACAATGGTTAGTTGGCTAAGGGTTTCATTATTTTGAAGACTTTGTTTTCTTACCTCTTCATTTTGGATAGTTTGTGTTTCTACAAAGTGCTCAATCATAGACTCTAACCTAGAGTTAGTTATCATCTCATCAGAATCTTCCATTGATGTTTCGAAGTTAAAATCTTGCGATTCTTCAGAGTCTTGAAAGTGAGTTAGAGTCTCCTTTTATGTTTCCCCGAAGCGTTCTATCATTCTAGATGTTTCATTAAAATTTTCCATTAATATTTCGAGGTCGGATTTATATGGTTCTGGTGATTCCTCAAAATATTGGGTGTGGCAATTGTAGAGAGAATTGGGTTGAGAAAAAGTTTGGTTGAAATTATAAGTTTCTTGTGGTTCCTCAAAATGTGGGGATTGGTAGTTTTGGAGGTAATTTGGGTAAGAGTAGGTTTATGTAGCATTGAAATCTTCCATCAGTATTTCAAGGTCGGATCTATGGGATTCTTGTGGTTCCTCAAAATACTGATAATGGTCGTAGGAAAAATTTGGGTTATACATAGTAAATAAGGTAAACGTGCCTTAGTCTATACGGTGTAACACCAGAGTTATAATATCGACTTAAATAGTCCCCGACAACGGCGCCAAAAACTTGATCGCAACTTTATCGTCTATTAATCGGGAGACTGCAAGTGCACAGTCCTATCGCGTAGTTTTAACAAAGAGTTCTCTGAACTAAGGACTACCTGGAGACCTTAAACAGAATTGAAATGACATGATTGAGAACTTAACAAAGAGTTCTCTGATAACTAGACTTAGAACTTTAACAAAGAGTTCTCTGAACTAAGGACTACCTGGAGACCTTAAACAGAATTGAAATGACATGATTGAGAACTTAACAAAGAGTTCTCGAATTGAGAACTTAACAAAGAGTTCTCTGAATGACTAAGGAATACCTGGAGACCTTAAACAGAAATGAAATGACATGGTTGAGAACTTAACAAAGAGTTCTCTGAATTTAGGACTACCTGGAGACCTTAAACAAAATAGAAAAATGACATGATTGAGAACTTAACAAAGAGTTCCCTGATTGACATGATTGAGAACTTAACAAAGAGCTCTCTGATTGACATGATTGAGAACTTAACAAAGAGTTCTCTGATTGACATGATTGAGAACTTAACAAAGAGTTCTCTGATAGATGGCTAGAACAATATCGAATTGTTGAACGAGGAGCCATGGCATGCTGAATGTCTTTGACCGTGTAACTTCCGAGTTACAAGCATAACGGATTCAGTAGCGCACCCAAGAATACAATTCTCTGGGGATAAACATAACAATATCTAGCACATCGGCGTGATATAGATGTTTATGAAGTCGGTAAATCTTGTTTCATTTACTGCGATGAGAGATCTTCTTGAACATGTACGGACATGTTGAACAACTTCTGAGTTGACAAGATCTTCAATTTGTATGCAGATAGCTTTACCGTTGATAGAAGAATCAGATTCAGCGCCTGTGACTGGAAAACTTCTAGGGTAATGAGCTTCAATTTGCTGACATTGTATGGACAATGCGTTGCAGCAAGTGGATATGTAGATCAACGTCTGAGTTGGAGAAATATCTTGAGGTTTGAATAAACATCCTGCCGGGTGGATATTTATTTGTTGAGTAGTTGATAACTTACTGGGGAAATAAACGCACCAGAAGTTTGCTGTAATTTTCTGAGAACGGCTCAGGGGAGTATATTGTGGAAGCCACTGCCAATAGTATTTGCTGAGAAGATTCTTGTCTGAAAGAAATCTTTGAAAATACCAAGAATAATGTTGTAGTAATCCTTTCTGAAGGAGATTCACTTGGGGAGAGAAATTAAGCTTCGCTGGGGAAACCCTGTAAGGAGATCGTGTGGAAAATTCACTGGGGATTCCCGGTTGAATAATTTTGATGACATTAGAGTCTATCTGAAAGACAAACTTTACGGGAAGAAATCTTGATTGGAGAAACCATCGGTTGTTAAGATCCATACAAGTATACCACTTGTGCTGGAGAAAAGAGGATAATTTTGTCGTCTGAGAACTAATCCTTCAATTTTGATCCTTACGAGGATACTTACGGTTTCAGTTGAAAACCCTGCAAAACAAATAGCCGAAGCTAATGCATGAGTATGACATGCATGAGTATGATATGCATGATATGATTTTTCTAATGCGAATAATGTATGATTTCCTGATACTGGGAGAAGGAAGATATCGCTGGGGAATCCAATTGAACGATCTTGTTGTCATAAGAGTTCACTGGGGATGATCAACCGATTCTCTGCGGAAGAGACTTCATTGGAGAATTGACACTATTGTCGATTGTCTGTCACCCGAGCGTTTGCCTGGCACTGGGGATACAAGCTAGATTGTCATTTGAGAAAAGTCTTCTGCTTGTACTGGTGTACTTTTTAAAAGGAACTCTATAAAGAAGTTCTATGATACAAGAGTTCGCTTGGGGAACCCAATCACTCTGGAATAGATTCGATTTGAGAATCGCTATCATTGTAGACCGATTATGGTCGGGCCCTCAAACTTGTGATCAGAAGAACTAAACTTGTCATTCAAAATAGTCTTCAAAATACGATTCTGCTGAGAAGCATCACTAGCAGATCTTGAAACATCCCAAGTCTTGGCTGAGGTTTATGAATGAATGTGTTATGTAGTATATGATATGAATGCATGAATGAATGAATGCATGAATATACTGGTTAATGCACTGGCTATCAAACTGAATCCTCGACACCGTTAGTCCGGAGGATAAAAGAACATGGCTCAACAAGACGATTGACCAGGCTCCAAAGGTTGAATTGCCGCTGGAAGGGCTGCAATGCTAATTCTTGTAGAAAGAAGAATAGCAAACTTCTGAATTGATCAGATAATGATGAGTGGCGCCTGGAATGCAACTGCATTAGATTTTGCACTTAAGAGATATATCGACTTCAAAATCTCAACCTGCCCCGGTCTGTTAGACCTTCTAGAAATCTTTCCTGCAAAGGAGTGCCCCGGCATCCTGTACTCTGACGCAATACTTTACTGATCATCAACATCTCAAAGGAACCGAATATTCTGATATGGGAATATCATGCCTTGATATGAGTTTTGGGGGTATTTTTGCATCTCAAAATAACCTCCTTAGATTTATCAAATCTTAGAATGGCAGACTTTGCATAGATGGACGACATGCCCCAGGATGAACATTGGAGAGGCTCCAACGTCTCGAAGTAGTTTCCTCAGATTAAATGAATCTTTTCAGCAAGCTTGCTTTAGAATGAATCTTGAAGGGACTTCTGCGTCTCAAGTTGTTTCCTCAGATTGATTGCATCTGAATAAGGAGCTATGTAAACATAGGGAAGACCTGCCCCAGGACGAGCTTTAGAGAGACTGATATGTCTCGAAGTAATTGCTTCAGTCTGATTGATTCTTGAACGAACACTCGCTTTATTGTCACGAGGTAACTACTTCAGATCAACAACAAGTGAGCGACTAACTTGGTGGGACAAGAGCTTTTGAAGGCTTCCACGCGTCGAAGTAATTATCTCAGATTGATCGGAACCGAACGATTAGTTCGCAATGTCCCAATGTAAACAGCCTTAGAGAGACTCCCATGTCTCGAGGTGATTGCTTCAAGTTGACTGAAACATGGAATGACAGTCCTGCTAACTCTTTTGGGAAAGACTAAATCAACTGCTGATTGCTCTTTAAGGGTTTGCCCCTGGATTGGCAGAAATTCGAGGAGCTGAATTTCGATTTGATTGCCCCCACATTAACAAAATCTTGAGAAGACAACCTGTGATATGCTCAAAGGAGTCCTTAGACGTCCTGCCCCTTGCTACAAATAACTGCTAACTCAGCAGAGTAATCAAGTTTCTCTTCTTTGGACAAAGTTAAACTCTTCACTGATGTTCATTATGAGAACTTCTTCAACGTCAAACAATTGTTTTACATGTAGAAGAATATTTATTATAATGCAACAATTATGCGTCTTGAAGTTTTGTATGAAAAACATTATGATTTTTTGTGTGTGAAACACTTTTTGGAGTGCAACACTGAAAATTTTTCCTTTATGAAAGATAAGACAAGCATATGATACCAACACAGATACTTCACACACTGTAGGAGTCAGGTAAATGCGATCTCTTCGTCGTATGCTTTTGAATTAACCCATGCTTCAATTAGGACTTTTGAGGGTTGTAACGCGGTCTGGTTCACGGTTTTTTTTCAGAAAAAGATTTTTAGGCTCAAAATATTTGGTGCCCGCCCATTCTCCATGATGTCCTTCAGTCCTAAGTTCAACTACCCTGATACGAGCACTCATCTCTCGAGAGGCGTTATGATGGTTGAGGAACCAATATAGGGTTTCTTGGACACAACAGACACCCACCTTGTCTTTTGGTATTTGACCACACAACTTGTTTTTTTTTTTTTTGAGAATCCTTTGATAATGCATTTCGGGATTTTACCTGACTTTTGCCTAAGCGACTTATTACTAAGTTTCGACTTAGCGGGCTCTTTGTCTTTTTTCTATTCATTTTTGAACAAGTCGTGGATCTGTACTCAACCTTTGATTTATTAGAAGTGATGGCGACTGTCTGAGTCCTTAGGTCGATGAAGAGTAACCGTTGTGGTGTCGTCATCTGTTGACCTTTCTGATGTGCGAGAGATACCCAACATGGTATCATTATTCTTTGATGCACACTATTGATAGATGGAGGTCGACTACTGTGGTTTTGACCTTTCTCAACCTTTTGAAGGATAGCCATTGTTGTATCCTTTGATGCTTACTCTCTTGATGAGTTTTAAACGCTCGATCAGATTAATTGAACACTACCCGCCCACAGGGTAAAAATGATGGGTTTTCTTTCGGAACGAAAAGAAACTCCTACTTCGAGGCTCGAGGGGGTTAACGATGGTTTATCTCCCTTATAACTCCGGTGTTTAGGGATTTGAAAGGGTACACATCATCAGATTCTATTCAAGAACATACATTCAGAGATCTAGCGTTTTTCAATTATCGTCATCCTCCCTCCAATCTTTGCCTAGGCGAAATGATTGGTAACGTTGGTATCAAAATGCTCACAAATCATTTAAAGAGTGATAACGAATGGATTACTTCAAGACAAACATACTCATTGCATTAAGATAAAAACAAACAAGTTTCTACATGCAAACAAAGTTTAAACAATTAAATAAGATACACATGAAAATGCAGTAAAGAAATAAAAGACTGTCGTTGTTGAGGAGACTTGAGCTCTGTTTTGACTTGTTGATTCAGATGAATTTCAGTAGTCTTGGCGTTACTTGAGTACGGGGTTGCCATTCACAAACAGATCCCCTCCTCGAAGAGTCAAGTACTTCTGGTCAATCAACTGTTGAACTTTGGCTTTGTAGGCGTTGCAGTCCTCTGTTGAGTGGCCTACTGTTCCATCATGGTATCCACATCGCGCGTTATGATCATAACCAAGCGGGAATAAATTTGGTGGGTTAAGAAATTTGGGAACCACCAATGCATTTTGGACCAGATATGGCAGAAGTTGAATGTAGGTCACTGGAATTGGATCAAGAGGAGCCTCCCTTCTTTCCAAATTATTCTGGGGCACAATTTGATTTTGAGAGTTCTGACTCTGAAGTTGAGGAAGATCAGACAAAAGTTGTTGATGCAAAGATTCGAAAGATGGTAATGGAGGATAATGAGTTGGTGTTGCAACCGACTTCCCTTTGCTAGAACTTGAGATATCTTTGCTGAAGGTTACCACCTTTTCTGAAGTGAACATCTGGTCTACTTCAACACTACTCTTCAAAGTCTCAACTTCTTTTTGGCAAGCAATTGTCCCAATGAGTTTTGGAAGTTCCCCAAAATTGCTATGATTAGACCTTGCAAGTAAGATGTCCAAGCTCGATCCATTCTGTTTGAAAAACAGAATCTTATCATCAATTAACTCTTGAACTGTGCATTTGAAGGCGAACAATTTCGGTTTGTCCTACTGAGTCGCATGAAAAGCACATTTAGCTTTCTCATCAAACCAAGCTTTAGCAACCACGGTATCGGCTTCAACTCCTTGGTATCACAACACCATTCGAACCAAGCAAGGCAATAGGCGAGAATACGACATCGGGATTGGTGAATATCTTGTTGAGCATATCGGGTAATGATTAACATCTTGATTTGGTTCCTTCTTCGATCGGGAGCAAGCAATTGTTGTCGAGGAATCCTCGAAGGTGAAGGCCGAGGATGATACTCGATGGGAGAATTTCGAACGGAGAGTTCGCCACATGTGGATGTCCTTGACTCGGAGACATCGATGATGAGCGAACCAAACTTGCCGAGATTGGTGTGGTGTTGCACTCTCTCTTCAACACAACTTGCAAGAGATCCATGACCAGATTCATCGACTCTTCAGTGCTTAACCTTCAAAGTTCGACCACGCGAAGCTCGCTATAGTCCTCGAGACATCTTTGGAGTTACGAGCGCGTCGAGTAGGCAGTTTGATATTTACGACGAAGAGATGAAATGAGCTTTTGATGAAGATGAAATGCATGCATTAAAGAATGTAATGTAATGTCATGGTAATGCATGTAAGAATGCGATGTAATGGTAATGCATATAAGAATGCAACATGCGGTAATACATGTAAGAATGTCATATGATGGTAGTAACGCATGTAAGAATGCGATGATAGTGATGCAAATTATCGGTGAAAATTAAGTCAAATATGTTATATAAATTCGTGTTATCGGTGAGATAATAAGTTGGATGACGCTAAAAACAAAACGGAGTGAGAAAGGTACTTTAAATTATGTCTTTAAATTACGATTATGTATTTAAATTACTTATACTAACGCACTGTATGTCTTTTGTAGAGGTCTTTCAACATTGATGATAAAAGAAAAGATTATTGTCTTGGATTGGCCGAAAAAATACTAAGAGGGTTTAGAACATATTTAAACATAAAATATCTTAAAGATGCCGAAAATATTTTTGTTGATGCAGAGCGTCCAACGGAATATGCAGATGTGATTTCACTTAAAGAATGGGAATTTTTAAGCCAAACGAAAACCCCAAAATTTGGACTTTAAGTGACGAATCGCCAAATAGCATCATCTCCCGCGTATCCATACAAAAAAGACCGTTTGGGATATGCATGATTAGAACAAAAATTGCAAGTATTTATAAATTGCAATGATATACTTGTTCATCAAGAGTTATAACTTATCTTATTTTTTGTCTTAATGTGTAGTTAAAAGAGGAGAATAGTTCTGAAACATCTCATCCGGAACATGTTTTGTGGAAGGCTGCCCGTGTGGGTAAGGATGGAGTTTTTAAAGAAGATGTACAACAAGTTTTTGAAAAATGCGTAAGTATAACATTAATTCTTTAATTAAATCAAAATTTTATTAACATATAATATTCATGTTTTTTCGATATTCATATGAATTTCAGGAGATTTTGTCTCAGTCTATATCTCCACCAGATGATTGCAGGAGCATACTTAGTCGAGCATTAGATGTTTGTGAGTATTCTGGTCGGGTGAGGGGTAAAGGACATGGGGTTACTCCAACAACCTTAAAAAATAACAATCCAAAGACAAAAGCTGCTAGCAATAAAGAACTGCAGGCAAGGATGGATGCATTAGAAGGTGAAGTTCTTGAATTGAGGAAGGATAAAGAAAGACACCAATCAGAAATGGAAGCTTCGGGTGTTAAATATACTAGTGACATAGCTAGTGTCAAGAGTTGCATGTTTTCATTTTCCAACACTTCATGAAATGTTTCCATTTCCAAATTCAAAATTCAAAGCATAAGCAACAATCAAAATATGGCCGCTGGAGCGACACTGAAGCGGCTCGATTTTCAAAAATCCTTTCAATTCTCGAAAACTAGTGAAATCGCCACCTAATTTTATTTGTTCCAAAAGGAGCGGGAAATATAGATAAAACCCCAAAGAACGGATAAGGCGGTCTCGCGACAAAAATTGGAATCGAGGTTATGTAAGGGAAGGTATTAGCACCCTTACATCCATCGTACTCGATGGGACCCGTTTAGTCCTACGTGTGTGTGTACATTCGCTAATCTCTAAGTTGTAAAGAAATGAGACTTGATTATTATTATTTTGAGTTTGGCACGGTTTTTGAACCGTGTGCCTACATATTCCCTTGTGCAATGGGAAAGTCAAAACTCTGTAGTTCCTCTTTAAAAGGTTTCAATTAGTTGTATTGATTTTATCTGAAAAATCGTGCATTTAGACGTTTCAAATGCTTTGAACTAGGACTTGTTTGTTTGTTTGAAAAGCTTAAGTCCTTGTTCGTATTTGAAACGACTATTGCACCCTCTTTATCTGAAAAGAGTTTTAATGATCGCGTATGAGCGATAAAAGGAGTTTGAGTGAGTTGAGTTGTTTTTATGTGGGAGACAAGTATTGGACCATAAGCGTTCAACGGCTAACGCCCCAATTACTCGAATGAGTGGACAGAAACATCCGAATCATCTTTTTCTACCCAAAGCTTTTGTTAAGAAAAGGTGAGGTGAAACATGGTTCACTTTGATTAATTCAATTAAGACACCAAACATACGGTCGAGGGTCGATACTGGACTGACTACCATATGTTTGGGAGGAGGGAGAAGTAGAGTATTTATGAAATTGTTTTGAAAAGCAACTCGACGTTGGATCGAGGTTTAGAACTTTGAATTATGAAAGCAATCTGATACGCGTGCTGAAATGAGATGGAAGCGGGTTATGATTAATCAAGTATATGGACTCAATTAACCTCGTGAGGATAGGTGCTCCTATCCCCAACCATGAGACCCTGGTGCATGGTAATTGGTATATAGACCAATGTTATTTTCGGGTTATGATTGATTAAAGCAACAAGGGCTTTAACCAATCTCGTGAGGATGGCCATGCCCATCCCCAACCATGAGACCCTTTAAGAAATCGGCGTATGAGCCAATCAAAGCAGAATCGAATTGATTTTAATTTTGAATTGTGTGCAGGGTGTACAATGGTGAATAATTGCTGAATAAACAGATAAAAATATCATACAATACAATCGGAAATTTAAATAATTATTGGAGATGATTTTTTCTGTTTGATGAAAAATCGGCTAATAGTTTAATCGATAAATCATCAAACAAAAACTATCAGATCCAACAATTATTTATTACATCGCAACAATAATATTATTTACGATAAAATAAATTAATGGAAATAGATAAAATTCAGAAATAGCCTGGAATGCCGTGATTCTGAACGATGCGAGGAGAAATCCATCTGATCTTTGGCTGGTCTGAAATATCCCACGCACTAACGAACCAAGTACACTAGCTTAGATCCGGACACCGACGGTCCCAAAACAAATAATATAATACCACATATATTCCATCTAGTATTAACACATTTTTTTCTAAAATAAAATTAATTAAGAACAATAATAAGCAAAAAATTTCTATTATATAAAAAACACCAGGTGGTGACACTTGTCACCACCAGATTTAAAGTAAAAGAAGACTTAATTTATTTTTATATGTTTTTTATTTTGGGAAAAGAAAAAGAAATTAAAATAAATTTATATTTTTCAACTGGCAAAACGCAGAGATCAATCTCCACTCTCATCTTTCTCTCGCGTTGCACTCTTACCATTTCTCATCGTCTTCCTCTCTAAACCCTAGCGCGCCTCGGAAACTCGCGACTCTCGCCTCTCCTCGCCGCCTCTCTCCCGTCGCTATTCGGGTCGCTCATCTCTTCATCGCGATTCCGCGATCCTCTCTTCTCTCTCGATCGGACTCACCACTCTCTTGCTCGCGATCCGGTGTTACCGAAAATCTCTCTCTCGAACTCACCGCCTCTTGCTCGTGTTTACCGATTCCCTAATGTTTACTTTGATTTGTTTTGTGTTGATGAAAATGGAAAGGGAAAGGACGATGGAAACGCAACCTCCTCGTCGAAACCCTATACCTTTCTAATCCTTGTCTTCTTTCTTGAATGCGAGCAATTTAAAAGAAACAAAATCGAAGGCGTTTGGTTGGCGAAAATGATGACTATGTGTTTGCTATGTTTGCTTTTTGGGTTTGGGATTTTGAACTTAGAACCGGGTTTTTTCCTAGAACAAATCTTGCCTTTTTGTTGGTATTGAGAGGAATATGCTGAGAGCTCTTTTTCGCTTGTATGTTCTCTCTTTTTTTAACAATGATGTCTCTCTTCTTCCCCAAACCGATCGAGCAGCTATCCCTTTTGTCCTGTAGCTTGGTGAAAATGATATATCTTGGCCGATGCCTTTTGATCTTTGCTATAACTCTTGGAGCGTCTCTTTTCTCCTTTTGAACTGTCTCATTTGATTCCCTTTCCTTTTCATGCTTAACATATCTGGTCTTCTCTTTCTTGATATTGTATCTTCCTTTAAAGAAGATATTACCCTTTCTATGATAGGTTGCTCTTGCTATACATGTTGCTTGTATTGCTCGGTTTACTCTTTTGGCTTTGCCGCTATATCGCTTGTATATAGTTCCTGCTTGTGTTAGCTTTGACCATATGGATGCTTGCCTTGGGATCCTGCTGCTGGGATTAATTGATTGGATTAAACCATAGCTTTTGAATTGGGTTAAATGATGCTTGCTGCCGGATATTAAACTGTCCTCGTTTTATACTTACTCGTTGTATGCTTGTCGTATGCTGTCCGGGTTTAACATTGTCGCTTCTTGTATGCTTTCGGAATCGAATCTGTTGCCTTATAATGTTGCTATGTCTGCTGCCTTGAATCAAATCTGTCCGCCTCGTATGCTTGCAGCCCGAAAATGTCGCTTCGATTACTTGTTCGTGAACTGGCTAGCCCGTGATTTGAGCAAGTGTTCTTCGCCGATGATTAATCCTCAAGATTATGAGGCTTTAAGCAAAAACCTGATTCCCGCCAAACCGCCTAATGATGAGTCCTCGACCAAAACATAATATTTGATACTTTCTTGCCTTTGTTTCATGCTTCAATTATGCTTACTAATTGATTTTGTTGGTTTGATTTTCATGTATGATGATGAGGACGGCATGGCGAGGAGATTGGACCAAATGGAAAACTCGAAGATCGAATGGCGATGGATGAAGAACACGGATAAGCTTGAAGATGGAGCGCCAAAGCGATCTCTTTGTATTTAGGCATCAACTCTTAGGAACTTAGAATTGTAACCTCAAATTAGAATAGCAATTGTAATAAGTTTCAAACATTATGCACTTGTATGCTTCAAATTGTAACATTCTTGTATCACATTTAGTAATTTGAATGAAAACAACTTGGTTTGGAATATTTCTTTGATTCTTGAATTGCATAATATAATTATTCCCTACTTGTAATAGTCTTGAAATATTAATGAAATAGTTCTCGTATTGATCTTTGAATAAAACAAACCTTGGCAAAATTTTCCAAAACTTGCAAGAAACTTTGAATGGACTCGTCGAACATTTGAATGAGATCCGCATTTGAGCGGTGTTCAAATTTCAATCGCCAATGTTGGTGTAAATTTAAGACTTAGAATTCGAACTTATAACCTTGAACATTCGAGTTGTTGTGAAAATCCGATAATTCTATTTTGCATTGTTCTTTAAGTGGAATTCAAAATTTCCTTTGAACTCACACTTACGACCAACTTGTTAAATCATAACCAACATCCTAATTGGCTTGAAAACTTTGAACTTCCTTTCGGGCTTGAGAAATTTACAATTGTGAACTGAAATTCGGATAGATTTGCATCAGACACAATCATCGTACCTTGACGAATTATACGCTTCAAATAACTTGGGTGGGTACAAGAGACAGGATCATGGACAAAATTCGAACTTTCCGTCGTGCAATATTCGAATGTATTTTGAACCAAAGTTTGAGTTAATTCCGATTGAAACAAGGAATTAAGCATGAATATGTTCCAAGAAAAAAAAATGATACGGAGGGTAAATTTTGGGGTGCGACAGTTGCCCCTATTCAATCATCTTAGACCTGGTAAGTGAGAAAAATTGACAACTTTCGAACGTTCAAGGTGGAAGAGGATTGAATACTAGAGAACCTCAAAATTTTCCGGCGGAAACCAATGCCACAAAAGAAAGCAGATAACATATCTTGGTTACGGAGCCAAGAAAAACACTTGAAGAGAAAACTTACTAAGCATTAACGGAATGCTTTAACACAAAAGTACACGGTGAGAAATAATTAGGAGATTTCGACAATACTGGGGATAATTGTGTAACCGAAATGAGTTTTACAACAATTTTAATGAAAATGCTATGAGAAGGGAAACGAACTTCTCAAGCGAAAAGAAAAGCAATATATTAAGAAATTGACATGACTGAGAACTTAACAAAGAGTTCCCTGATAACTAAGGAATACCTGGAAACCTTACACAAGATTGAAAAACGACACGATTGAGAACTTAACAAAGAGTTCTCTGATAACACAAAATTGAAAAATGACATGATTGAGAACTTAACAAAGAGTTCTCTGAATTAAGGAATACCTGGAAACCTTACACAAAATTGAAAAACGACACGATTGAGAACTTAACAAAGAGTTCTTTGATAACACAAAATTGAAAAATGACATGATTGAGAACTTAACAAAGAGTTCTCTGAAAACTAAGGAATACCTGGAAACCTTAAACAGAATTGAAATGACATGATTGAGAACTTAACAAAGAGTTCCCTGATTGACATGATTGAGAACTTAACAAAGAGTTCTCTGAAAACTAAGGAATACCTGGAAAACTTAAACAGAATTGAAATAACATGATTGGGAACTTAACAAAGAGTTCCCTGATTGACATGATTGAGAACTTAACAAAGAGTTCTCTGATAACTAAGGAATACCTGGAAACCTTAAACAGAATTGAAAAGACACGATTGGGAACTTAACAAAAAGTTCCCTGATTGACAAGACTGAGAACTTTAACAAAGAGTTCTCTGAACTAAGGACTACCTGGAGACCTTAAACAGAATTGAAATGACATGATTGAGAACTTAACAAAGAGTTCTCTGATAACTAGACTTAGAACTTTAACAAAGAGTTCTCTGAACTAAGGACTACCTGGAGACCTTAAACAGAATTGAAATGACATGATTGAGAACTTAACAAAGAGTTCTCTGAACTAAGGATTGAGAACTTAACAAAGAGTTCTCTGAATGACTAAGGAATACCTGGAGACCTTAAACAGAAATGAAATGACATGGTTGAGAACTTAACAAAGAGTTCTCTGAATTTAGGACTACCTGGAGACCTTAAACAAAATAGAAAAATGACATGATTGAGAACTTAACAAAGAGTTCCCTGATTGACATGATTGAGAACTTAACAAAGAGCTCTCTGATTGACATGATTGAGAACTTAACAAAGAGTTCTCTGATTGACATGATTGAGAACTTAACAAAGAGTTCTCTGATAGATGGCTAGAACAATATCGGAATTGTTGGTGCACGAAAGTGCGAGGAGCCATGGCATGCTGAATGTCTTTGACCGTGTAACTTCCGAGTTACAAGCATAACGGATTCAAGAAACAATACGGGATAAACATAACAATATCTAGCACATCGGCGTGATATAGATGTTTATGAAGTCGGTAAATCTTGTTTCCGACATTTCTGCTGATGAGAGATCTTACTGAACATGTACGGACATGTTGAACAACTTCTGAGTTGACAAGATCTTCAATTTGTATGCAGATAGCTTTACCGTTGATAGAAGAATCGATTCTACCGTGATGGAAAACTTCTAGGGTAATGAGCTTCAATTTGTCGACATTGTATGGACAATGCGTTGCAAGTGGATATGTAGATCAACCTCTGAGTTGGAGAAATATCTTGAGGTTTGAATAAACATCCTGCCGGGTGGATATTTATTTGTTGAGTAGTTGATAACTTCCTGGGGAAATAAACGCACGTAAGTTTGTTTGTAATTTTCTCGAGCTGGGAGTATATTGTGGAAGCCACTGCCAATAGTATTTGCTGAGAAGATTCTTGTCTGAAAGAAATCTTTGAAAATACCAAGAATAATGTTGTAGTAATCCTTTCTGAAGGAGATTCACTTGGGGAGAGAAATTAAGCTTCGCTGGGGAAACCCTGTAAGGAGATCGTGTGGAAAATTCACTGGGGATTCCCGGTTGAATAATTTTGATGACATTAGAGTCTATCTGAAAGAGACAACTGTTTCTGGGGAAGAAATCTTGATTGGAGAAACCATCGGTTGTTAAGATCCATACAAGTATACCACTTGTGCTGGAGAAAAGAGGATAATTTTGTCGTCTGAGAACTAATCCTTCAATTTTGATCCTTACGAGGATACTTACAGTTTCAGTTGAAAAACCTGCAAAACAAATAGCCGAAGCTAATGCATGAGTATGACATGCATGAGTATGATATGCATGATATGATTTTTCTAATGCGAATAATGTATGATTTCCTGATACTGGGAGAAGGAAGATATCGCTGGGGAATCCAATTGAACGATCTTGTTGTCATAAGAGTTCACTGGGGATGATCAACCGATTCTCTGCGGAAGAGACTTCATTGGAGAATTGACACTATTGTCGATTGTCTGTCACCCGAGCGTTTGCCTGGCACTGGGGATACAAGCTAGATTGTCATTTGAGAAAAGTCTTCTGCTTGTACTGGTGTACTTTTTAAAAGGAACTCTATAAAGAAGTTCTATGATACAAGAGTTCGCTTGGGGAACCCAATCACTCTGGAATAGATTCGATTTGAGAATCGCTATCATTGTAGACCGATTATGGTCGGGCCCTCAAACTTGTGATCAGAAGAACTAAACTTGTCATTCAAAATAGTCTTCAAAATACGATTCTGCTGAGAAGCATCACTAGCAGATCTTGAAACATCCCAAGTCTTGGCTGAGGTTTATGAATGAATGTGTTATGTAGTATATGATATGAATGCATGAATGAATGAATGCATGAATATACTGGTTAATGCACTGGCTATCAAACTGAATCCTCGACACCGTTAGTCCGGAGGATAAAAGAACATGGCTCAACAAGACGATTGACCGGGCTCAAAGGTTGAATTGCCGCTGGAAGGGCTGCAATGCTAATTCTTGTAGAAAGAAGAATAGCAAACTTCTGAATTGATCAGATAATGATGAGTGGCGTGCCCCATGCGTGGGAATGCAACTGCATTAGATTTTGCACTTAAGAGATATATCGACTTCAAAATCTCAACCCCGTCGTTAGACCTTCTAGAAATCTTTCACGCAAAGGGTGCCCGGCATCCTGCTCGACGCAATACTTTCTCGATCATCAACATCTCAAAGGAACCGAATATTCGATATGGGAATATCATGCCTTGATATGAGTTTTGGGGTATTTTGCATCTCAAAATAACCTCCTTAGATTTATCAAATCTTAGAATGGCGACTTTGCATAGATGGACGACATGCCCGGGATGAACATTGAGAGGCTCCAACGTCTCAAGTAGTTTCCTCAGATTAAATGAATCTTTCAAGAAGCTTGCTTTAGAATGAATCTTGAAGGGACTTCGTCTCAAGTTGTTTCAGTTGATTGCATCTGAATAAGGAGCTATGTAAACATAGGAAGACCCCCAGACGAGCTTTAGAGGCGATATGTCTCAAGTAATTGCTTCATCGATTGATTCTTGAGCGAACACTCGCTTTATTGTCACGAGGTAACTACTTCGGATCAACAACAAGTGAGCGACTAACTTGGTGGGACAAGAGCTTTGAAGGCTTCCACGTCGAGTAATTATCTCGATTGATCGGAACCGAGCGATTAGTTCGCAATGTCCCAATGTAAACCTTAGAGACTCCATGTCTCGAGGTGATTGCTTCAAGTTGATGAAACATGGAATGACAGTTGTCCTGTGCTAAGCTCTTTGGGAAAGACTAAATCAATCTGATTGCTCTTAAGGGTTTGCCCCTGGATTGGCAGAAATTCGAGGAGCTGAATTTCGATTTGATTGCCCCCACATTAACAAAATCTTGAGAAGACAACCTGTGATATGCTCAAAGGAGTCCTTAGACGTCCGGCCCCTTGCTACAAATAACTGCTAACTCAGCAGAGTAATCAAGTTTCTCTTCTTTGGACAAAGTTAAACTCTTCACTGATGTTCATTATGAGAACTTCTTCAACGTCAAACAATTGTTTTACATGTAGAAGAATATTTATTATAATGCAACAATTATGCGTCTTGAAGTTTTGTATGAAAAACATTATGATTTTTTGTGTGTGAAACACTTTTTGGAGTGCAACACTGAAAATTTTTCCTTTATGAAAGATAAGACAAGCATATGATACCAACACAGATACTTCACATTTGTAGGAGTCGTAAATGCGATCTCTTCGTCGTATGCTTTTGAATTAACCCATGCTTCAATTAGGACTTTTGAGGGTTGTAGCGTGCAGTTCACGGTTTTTTCGAAAAAGATTTTAGGCTCAAAATATTTGGTGCCGGCCCATTCTCCATGATGTCCTTCAGTCCTAAGTTCAACTACCCTGATACGAGCACTCATCTCTCGAGAGGCGTTATGATGGTTGAGGAACCAATATAGGGTTTCTTGGACACAACAGACACCCACCTTGTCTTTTGGTATTTGACCACACAACTTGTTTTTTTTTTTTTTTTTGTTGAGAATCCTTTGATAATGCATTTCGGGATTTTACCTGACTTTTGCCTAAGCGACTTATTACTAAGTTTCGACTTAGCGGGCTCTTTGTCTTTTTTCTATTCATTTTTGAACAAGTCGTGGATCTGTACTCAACCTTTGATTTATTAGAAGTGATGGCGACTGTCTGAGTCCTTAGGTCGATGAAGAGTAACCGTTGTGGTGTCGTCATCTGTTGACCTTTCTGATGTGCGAGAGATACCCAACATGGTATCATTATTCTTTGATGCACACTATTGATAGATGGAGGTCGACTACTGTGGTTTTGACCTTTCTCAACCTTTTGAAGGATAGCCATTGTTGTATCCTTTGATGCTTACTCTCTTGATGAGTTTTAAACGCTCGATCAGATTAATTGAACACTACCCGCCCACAGGGTAAAAATGATGGGTTTTCTTTCGGAACGAAAAGAAACTCCTACTGAGGCTCGAGGGGTTAACGATGGTTTATCTCCTTATAACTCCGGTGTTTAGGATTTGAAACAAGGCACATACATCATCCAGATTCTATTCAAGAACATACATTCGAGATCTAGCGTTTTCAATTATCGCATCCTCCTCCAATCTTTGCCTAGGCGAAATGATTGGTAACGTTGGTATCAAAATGCTCACAAATCATTTAAAGAGTGATAACGAATGGATTACTTCAAGACAAACATACTCATTGCATTAAGATAAAAACAAACAAGTTTCTACATGCAAACAAAGTTTAAACAATTAAATAAGATACATGAAAATGCGGAAAGAAATAAAAGATCGTTGTTGAGGAGACTTGAGCTCTTTTGACTTGTTGATTCAGATGAATTTCAGTAGTCTTGGCGTTACTTGAGTACGGGGTTGCCATTCACAAACAGATCCCCTCCTCGAAGAGTCAAGTACTTCTGGTCAATCAACTGTTGAACTTTGGCTTTGTAGGCGTTGCAGTCCTCTGTTGAGTGGCCTACTGTTCCATCATGGTATCCACATCGCGCGTTATGATCATAACCAAGCGGGAATAAATTTGGTGGGTTAAGAAATTTGGGAACCACCAATGCATTTTGGACCAGATATGGCAGAAGTTGAATGTAGGTCACTGGAATTGGATCAAGAGGAGCCTCCCTTCTTTCCAAATTATTCTGGGGCACAATTTGATTTTGAGAGTTCTGACTCTGAAGTTGAGGAAGATCAGACAAAAGTTGTTGATGCAAAGATTCGAAAGATGGTAATGGAGGATAATGAGTTGGTGTTGCAACCGACTTCCCTTTGCTAGAACTTGAGATATCTTTGCTGAAGGTTACCACCTTTTCTGAAGTGAACATCTGGTCTACTTCAACACTACTCTTCAAAGTCTCAACTTCTTTTTGGCAAGCAATTGTCCCAATGAGTTTTGAAGTTCCCAAAATTGCTATGATTAGACCTTGCAAGTAAGATGTCCAAGCTCGATCCATTCGTTTGAAAATGTAATCTTATCATCAATTAACTCTTGAACTGCATTTGAAGGCGAACAATTCTCGCGTGTCCTCTGAGTCAGATGAAAAGCACATTTAGCTTTCTCATCAAACCAAGCTTTAGCAACCCCGGTGCGGCTTCAACTCCCTTGGTATCACAACACCATTTCGAACCAAGCAAGGCAATAGCTGAGAATACGACATCGGGATTGGCTGAATATCTTGTTGAGCATATCGGCGGTAATGCGGATTAACATGCTGATTTGGTTCCTTCTTCTTCGATCGGGGAGCAAGCAATTGCTGTTGTCGAGGAATCCTCGAAGGTGAAGGCCGAGGATGATACTCAGTAGGAGAATTTCGAACTGGAGAGTTCGCCACATGTGGATGTCCTTGACTCCTGGAGACATCAGATGATAGAGCAGCAACCAAACTTGCCGAGATTGGTGTGGTGTTGCACTCTCTCTTCAACACAACTTGCAAGAGATCCATGACAGATTCATCGACTCTTCAGTGCTTAACCGCCTTCAAAGTTCGACCACTGAAGCTCGTCTATAGTCCTCTGAGACATCTTTGGAGTTCTGAACGCGCGTCGAGTAGACAGTTTGATATTTCTGGACAGAAGAGATGAAATGAGCTTTTTGATGAAGATGAAATGCATGCATTAAAGAATGTAATGTAATGTCATGGTAATGCATGTAAGAATGCGATGTAATGGTAATGCATATAAGAATGCAACATGACGGTAATACATGTAAGAATGTCATATGATGGTAGTAACGCATGTAAGAATGCGATGATAGTGATGCAAATTATCAGTGAAAATTAAGTCAAATATGTTATATAAATTCGTGTTATCAGTGAGATAATAAGTTGGATGACGCTAAAAACAAAATCTGGAGTGAGAGAAAGGTACTTTAAATTATGTCTTTAAATTACGATTATGTATTTAAATTACTTATACTAACGCACTCTGTGTATGTCTTTTGTAGAGGTCTTTCAACATTGATGATAAAAGAAAAGATTATTGTCTTGGATTGGCCGAAAAAATACTAAGAGGGTTTAGAACATATTTAAACATAAAATATCTTAAAGATGCCGAAAATATTTTTGTTGATGCAGAGCGTCCAACGGAATATGCAGATGTGATTTCACTTAAAGAATGGGAATTTTTAAGCCAAACGAAAACCCCAAAATTTCAGACTTTAAGTGACGTAAATCGCCAAATAGCATCATCTCCCGCGTATCCATACAAAAAAGACCGTTTGGGATATGCATGATTAGAACAAAAATTGCAAGTATTTATAAATTGCAATGATATACTTGTTCATCAAGAGTTATAACTTATCTTATTTTTTGTCTTAATGTGTAGTTAAAAGAGGAGAATAGTTCTGAAACATCTCATCCGGAACATGTTTTGTGGAAGGCTGCCCGTGTGGGTAAGGATGGAGTTTTTAAAGAAGATGTACAACAAGTTTTTGAAAAATGCGTAAGTATAACATTAATTCTTTAATTAAATCAAAATTTTATTAACATATAATATTCATGTTTTTTCGATATTCATATGAATTTCAGGAGATTTTGTCTCAGTCTATATCTCCACCAGATGATTGCAGGAGCATACTTAGTCGAGCATTAGATGTTTGTGAGTATTCTGGTCGGGTGAGGGGTAAAGGACATGGGGTTACTCCAACAACCTTAAAAAATAACAATCCAAAGACAAAAGCTGCTAGCAATAAAGAACTGCAGGCAAGGATGGATGCATTAGAAGCTGAAGTTCTTGAATTGAGGAAGGATAAAGAAAGACACCAATCAGAAATGGAAGCTTCGGGTGTTAAATATACTAGTGACATAGCTAGTGTCAAGAGTTGCATGTTTTCATTTTCCAACACTTCATGAAATGTTTCCATTTCCAAATTCAAAATTCAAAGCATAAGCAACAATCAAAATATGGCCGCTGGAGCGACACTGAAGCGGCTCGATTTTCAAAAATCCTTTCGAATTCTCGAAAACTAGTGAAATCGCCACCTAATTTTATTTGTTCCAAAAGGAACGGGGAAATATAGATAAAACCCCAAAGAAACGGATAAGGCGGTCTACGCGACCAAAAATTGGAATCGGGAGTCGGTTATGTAAGGGGAAGGTATTAGCACCCCTTACATCCATCGTACTCGATGGGACCCGTTTAGTCCTACGTGTGTGTGTACATTCGCTAATCTCTAAGTTGTAAAGAAATGAGACTTGATTATTATTATTTTGAGTTTGGCACGGTTTTTGAACCGTGTGCCTACATATTCCCTTGTGCAATGGGAAAGTCAAAACTCTGTAGTTCCTCTTTAAAAGGTTTCAATTAGTTGTATTGATTTTATCTGAAAAATCGTGCATTTAGACGTTTCAAATGCTTTGAACTAGGACTTGTTTGTTTGTTTGAAAAGCTTAAGTCCTTGTTCGTATTTGAAACGACTATTGCACCCTCTTTATCTGAAAAGAGTTTTAATGATCGCGTATGAGCGATAAAAGGAGTTTGAGTGAGTTGAGTTGTTTTTATGTGGGAGACAAGTATTGGACCATAAGCGTTCAACGGCTAACGCCCCAATTACTCGAATGAGTGGACAGAAACATCCGAATCATCTTTTTCTACCCAAAGCTTTTGTTAAGAAAAGGTGAGGTGAAACATGGTTCACTTTGATTAATTCAATTAAGACACCAAACATACGGTCGAGGGTCGATACTGGACTGACTACCATATGTTTGGGAGGAGGGAGAAGTAGAGTATTTATGAAATTGTTTTGAAAAGCAACTCGACGTTGGATCGAGGTTTAGAACTTTGAATTATGAAAGCAATCTGATACGCGTGCTGAAATGAGATGGAAGCGGGTTATGATTAATCAAGTATATGGACTCAATTAACCTCGTGAGGATAGGTGCTCCTATCCCCAACCATGAGACCCTGGTGCATGGTAATTGGTATATAGACCAATGTTATTTTCGGGTTATGATTGATTAAAGCAACAAGGGCTTTAACCAATCTCGTGAGGATGGCCATGCCCATCCCCAACCATGAGACCCTTTAAGAAATCGGCGTATGAGCCAATCAAAGCAGAATCGAATTGATTTTAATTTTGAATTGTGTGCAGGGTGTACAATGGTGAATAATTGCTGAATAAACAGACAAAAATATCATACAATACAATCGGAAATTTAAATAATTATTGGAGATGATTTTTTCTGTTTGATGAAAAATCGGCTAATAGTTTAATCGATAAATCATCAAACAAAAACTATCAGATCCAACAATTATTTATTACATCGCAACAATAATATTATTTACGATAAAATAAATTAATGGAAATAGATAAAATTCAGAAATAGCCTGGAATGCCGTGATTCTGAACGATGCGAGGAGAAATCCATCTGATCTTTGGCTGGTCTGAAATATCCCACGCACTAACGAACCAAGTACACTAGCTTCCGATCCAGGACACTCCGACGGTCCCAAAACAAATAATATAATACCACATATATTCCATCTAGTATTAACACATTTTTTTCTAAAATAAAATTAATTAAGAACAATAATAAGCAAAAAATTTCTATTATATAAAAAACACCAGGTGGTGACACTTGTCACCACCAGATTTAAAGTAAAAGAAGACTTAATTTATTTTTATATGTTTTTTTATTTTGGGAAAAGAAAAAAAGAAATTAAAATAAATTTATATTTTTCAACTGGGCAAAACGCAGAGACCATCAATCTCCCACTCTCATCTTTCTCTCGCGTTGCACTCTTACCATTTCTCATCGTCTTCCCTCTCTAAACCCTAGCGCCGCCTCGAAACTCACCGACTCTCGCTCTCGATTCCTCACCGCCGCCTCTCCCGCCGCTATTCGGTCGCTCATCTCTTCATCGCGATTCCGCGATCTGTGTTCTCTCTTCTCTCTCTCGATCGGACTCACCACTCTCTTGCTCGCGATCTGGTGTTACCGAAAATCTCTCTCTCGAACTCACCGCTCTCTTGCTCTGTGTTTACCGATTCCCTAATGTTTACTTTGATTTGTTTTGTGTTACAGATGAAAATGGAAAGGGGAAAGGACGGCGATGGAAACGCAACCTCCCTGTCGAAACCCGGTATTACCTTTCTAATCCTTGTCTTCTTTCTTGAATGCGAACAATTTACAAAAGAAACAAAAACTGAAGGCGTTTGGTTGGCGAAAATGATGACTATGTGTTTGCTATGTTTGCTTTTCTGGGTTTGGGATTTTTGAACTTAGAACTGGGGTTTTTTCCTGTAGAACAAATGCTGCCTTTTTTTGTTGGTATTGAGAGTGAACTGTCTGCTTGAGAGCTCTTTTTTTTCGCTTGTATGTTCTCTCTGTTTTTTTTTAACAACTGATGTCTCTCTTGGCTTCCCCCCAAAACTGATCAGAACAGCTATCCCTTTTGTCCTGTAGCTTGGTGAAAATGATATATCTTGCGATGCCTTTTGATCTTTGCTATAACTCTTGGAGCATCTCTTTTCTCCTTTTGGGCTGTCTCATTTGATTCCCTTTCCTTTTCATGCTTAACATATGCTGGTCTTTCTTTCTTGATATTGTATCTTCCTTTAAAGAAGATATTACCCTTTCTATGATAGGTTGCTCCGCTATACATGTTGCTTGTATTGCTCGTTTACTCTTTTGGCTTTGCTTATTGCTTGTATATAGTTCCTGCCTCGTGTTAGCTTTGACCATATGGATGCTGTTGCCTTGGGATCCCGCTGCTGGGATTAATTGACTGTTGGATTAAACCATAGCTTTTGATTGGGTTAAATGATGCTTGCTGCCGGGATATTAAATCGCCTCGTTTTATACTTACGTTGTATGCTTGTCGATCTTGTCGGGTTTAACATTGTCGCTTGTATGCTTTTAATCGAATCATTGCCTTATAATGTTGCTATGTCTGCTGCCTTGAATCAAATCTGTCCGCCTCGTATGCTTGCAGCCCGAAAATGTCGCTTCGATTACTTGTTCGTGAACCGGGCTAGCCCGTGATTTGCGAGCAAGCTGTTCTTCGCCGATGATTAATCCTCAAGATTATGAGGCTTTAAGCAAAAACCTGATTCCCGCCAAACCGCCTAATGATGAGTCCTCGACCAAAACATAATATTTGATACTTTCTTGCCTTTGTTTCATGCTTCAATTATGCTTACTAATTGATTTTGTTGGTTTGATTTTCATGTATGATGATGAGGACGGCATGGCGAGGAGATTGGACCAAATGGAAAACTCGAAGATCGAATGGCGATGGATGAAGAACACGGATAAGCTTGAAGATGGAGCGCGATCTCTTTGTATTTAGGCATCAACTCTTAGGAACTTAGAATTGTAACCTCAAATTAGAATAGCAATTGTAATAAGTTTCAAACATTATGCACTTGTATGCTTCAAATTGTAACATTCTTGTATCACATTTAGTAATTTGAATGAAAACAACTTGGTTTGGAATATTTCTTTGATTCTTGAATTGCATAATATAATTATTCCCTACTTGTAATAGTCTTGAAATATTAATGAAATAGTTCTCGTATTGATCTTTGAATAAAACAAACCTTGGCAAAATTTTCCAAAACTTGCAAGAAACTTTGAATAACGCGCTTTCGAACATTTGAATGAGATCCGCATTTGAACGGTGTTCGAAATTTCAATCTGCCAATGTTGGTGTAAATTTAAGACTTAGAATTCGAACTTATAACCTTGAACATTCGAGTTGTTGTGAAAATCCGATAATTCTATTTTGCATTGTTCTTTAAGTGGAATTCAAAATTTCCTTTGAACTCACACTTACGACCAACTTGTTAAATCATAACCAACATCCTAATTGGCTTGAAAACTTTGAACTTCCTTTCGGGCTTGAGAAATTTACAATTGTGAACTGAAATTCGGATAGATTTGCATCAGACACAATCATCGTACCTTGACGAATTATTCGCTTCAAATAACTTGGGTGGGTACAAGAGACAGGATCATGGACAAAATTCGAACTTTCCGTCGTGCAATATTCGAATGTATTTTGAACCAAAGTTTGAGTTAATTCCGATTGAAACAAGGAATTAAGCATGAATATGTTCCAAGAAAAAAAAATGATACGGAGGGTAAATTTTGGGGTGCGACAGACACTGATGTCATACCCCAAAATTTTCCCTCCCACTTCTCAAGACATTTCTCCTATCCATGCTCAAGGATTTCACAAGGGTTGACCAGACAAATCCTCTCCTAAGCAATCAACTCAAACTAGGGTTTAGCTATTCTCAGATCAAGGAGGTTCCCAACATTTCCAGTGGTCTTCATGCCTCATCATATGCTTCAACGAATCTCCATGTCAAGTTTTAAGCCTTATAAGTCAAGTTTCCTCAGACAATTACTCAGATGGTTGAAAATCAGTTGTATTCGACCAAAAGTCAATTGTGGTCAACATACAGTCAAACTTTATAATTTATGGTCAACATCAATATTTTGAAGTAATATTCATCATTTGATCAAGGGTTGATCATGATTCATCAAGAAAAGTCAAGAATTGTTCAAAAGTTAAAGTTTCTAAATTGGGCTTTCTTAGACAAAAGTCAACAGAACTTTGACCAGACATAACTTTCTCATACTTTGTCAGAAATTTTTCGACCACCTCTCATTTTGAAGAGAATTAAATTCTCTACAACTTCATGTCTCACAAGTTTGGTCATAAAATGCTTCATTTGGAAGGTATGAGTCAAAACATTACAGGTCCTTTTCAAAGTCAACAAAAAGTCAACTTTTTGTAAATAAGTGTTATTGAGCATGGAAACTTCAATTGAGATGAAAAAAAATAGGTTGTTTAGAGGACATCTAGAACTTTCTAAAAAGTCCAAGAACACCCAAAAATGTTAAAAATTGAGCAAGATACACCTTGCACAAGTTGAGCATTTTTGAGGAGGTGCACAAAGAGAAATACTTGACAAAATACAAAACTTTGCAAATAGGCCTAACTTTTCTTGGTTCAAACTTGTTCCTCAGCTGATTTGGAACCTCCAAGCCCAAGACCACGAATTTTATCTTTTATTTTCTATTTATTTTGGATTTTAATCATTTAAAAGCCAATTAAATTAAAATAAAAGGTAGAAAATCAAAATTAAATGCAAATTGGATTTTTCTCTCATTCTTGAGGTCCAAGCAATCCACACAAGCTGGAAAATTCGAAATTTGCATTAATTGGCAAGGGAATTGATTGAAATTTGATCAAAAACATATATACATGATGTTATTACAGGAACAAAGAACGAAAGTTCTGCCTCTAAGAACCCTTACCAACTTCAAAAAAATCGTGCCAGATCAATTGAAGGCATTCTAAGGATTCCAACACATTCCTAGAGGTCCCTTGAATCGATCCAGATATTCACAAGCCATCCAAATATTCAGAAACGTGAAATCACGATTTCGGTTTGCTCCAAAACTTTTAAAATCGATTTTGATTATTCATGCATATTTAACATGTTTTGATTGTTTGTTTGTGTTTAGAATGATGTTTGCAAGCTATCTGGGTGGTTTGATTTGAGTTTCGATGCATAAACCAAATTCCACCATTGTTAGGGTTCTTGAGCTCGAATTAGGGATTCTCAGAATAGGAAAAATTAGACCAATCTAAGGACATATTCATGTTCAGGGGACAATTTGCAATCGATCCATGGTCTTACATTTCATTTATATTACGTATTGCTTAAGTTATGAATTGCATGGATTTAGCAACGGAGAAACAGAAACCGTAGCCAAAAGTCTGAAAATTTGAATTGGAGAAGATGACTCTGCGCGTGCTTTTTGTTCTAAAGGGTTCCCAGAAACCCTTTGTATTCTTTTTGTTTTGTATAGCTAACAGATGGCTCACCCAGCTCAGATGGCAAAGCAACGCGTTGATTGTTCAGAAGGTCCTGGATTCGAACCCTCCTTTTCACTTAATATTTTTGAAATTTGCAGATTCTCCAGCAAGCTTTCCCAGAAACTACGCTCTCCATGCCGCGCTCTGCCCCAAAAGTGCATACTTTTGGGCGTATCCTCGAAACCCCAGTGCACACTGGCATCTCAGCGAGCCCAAAACCCCGACGGGCACCTCCGAGTCTTCCCAAAATCCCGAGGGAGAATTCCATCAAAAGCCCTCTAGTTCTCCTCTCTAACCTTATTTCTCATATTTTCATATTTTTCTCTTTTAATTATTTTCTTTTCAAACAATTTTCTCATGCATTAAAAAATCACCAAAAATATTTTCTTTTTGCATTTTAATCAAAAAAATACTTATTTAATTTTTGACATAAAAATTAATATTTTTGCATGCATATTTTAATTAATTGTTAATTAACCATAAAATTGAATTTTAATTATTTTTCTTCATTATAATCAATCCAGAAAATTCCCAAAAAATTGTTTTATCATCTAATTAGGATTACTAACCTAAAAACCTTTTTCTACTAATTTCCAAAACATTTTGCTAACATTTTCTTATTATTTTGATTATCTATTTCTTATTCCACATTTACAATTCTAGAAAGGATGTATAGGTCGCAAAGTTTTTATCATGTAATAGCGTAGATTTACATTTTCTGTCTTTACTTTCCGCACTCCTATATTATGTAACTGCCCCAAAGCCATGTAATAGCGTAGGACATTTACTTTTCCGCACTTTACTTTCCGCAATTTACTTTATGCACCCTATAAACTGCTAGTAATTAGGCGTGTATGGCAAGATAAAACACGAACATAGATCACTTCTAGTTCCAAGATAAAATATCTGAATTTAACACACTCTTTTCACACATGCACCCCTTAGGGTAATTCTCTCTCGTTGCCTTTCGAATAAATGGTCAAGTCCCTCGAATGTAGAGGTATCCTAGCACTGTTGCCTACAAACATATCATCATAGTCCCTTCGATACAAAAGATCATATACCCACGGTGTCGCCTACGAATACATGATCTTGTTCCTCGATTGTTGCCTACGAAAAGTGATGATCGTCCCTTCGAATGTGCTAGGATACTCCTACAAGTTGCATTCTATGACCATCTGATGTCCCTTCGAATGTCCCTTCTACATCCAACGAATAGGGTTACCTACCAACTAATGGTATGGATAGCACTATTCTAAAAGAACGTAAAACAACACGAAAACGACTATTCTGAGTAGGTAATAAGACTTTTAGTTGCTTGCTCAATCAAAATACTTTTCACACCTCACACTTTTGTCAAAGTTCAAACACTTTTCAAAACAAAAACATTTCCAAACACTTTGTATACATTCCAACGTGAATCATTACAAAGTCAAAGCGAAATGCCTTTTCAAAACATTTTTGTCAAACACACAGAAAACAATTTTTAAAAGTGAGCTAAAAGCAACTAAGAGCCTGTAGATAACTACGGATGGAAAGGGGTGTTGATACCTTCCCTTTTCATAACCTTCTCCCTTACTCAGAATCTGACAAACGTCTTTTTCTGTTCTTTTCACCTTCCCTTAATTGGATAAAAGAAAAGTCGGCGGCGACTCTTGCTATCCGCAACATTTGCGATAAAAAGCAAAACAAATTCACAAAGTCAGTTCTCCCACCGTATTACAACTGACCTACCTCATTAACGTCGCAAATAGACTGATTGCTCTGGTGCCTCGTGCCTAAGTGGCGCCTACAACATGTATCAAAAGTTGCATGTTCTCATTCTGCAACACTTCATGAAATGTTTCCATTTTCGAATTCAAAATTCAAAACACAAGAAACGACCAAAATCCGACCGTTGACAAGTGCTCAGGTGCCGCCAACAAGCCGCCACTAGCACCTCTATCCCACACCCTCAGATTCGATCTTAGACCCGTTGTTGCCAATGACGACACCGACGAGAGATAGTATGAAAGAGACAAGTGACATAATACTTGGAACCACCACACTTATCCATGGCATTTTAACCTCTTTTGTCTTTTTGTTCAGATAATATTATTAACTCTTTATAAAATCTTTCAATGTTAATAAATTTTTCTACGTGAAACTATTTCTCATATATTTATTGTCATTAAGTTACTTTGCCTTTTTTTTTTTCATTTCAACACATACACTTTGTAATTAATACTCATAAATAAAACAAATCTTTAGGCTTACTTAGTAACGAAAGAGATAACTGCGATTGGTATCTCACAATAAGAATGTCACGCCACAAATTGATCTTTCTGAAATCATCCTTATATCTCTATTACTCAAGAAACATCAGGTTAACAAGGTGGAGACATCTAACCTTGTTATCTTTAAACAAAATTATATTAGTTTTTGGAGCTTTTTCCTTGTCTATCTTGAAAGGTTATCAAAAAAACAGAAGCTTGATAAAATTACTTATCTTAGATCCTTGTTTGATCTAAAGGGACAAGCACTATGCATGTGCAAACGATTTTAATAATCACACAACATTTCCGAAGGCTTTCTTGCATCTTTATATGACCTAACAAAACTCACTACAATGTAGGTGGAAAATAAATGTTTTGGTACATGAATACTAAAAAAAATATGACTAAAATCCTTAAATATCTTTATAATATTATCTTCTTTATTTCTATGTTTATGTTTATTGTTCTAAGGGATGTAAGCGCTGGTAAGCACTTTCTTTTTCAAATTTCATCTCTCATAATTTTTGTATCTTTATATAATTTTTGTTTTACATAACAGAACGTGGTTATTATTGCGATGAAAACGTTTGGTGTCATCAAGGTTTGTGTTTGATGCCTATGAAAGCAGTTTGTTCAGGTCATAATCTATGTGTTTGCATCTATGTGTCATAATCTATGTGTTTGCATCTAGTGTCAGAGTTAAGTTCAAAATTAATCATAGGCAAGTTCTAAATCTATAATTTTAATTACACATCATAATATTGCTTTCATATTTTGATTTATATATTTCTTTTACCAATCAATTTTCTTTACAGGCCTTGAAGCATATTGATTATGTGTTGCTACCACATAAGATAACTATGTATACTTCACAAAGTAAAGACCATATGATGTTCACTTACAAGAAGCAAAAAGGAAGGAAATGTTTGATAACTTTAAGTCGCAATTTTGGATCATGTTATACATAAATAAAGTTTATTTGAATTGTAATAATGTTGGTTTTAATAGTTCTAATTTTATGTTTTTTTCATCATGTATTTAATTACGGATTCATATTAACAACTGAGTTTAATAGACATACATTGTTAATATAAAAAAATTTACACGGTCGTCCAATATAAAAAATCATGAATTCGCTATATCTTTTGATTTTCTTTTAAATTATCAGCATGAATAGTTGAATGTGTGTCGTTCATTAGATGACGGTGGAAAATTATTTTATGTTGTGTATAAGTGTGAGTTGTTAGTCTCGCATTCCTTGAAATAGTAGAGGTTGAGCACTTTATAAGTGAGGTGACTCATTCATTTATCTTCTTAAGGTTTTGGGTAATTATGTAATGTCTCTTTCACTCGTGTGTTTCTTTTAACCCGATGTGGATGCTCCCAATTATGACCCGATAGTGGTATCAGAGTTGATGGTTCAATTAAGTGACTGACTCTTTCTATCGAAAGTCTTCCTAACAATGTGGTTGTCAGGCGGCGTGTCCCGTTGTAGTTCTCGCAACGACGCTACAAGTGTATGTGGATGAAAGAGCTTACGCTTGAGGGGAAGCATAGTGAATGAACTCACACTTTATGAGATATTTTTGTGTAGATGTGTGAGTTGTTAGTCTCACATTTGTTGAAATAGTAGAGGTTAAGCATTTTATAAGTGAGATGACCTATACATTTATCATCTTAAAATTTTGGATGAATATGTGGTGTCTTTTTCACTTGTGTGTTGCTCTTGACTCAATGTGAATGCTCTCCATGATGACCCAATATTTTACACCGTCGTGTATCTTCCATTTTTTTAATAAATTATATATGCATTGCACGTGTAGAGCTCTTTACTTGTTATCCAAACACATAAATGTAAATATAGTTTGTTGCTTTTGAAACAAAATAATTTAGATGATATTTCAGTCATTAAAGGGTTGATGGTATAGTGAGCATTGTGAAGTTGAAGGGACAATAGAATATAATAATGAATATTAAAGAGAGAGTGGTATTATGACCTCTCACCTCTCATATTATCGAACGGACAAAACAAAGAGGAAAGTGTCTTGGAAATGTGTCTAAAAGGTAAGGGAGAAAGCAAAGTGGTAAATGTGTTTAGCTTATTGTGTTTTTCACAAAAGGCTTAGTGCTCTTTATATAAAGTTAAGAGTTATCTAATATATCTAAATTGGTAAAAAGAAAAAAGTGTAATAGAGTTCAAACAACAAAATGTTAGAGAGAGTTATATATCGTAGGGCAGCGTCCCTGAATGTCTGGTGGTGGACATCTTAATATTGCAACTGGTGTAGTATTAATGCACAAGTTTCTTTACTTGATCTGGATAGTTGGTGATGTAGAAATGAGGTAGACTCATATATCATCGCAGGGCAGCGTCTCTGAAAGGACTAGACATCAGCTTGCACTTCAGTGAGTCAGTCACTTCGATGATGGTCATTTGTATGTTTATGGAGGAAAAGTGTTCATAAGGATCATTGCACCCATCAAACTTGGCCAAACAGGGAGGTTCAAATCTCACAAGGATAAGAGTTCCTCATATCTCATTAAAGAGTGGTTAGAGGTCCAGAACTTCCATCTCCTTAGGGGCATTGGAATCATGTTAGCGTTGTCTAATGTTGTGGACATCGTCCTATAGTGTCTTGTTTTGATAACATAATTCATCCATGGAATCACACATCTCTGACAGTGCATTGGCATCATTACTACCGTTGGTACCTTCTAGTGTAATAAATAGAGCTCTCCTAATAACCATGGTTGAGGGTGGATAGGTGTACGAGTGGAGGGTAACAATGAGTAAGGTGGTTGTGATGAAGGAGGTGTGGTCCATATTAGTTTTATCGGGAGACCATGGTGTGTGCCACTATATTGATCAAAAATACATATGTGCATGTTACCCCCTGCAAGGGCAAAGGCATTTAGAGGCCTTGGTAGATATATAATGATTTATGATGGCCAGGGCTTACCCACGACGGTGAGAAGCCCTATATGGTTGTGTTTGTGGTGGTTTAGAGATCATGCTCACGAGAGATGAAAAGCGTTGTTTATATGGGTTAAGATATGTCCTCTCTTCCATTAAGAAAGAAGTATTTATGTAGGCTTTTTGGGCTTAGGGTTTATGAAACCCTTAAGGGAAGCAACAACTCCTCCATAACTAGGGGACATTGTTGACCACCTCTTCTTCAAGATAATGTGAACTTTGTGTGTTTGACAAGCAAAACAATGTGAAATTCTTAATTGGAATTCACAAGACCGAATATAAGTTGGGCTTCAGATCTCTAAAGACCCTCAAGATTTCCCGTACATAGAGTTAATAAAAATTTCATAACCTTTATTGAAAACTTCAATAGAAAGGTTTAATGATGAAGCATTCAAAACATATGTTGAATGTAAAACTAAGTGGAAAATTGATGTGATATGGAAGTTAAGGCTTTTAAGACTGACAATGACCTTGAATAATAAAAATAAGAGTTTAATTAATATTTTAAACCTCCTGGCATATAAATGAATATGGCTGACCATATTAGGAAAAGTTAGATGTATGTTGTCAAATGTTAATCTTTCTAGTAAGCTCTTCTATGTTTATGATTGTATATTTATGGTTTCATCAAGTTTTAAAAGATACATATATGAGGTATATATATGTGTGTGTGTGTGTGTGTGTGAGATTGCAAGTTGTAGGCATAAGGAAAACAAGATAAATTTAAAAAGATTGAAAATTTTCAAGATTTTTGATTCATGCATCGACTCATGAAAGTCATGAGTCGCAATGTATAGGTCAATGAGCTAGCACATGTATTACAAAAGCTACATCCTTTAAAAATGAGTTACATGTGTCGACTTATAACTCTTATGTGTTGACTCATAAAATAAATTTTCTTCTATATATCGTTATGAAATATTATACGTGTTGACTCATGAGTTATAGAGGCTACAACCTTCAAAAATGCATTACATGTATTGACATAAAGTATGTATGTGTTGACACATGAACCTGTTTTTTTACATAAAAACCTATTTTAATTCATGAAATTTTTTTTCCAAACCATTTCTAAGTTCCCTAATACTAAGATTCATTTTAAACTAAGAGCATATCGTCCAATATATAGAAATGCTAAAATATTCTAAGTTTTGACATAATGCAAAACACTTCTAATAGGAATGTGCACTCACATCCTCATGAGGGTTAAAAGAAGACTCGAGATGACCTTCGTAAGATGCATCTTGAAAATCTTAAGTTATCCAAGGAGTATGCGAGATTTGTGGAAGTCAGTTACTCTATTATGCATGTTTCATTTAAAAATGCAATGAGGCGGATGGAATGTTTCCATCCTGAGGTGCTTATCTCAAGGGAACATATTCACCTAGAGCAAGAGATAGTGGATTGGAGGTTAGTTAATGTTGAGCTAGACTTGTAGTTTTTTTTTACCGGGGTGCTCTTGTTCGATGTAACACTTGTTTTTAAATGAATGGATATTTGTCGTTGTTACTTTTATTTCACTACTATTTATTTATTTGCACATTGTTCATTTTACATGTTATGTGTGTTTCAAGTTCTAGGTTTACTGCTTAGAAAATTGGATGGCATCTGAGATCCTGCTCGAAAAATTTATTTAACGTCTTTCAGGAACGTGTTCGATCAAAGGCATGTTTCTCGGATCAGGCTTAGGTGACTTTCACATGGGAAAGTCACCATGCCATTCACAAATTTTGTGTCGTTTGATGAATCATATGTACTGCATTAAGCCACATGTAATTTTCGTTTTTATTAAATCAATTAATAATAAAATTTGTGTTATTTTTTTAAAGAGGTTTTGAAATTCTATTGTTATGATGACTTGAATCAATCTCAAATATGGTTATTGATTTAAAAACTCGACAAGACTTAAAGCATATTATTTACACCATAATCAAACATCTTGATTTATGCATGCTAAAAATATGAATATAAAACTCGATCTAGAAATGCACAAAAGATTAGGAGACTCGATGATATTAAACTAAATATGAAAGCTTATAAGACAAGCAACAAAACTATAACTAGGTAGAAGAGAGAAGCAACTCCACTTCTCACTGAGTTTCACTCATGAACGATGGGGAGAAACACTGGTTACACGAATACTCAATTTTTCTAGTCCATTATGACTAAATATATCAAGGACTTTGAGTCCAAATGCTTTATCTTCCAACAAGCAAAACACTCAACAATATTACCAGCTAGATTACTTCAACCTCTGTCTATTCCACAATGAATTTGGAATGATTTATCAATGGATTTTATTGTAATACAACGTAGGCTATGAACACGATATACCACCCTCAAACAGATGGTTAATCTAAAGTTGTTAACAAATGTTTGAAGTTATATCTTCGATGTTTTACTAATCAAACTACTCGTGCTTGGTCCAAGTTACTACCATGGTTAGAATTTTGGTAAAATATTTCCTTTCACTCAAGTATTAGAATGACACCATACAAAGAGGTATATGGCCGAGAGCTTTGGTTCTTATTCGTCATAAGATTAACAATGGAGACCCGCCTTATTACAACAACTGTTGAAAGAAAGAGATGAGACTTTAGCTATAATTTATCCTCTTTCATTTCTATTAGTTTTAAAAATCTATTCTTCATTTATAGTATTATGTATTTAGTACTCTTCCCTGCCAAATTTGGTTGTGTACTTGGATTAGTAAAGTGAATTATAGCAGTACCTCATTTTTGTGATCAAAATTGCATTGATGTAATTTTCTTTTCCTGCGCATATACTTTTAGAATTCGACCATTTTTATTGAGAATATGGTCGTTAGAATTGTATTATTTGTCTGTAACTCGTATCATTTCATTCCTTGTACTTCAACACTAATACTCATTTTAGACTTAAGGTATAGGTGGTCAACCTTGTTAACTTAAGAACATATGATCATTTTAAACTTGTTGCCTAAGTAGTTAAACTTGATGACTATAGGAAATGATCATTGCTCTTTCAGATGACATGTGATCCTTTATTTTATCAGCAATGCTATTGACACCATATTGTACACCTTTATCATTGTTTACCAATATCGTGAACGGTGTTTTTTAAATCAAATAATATATTTTATGAACAGTATAATGAACAATGTTTGAATAATCCAATGAACATTACAATAAATAGTTCGCACACAATAATTTTTATTAGTAAAATAAAATTGATTAATAAAATATAAAAAATTGATTAATTAAATGACAAAGTTGGTTAATAAATATTCAGATATTAAAAATAATTTAGTAGTAAAACATAATTGACTAATAAAATATAAAAAGTTGGTTAATAACACGATGAAGTTGTTTAATAAGTGTTCAGATATTAAAAATAATTTAGTAAAAAAATAAAATTGGTTAATAAAAAATAAAAAAATAGTTAATTAATTGATGAAGTTAGTCAATAAATGTATAGATATCAAAAGTAATTTTTAATAGTAAATTAAAATTGATTAGTTAAAAGTTAAATATTGATTGATAAAATTGATTAATAGATACAAAAATTTTAGTAGTTATGAAGTTGATTAATAACATTTAAAAGCATTGCCACATTGACAGTGAAATAGTTACACGGTAGCTTTACCTCGTATCTTCTATACTTTATTTTATGTATCTGCTCAGGTTTCAATTTTCAAAAAAATCTAATCAATAAATAAAATTAGTAGACTATTACCGTATAATAAACCTACTTTTTTTTTTATTTTAGATATTAAACTATCATACTTTCTCCAATAAATCTCAAAAATACCATCTTTTCAAAAGGAAAAAAATACTTTGAAGTGCAAATATAAGAATAATTAATTATTTTGATAGAGTTATTCTACACACCACCATAGAGTTACACCACAAACGAAATTTTCACCAATCTACCATACTTTTTTAATTTATTACCAAACTAGCCTCTTTTAAAATAAAAATAAAAATTAGGTCTATTTAAATTGAAAAAGTATGCTATTTTTATTTATATTGTTATCAAAATTATATAAATTAGAAATAATTTTTCTTCAAAGCCTAATTGATTCATCATATTCTTATTAATTATATTGAATTCCTAGGAATTTCAACCAAATGCATTGAAATGGAAATGTGTGTATGTATCGTTAAATCTATGAAAAATGACGGGAAAAAAAATAAAAAAATAGGTGTTATCTAAAATAACAAAATTAATAATATGAGGCAAAGCAATCAACACAAAACAAAGAAGATTACATTATATCTTGTAATAATTATACAAATGTTTTCAAGCAAAAGACCAAGTATTTGATGCTAACCAAAAAAGAAAATAAAAGTTGAAGTTTGTAGAGGCTTATTCATGGAAGATGAAAAAGAGAAGAGTGATTGACATGATGATGATCAGACCAGTGTGAATGTCTCCAGTAAGACTGATCATCCATGTTAGGAACATCAAACAAACTATTACCCGCCGCACTACGTTCCCAATCCAACTATCCAAATCCATTTGATAATTGCTGCTGATTGAGCAACGACGACAACCTTTGATCATTGCCGTGTTTGATGATTAACACCAATAATATTAGTAGCGTGTGATATCGGAGTCTTCGCTATCGCCTCTGCGGCGGTGGTGGTGAAGGTGAAGCTTTCACTGATGGACTTGTGTTCGTCCGCCTCTTGTGGTGATGCTGGCTGTGTGGTTGTTGCGGTGATGGACTTGTCCTAAGCCCAAAGTATCATATATCATGTCATATCCTTAGACATAGAAATAAAAGAATTTTATATGCCATCTTTAAAATTATAATGCCACCTCCTATTTTTTCTATGGAAATTTCTTCACCCACCACCCATCCCTAGTGAAAAATCGAAAATGCTCTCAAGCTTTGTAAGTGCACTTACGAATTTATTTTGGAGGTGGATTTCGCAAGTGCACTTACGAAATAATTTAAAATTTTCTAAAAATAAAGTGAATTTGCAAGTGCATCTGTGAATTGACCTTGTTTTTTTTTTTAAATAAGATGAATTCGCAAGTGCACTTACGAATTCACCTTATTTTTTAAAAATAAGATGAATTAGTAAGTGTACTTGTGAATTTATCTTATTGGGTGAATTAGTAAGTGTACTTGTGAATTTATCTTATTGGGTGAATTCGTAAATACACTTACGAATTTTTGTCTAGGCAGAATTCATAAACGTTTAACACAATTCATACCATTCATTCAACTTAATTCAGAAATTACATAGTGGATGTAGAAAATTAAATTACATATTATTATAAACGGGAAACTGTGGACGTTGCAACATCTTGATAACATCTTACGTCGATCACGGCGCATCCATCTCAATCGCCTTTGTCGAGTACCGGTGAAAGGTCTCCACATAATCTCTAAGTCGCCGTTCTACAACCAAACCGGGTGAACTTGACTTTTCCTTCAAAGATGAAGGTGAAGGTACAAGCTTGACCACCTTGCGATTATCTGGATACTACAACAGAGAATGCAGTGTCATAATGAGCTCGTCGTACGGGGTGTCCTGCAAGAGTCTGAATTGAACTGGCGCACACGCAGTAGTGAAGTAGACAAACGCAAGGTGTGGATAGGTTTGTGTCATTTTTGTGGTTTTGGTTTGTGATAGAGAAATGAATGAGTTGTAGACCCAATTTATAGCGAAGTTTGAGTAATATGGACCAAATAAATCTTATCAGGTCACATTCCGCAAGTGCACTTACGAATTACCCTAAATCAGGTTAATTCGTAAGTGCACTTACGAAATGTTCCGGCCAAATGGGTGAACTCCGTCATTCTCTCCAAAAATGATCCGGCCAATTTTCCGCCTCTTTTTTGTGATGTTCCATCCATTCCACGGATGTGGCCAGAATAGGACAACTCGGCTTCAAATATACTTGAACAAAATGACATGAGCATAGATAGCCAACACACACAATGCATCCGGATGGATCAATAGGTTGTGGATCTTGTAGAGGAAAAAACTTTCCGAAAAAACATATCTTGTCAAGTCGATGCACACCGCGTTATAAGCACTTGCTATTTGATGTCCATTTCGGGGAAGCACATCCATTTTTCAACCGGAGCATGGACCGTAACACTTAGAGCTAGAGCATGGTGAATTTTATTAAACTTTTTCTTTGTCACGTATAGACGCGTATAAAGTTCACTATGCGAGGTCAATTCCGAGATAAGTTTTTTCTGAACGAGAATGTGTTGCTCCTCTCCTTGGCCAAGCAAGGCGGATACGGCCCAATACCCGCAATTACCATCGCTTCACACATCCTGATTTTTCAATGTTTTTGTGCATAAATAAAGACATCTCATTAATGTATATTATCGGTGGTGGTGGTGGTGGTGTCGGTGTTGGTGTCCGAGGTGGTTTTGAAATCGGTGCTCCTTTTTTAGCACTTGTCTTGGATTTTGGAGCTGGAGAATCCGGGAATAATTCATCGACGACTTCGTGATAAGAAGGAGTACGTTTGGTTGTACTGTCGGCTTGTGAGGTTTTCATCTTTTTTGGGGCACCTTTTGTTTTCACTGGTTGGGTCAGAGGCTTCAAATCGGTTGTTTCCGGAAATGCGACTTTTCTCAATTATTCTTTAATGTGCAACTTTTTAGCATCATGCGTTTTTGAATAATGATATACTATGATTTCCAACTCGGTTGTGATGGTAATGTTGGAACTACCTTCCTTTGCCAACTCATAATCATCGAAACAGAGTCTTTTCCAATGAGTGCATATCTCATCCATTCGAATAGGGGAATTGAGTTTGATTTTTTTAAAATAATACAAGCACATGGAAGTCCATAGGTTATTCGTATCGTAAACCCATATTTCACACTATCAGGACCCGTTGTTTCCGCTCGTTTTGCTTCGAAAAAATAAAATCAAATCCCGCCCGAGATATATTGTGAACCAATTGTGCATAAAGAGTCTTGTCTTTGAACCAGTGTTCTAATACGGTTTTTCTCCTACCAAATGTTGTTTGAATTTCATTATGTTGGTTTATGAGAATTTGGTTCACAACATCCTAATATCTACATAAGTCACCCTTACTATCACCCAACCACCTCTTCAAAGTCGCATGTGCGGATTCCACTCTATTAGTGGTTGTGTTTCCCAAACGTCTAACATGGTCCGCCCATGCACACACCACTTTCTCTTTCACTTGATCAAGAATAGTGGATTCAACATATTTCAAAAATTTGGGATATTCCATACACATATTTCTAAAGTGGATCACATTCGCAATATACATCTCTTCAGTAGAAGAATTAAGAATATCAGTCCATGCACTCATAATCTTCTCCACCACAACACCGGATTTGACAACTTGCATGTCTTCGTCTATCTTCTCTTTGGTGCCAACTGTGGGTTTTAGCCTTGCTCTCACATTTTTTGTGATGTGATACCGACATAGTAAAGCGGTTGACGACAGAAACACGGTGGCAACCGCATTCATAAGAGCGTTATCTCGATCGGTGACAATAACCAAAGGCATGCTTTTTTATCTTTCAACAAAGTCTTGCAAACACCCAACGCCTAAGTGATGTTGTCTTCCTTCTCACATTCCATGAAAAAAAAACAACCGAAAATGTCTTGTCTGTACAGGTGACACCAACAATTTCAAGAAGTGGAAGCCTATATTTATTTTTCTTCTATGTCGAATCAATCATTAGAACGGTTGGAAATGTATTGAACAAATCGATACTTGACGGATGAGTCCAAAATATATCACGGACACTTACATTGTCATCACAAACTCTATGTCTCGAAATATAGTTGTTATCGTCCAAACATTTCAATAAATGTTGCATTTCAGTCCTCGGACCCATTTGAGCAACATGTTGTTTGTATCAATAATTGTAAACCGATTATATATTTGACACACATCCCGCTCTAATCCATTTCAAACCAGAAAGTATGTTTCTAGGCGTAAGTTTGATCAACGACAATTCAGAAACATATTTCTTCTCTTTTGTCTTAAGCCGACAAACAATAGGATGCCTGTGTAACTTGGTCTCCAACTCATGATTATGCATTCTGGACATCATAGTCAACCTCCATAAATTATCCACCCTACAATAACCGTACAACTTGAAAGGACACCCACATTTCCTCGAACTCGTGTCTTCGTATTGTAACTTGCAGATTTTTGGAACATATGTTCCACTTCTCTTGCATGTCTGTTGTACCCAAAATTTACCCTCTCCTTTTCCGCATTTTTGGCTTATAATCCGATTGCATAAACATACATGTAGCCACATGCATAGAATTTATCATGATTTTACCATGCTCTAGGTACCCTGAATGGCAATCAAAAATAGTTTACTCGCTTTTTCTCAATAAAACAAGTTTCGGGTATTCGGCGCGTATCGGGTACTCTCGAAGGCGTATTTCTCACCTCCTTGGGCATTTTGTTTTGTTTTTTGACAAGCATCTCCCTCTCATTATTATCTACAACTTTCGTTTGAAGGCCGAGGGTAGATTTTGTGAGGAAGGTCCTCAAAGAGACAGTTTTTCCAGTGGATCATGTTGAGTTTTAGTGCTGAACCGTGCGTTTTGGCTCGCTAAAAGGTCTTTATCTCCTAGCTGGAAGCTCGGAATCGAGCGGGATCGATTTCTAAAATTTTGCATCAAAGTCCTCCACAACATTCATTTGCAACTCTGTGGTTGATTCTTCACTAATCAGTACCAGAATTTCGTTCTTCGAGATTGATTTGAGTGAACCGCGTTTCATCGACACGTGAGTTTGAGGTCGTATCTCACTCGATTTTCATCGAAACGAGACGGGACCAATGCCAAAAATTCACAAATTGTGTTAGATTCGTTTGTCTCACAAATACTCATTTGCAAATTTCGATCCGAAGATCCTCGTTCGAGACATTTTATCCAGAGAGCGCAAATAAAATTCTGCATGTGTCAGTGGTCCAAAATTGGTGCTTAAACTTCAAAAATTATTATTTCCTTGACCGTTCATCGGATCAAGTTGGGATTTTGATTCGCTCAAGCAAAATCACATTCCGGACACTTTTCGTTCACGCTCCAAATCCGAATTCCGCACGGATTTGGCTGTTTTGAGTTAATTGCGAAAATTATTCGGATAATCATGATTTAGGCTTGATTATGGTTCTTAGGCGCAATTCCTAGAAACTATAAATACATTTTCCTCTTCACAAATCACAACAATACCATCATTTGCTAAATTTCTCATCACCAATCACACTCTAATTCTCTCAACACACAAAAGCACAAGTTCAGAAAAAGTTCAAATTATAATTTTCCCTCCAAGCAACCACCACAGGCCGCCACCGGACCTCCGTCCAGCACCTGCTTCAGCCACATACCGCGCTAAGCACGCCTTGCGATTTCTGGTTTTCTCCATTGCAGCTTCTCCTACTTCAATCTATATCTTTCTCTACTCCTTATGCACGCGTTTGATATGGAAGGAACGATTTCATCTTGATTTCTTCTCCAATTGCAAGATCCAAGGATTTCTCCTTCTCCTTCTTCTTCAATTCTCCATTGAAGACTTCAAGCTCTTCTTCAAGAATTCAAGGTGGATTCTGAAGATTATCATTGATTCATCATTTATTTGGTATTTTCTTTGAAGAGCACAAGGAATTCCTCTTCAATTTGACTCAAGCTTCAAGTTCAAGTAAGTGTTAGGTTCAAATAAGCACTTATTTTAAGCTGTTTCTGGCTTTCAGCTTTTCTTGAAATTGAATACTGAAATTACATGCGAATTCAATGTAGATTCTAGGTCTTGAACTTGTACTCTTGAACTCTTTGATTTGAATTGGATTTTGCCGCCTTATTTGTGTCGGAGTGAAGATTTTGTACATAGCATGCATATATCTTGGTGCATTTGTGTTTCCCTTGCACATAAGCCACAAATTCATGCACATTGCATCCTCCACCACATGCTCATGCACTAGAGGGAATTTATCTTGATTTGTTTGCATCTATCCATGGTGATTTGAAGCGTAATTTGCATTCGACATGTAGATATCCAAGCATTTCGTTCATTATGCTCCGCATGCATTACACACAAGTCCATTGCATGTGCATTCCAAGTGTTTGTATTAATGTATGACTTACATTCCTTGAAGGTAAACCTCTAAATGTCATGACTAGCTTGCATCACCATACACATTGAACATTGGAATTATCAATTTGATTTGCATTCCTTGCATGTTCATGCATTTAATCTCACAATTGAACATTGGAATTAGCAATTTGATTTACATTCCTTGCATGTTCATGCATTTAATGTCACAATTGACCATTGGTTTTATCGATTCGATTTACATTCCTCGCATGTTCATGCATCGTTACATGTATATGAACATTGGTTTTATCGTTTCGATTTGCATTCCTCGCATGTTCATGCATTTGCTACGCATATATGAACATTGGTTTTATCGATTCGATTTGAATTCCTTGCATGTTCATGCATCGTTACATGTATATGAACATTGGTTTTATCGTTTCGATTTGCATTCCTCACATGCTCATGCATTTGTTGCATGTATATGAACATTGGTTTTATCGTTTCGATTTGCATTCCTCGCATGTTCATGCATTTGCTACGCATATATGAACATTGGTTTTATCGATTCGATTTGCATTCCTCGCATGTTCATGCATCGTTATGCGTATATGAACATTGGTTTTATCGATTCGATTTTCATTCCTCGCATTTCATGCATCATTACATATATGTGAACATTGGATTTATCGTTCGATTTTCATTCCTTGCATGTTCATGCATTGCTACATGTATATGAGCATTGGTTTTATCGATTCGATTTGCATTCCTCGCATGTTCATGCATTTTCTACGCATATATGAACATTGGTTTTATCGATTCAATTTGCATTCCTCGCATGTTCATGCATCGTTACGCGTATATGAACATTGGTTTTATCGATTTGATTTACATTCCTCGCATGTTCATGCATCGTTACATGTATGTGAACATTGGATTTATCGTTCGATTTGCATTCCTCGCATGTTCATGCATTGCTACATGTATATGATTGGTTTTATCGATTCGATTTGCATTCCTTGCATATTCAGGCATTGCTACATGTATGTGAACATTGGACTTATCGTTCGATTTGCATTTCTCGCATGTTCATTCGATTTTCACTCGCTATGTGACTGTGGCCTAACAGTATAGACCATATCATTGCATGAGAGCATCGTAAACAGGTGGTCCGAATCAAAATGACATTTTTGCAGGTTGCAGGTCGCACTTAGCGCCACCAGGAACGCGCTAAGCGCTAAACTCACTGACTTTTGTTTTACAGGTCGCACTTAGTGCGGTCCAGAGCACGCTAAGCGCGTTGGCCTCTGTTTGGGCCGCACTCAGCGCGATATACCGGGCTTAGCGCGGTCTACTGGTGCATTTTTTCTATTTTTCTTGATTCTAACGACAAACAGTAGTCATCCTAGTCATGCCTAGCTGCTGTCTGTGCTCTATTTCATGTAGGGACTTGTGTTGCATATACATGCGAGACATTTCTCCGATACTAGCATACTTTTCTTCTACTTGCTTCTTTGGTCTAACTTCCTTCTTGCAGGTGTTGCTTGAGCTTGTACACCCACGTGTGCACCTTTCCTATCTTGTTTGTTTGTTCTAATCTCGTTCTTGCAGGCATTGTTGCTCCGGATGCGTATCAACACGTATTTTGCTCGTTTTGATGCTTTGAACAATTCTCACCGGTTTACTCTTATTGCATGGCTGCAGTACTTGAGGTTTTCCGGAGTATTTCTATAGCTCGCAGTGCTCTTCGGATTCTATATCCGTTCAGTAGTTTCTACACTGTTTATGCATTCTCTTACAGCTTTCCTAGATATCATGAGAAGTAGGGCTTTACAACTTTCTTTTGCCATGAGAAGTAGGAATAGAATTTCATGATGGGGCTTCCGTAGTTAGAGCATGTTCAGGAACCCCTATGGTTTATTTAAAGACCCGTTTAGGACAATTCTACTTGTGATTTGTGCATATTTGCTAGTTTGTCTGTTTTCCCCAGGAGTTTGGTTAGGATTGGTTCTTTAGCCTAGACATTAGGATCCCCATCCTTTGCATGTCTACATAGGTAGAGATTTCCCTTTTGTTTTGCTAGTATCTTTTGCATGTTGCATATAATAAAAATAAAACTTCCTTTCTTTTCCTTTCAAACTCAAAATACTTAATAATGGTTTGAACTCCTTTCTCAAGGTAAAAACAACCAACTAATACAAATTTTTCGCCTCTGCGCGCTTTCTTTTCTTTTGTGTTTAAAACCTTTTTACAAGTAAAAAACACAAAGCACACCAAAACAAGTGAGTCGAACTACGACGCTCTGACTTTTCCATTGCACACGGTAATACGTAGGCATCTTGTCACGGGGCTCGATCAAGCAAATTTTGTAAATACTTCCTTCTTTTCCACGTGGTTCCTTCTTTTCTCTTTTCTTTTGCATGCATGATAGTGATTAAGCATAGATAGACATAACACACCCTTTAGCTAGAAATAGAAAGTGGATACCATAGATTACTATAGGCGTGTGGGGTTCTAATCCCTTCCCCTCGCGTAACTAACTCCCTTACCTAGATTCTCTTGATCTCTCGGTCATAGGACCGCGATTTCTCCCTTCAGGTTTACTCGACGTTTTCCTTTCTCCCTCGTGAGGTAAAAGACGTTCGATGGCGACTCTATTGATACTAGTTATTAGTCGGAGGTTCAGCCGGGTGATTTCAATGTCAAAATAACAAATGGTTGTCGATTACTACTCCCATTGTTAAACCTCATAATCACAATGCGAAAACCAAGTTTGCTTGCTTCCATTCTAACATAATAAACCATTTGTTGACGAGTATTGAAAGTTTTTCCATTTTGAAATTTATTTTCATTATCTATCACAACATCAATCGCTTTATCTAATTCTTTGACCACAATCGACTTATCGTGTATGCTCACTTTGTCTGGAATCGGAACCTTCACAATAGCCTTGACAATGTTGTCGGGGTGCACCATACCTAAATTATATAAAACATATGAATTCTGTAAAAACAGAATTCTGAAACTGCATCAGGGAACATTTCGCAAGTACACTTGCAAAAAAATTCTGGTGAACTTCGCAGGTGTACTTGCGAAGCAACGCAGTTTTCTCCATCTTTCAAAACAGCACAATGTATCAAATGTAGATTGAGGGGATGAAATTTTACCTCAAAATGTAGCTTTCAATGCTCATTTTGCTAGGATCACACACTTGGAACTTTATTTGGTGAAAAAATTATATTGATTTTTGATGAAGTTTGGAGGGTTTCTGTGTTTAGAGTTGTAAAAAATGAATGAAATAGTCAAAAGAGATGACCATGCAGCATTTTAGTATACAAATTAGACATTTCGTAATTGTACTTACGAGTTCACCCAAAAAGGTGAATTCGTAAGTGCACTTACGAACTAAGGTTATTTTTCAAATGTCAACGTTTAAAATAATAAAACGTACAAAGTAAGGTGATTTCGTAAGTTCACTTACGAATTCACCAAGAAAGGTCATTCGTAAGTGCACTTATGAATTCACCCAACAAGGTGAATTCGTAAGTTAACTTACGAAGGGCATTTTTGGTTTTTAAGGGGTGTGAGAGAAATCCACTAGGTGGGTGAAGAAATTTCCTTTTTTTATTCCAATTTTATTTATGATGAGATATATAAAAAATTGGACGAAATTTTTGGTAGAAGGGTTGAAATTTCTGGTACCAACTAAAAATTTTGGTACACTCCTACCAAATTTCCAGTATGAGTCGATTTTCAGTAATGTATTTGAAATTTCTGGTGTACTGGAAATTTCAAATTTTCGGCCAATACCGAAAATTTCATTATAACTGAAATTTCCGGTAGGTTTAAATTTTAGGATTTTTCAACGGTTTAGATTTTGCCGACACTTTTGGAGGTCTTGATTGCATCGACACATTTGTGTGGTCTAGAATTCATCACCATTTGTATAAATAGGGGTGTTAGGATTATTGAATAACATATCTCAACAAAATCTTCCTCAATTTCTAATTAAGACAGAAGTGTATTACAACAACGACAAACCTCATGTTGAATTCAAGCTTCTAGATGGCTTTGAATCCTTTGCCACATTGAAAGAAACGTTGAATAATTTGTTTCCTGATTCCGATAATAGATGGGTGACAAAGTTCGAGTTTCGGGACCATTATATTGATACAGATGGTTGGGTGCAATACAACTTAATTGAGTTTAAGAATGATGAAGATGTGAAGGCCATGTGGATAACATTTTGTCGTAGGATAACTAAAGGTCTTATCAAGTTGGACGCGCAGATCCGAACAACCGTCAACGACATAATGAAGATGCTGAAGCTTCCAGAGTCATCCGGTAGCGCCTAGGTTTTCATGTTTTGGAGTATTGTTTATGTTTGTTGCTTGTCATCTGATATTTGTTAACTATATTTGTTATTCATGTTATTTTATTTTCTTTATTGAATCGAAACATGTACTCGCAAAAAGATTATGCAATAAAATGATGTTTATTTGTCACAAAATATTCATAGAATACAGTCAGAAAAAATAAATCTACATAGGCCCTCCACGGGCAACGTCGGCCAACCTAGCCAAACCAGTTTAAACCTCACCATCAAGGTTCACCAAATCCGTGAGGTTTCTAAGTGAATGAAGATGAACTGTAGGCGGCTGTCCTTGTCACCTGCGTGGGGTGGAGGTTGTGGTGGTGGCTCAGAAGAATCTTTGGTACTAGAAGGCCCCGGAACATTAGATGTTGCAGCAGGTGGTATGACCCGAGGGTGTGACACACTATGAAACCAATCCATGTATCAATCCTCGTACTGTCCAGGTTGCTGAACCTCAACGACTGTATCAATGATCTCACAAGGAAGCTGAGAATGTGACTCTAAAACTATCAATCAATTCCACCAGTTGAAGCCTCTAAAACCGAACGTGGGATGTCATGAATATAACCATACAGGCGTAGACACCTCTCAGGCAAGTGTTTAGCCACATGGCTCTCCCATCTGACATACCCTGAATGTAAAGTAGATATCTCAAAAGGATGATGAGGGCGGTGAGATATATACAATGTCTAGATGACATCATCCAAGGTCAGAGTATCCAGCCCCTCTCTTGTACTCCATCAAACCTCATGGAATGGTCTGTTTGGCCTTCCATCTCTTTGCATATGGGTCGGTAGCCAGAACACGCTGGATCTTCCTCTCACAGATGTGAGGGAAGTACTCGCATATCTAACATGACATAAATAAAAACCACCAAATAAATGCACCCAAATAATTAATAAATACCATCAAATAAATTATAATATACTTGTAACAAGCTGAAGTAACCAGCAGGCTTCCTGGTGTCACGACGAGATGCAACGTCAAGTGACGTATAAAGCATCGTCAAGGACGCCACTCCCTAAGCCCAACATAGAGTGTCAAGGGCATTGAATAGAGACAAGTATCAAACATCAATATAAACTACAGACTTATCCATAAAGAGAGTACATGCCACAAGATGTAGCATGTACGCCATAGCAGCAACCTGGTACCTCTCTGCCTCCGCAAGCTCCTTATACATACTCCTCAACCAAGACATCTGACAGTGAAATCCCCGAGTCTCACCAAACTCATGTAGCACCTCCAACTCAGAAATCTCTAAAGCATTCATAACCATGGGCACCGCCGTCTCCTAGTCCCTATAAATTGGTGTAAAAAACGTACCAACAATTAGAATGTGAAAGAGGGTACCCATGTCATCTAAAGTCACTGTCATCTTTCCAAATGAAAGATGGAAGGATGATGTCTCTGCGTGCCATTTTTCAACAAAAGTTGATAACAGGGAGGCGTCCAGCATAGTCAAGGAGTATCCAGCAAACTCCAGAAGATGGAAATCCTCAACTATCCTCTTCACATCCTTAGGTATGGGACTCTTAGGGAAGTTCTTCAATTTTGAACTATGAGAAGTGACCTTCAACATCAGACGCTCCTGTAAAAAATGATACAATTAAAAAAAATTAGTATACATCAAATCTAGTAATAAAAATAAAAATTACGCATTTAAATGAAACCAAGAATACATACCTCGCCCTGCCATATCCTATAAGCGACATGGTCCATATATCCTGTCAGCACACACCTGCCAGAAGATCCTCCAGGGAAACCTCCATCAGTGTGTACAGATGGCTTTGTAGATGCACGAGTCATGGTGTCTATATCAACGGGGGACACCATATTAACTCGCTATACAATACCTCCTGCAACACAAGCTCGTGCAACAAAACATAGGCTTCTCAACTACCGGCTCCACCGTAAGAACAAGAGTTTGAACCTCCACAGCAGGACTTTGTACCTCATGTGCAGGTTCTTGCACCTCCTCAGCAGTAATGGATGCTCTAGCAGTCTGACGACGAGGTGCGCGGAACCTCGTCCCCTCGTGATGCTCAACCATCCATTTTTTGTGAGAATTAGTTGGTGGACGGCGTCCAGCACACGTAGCTATGAGGGCCTTGTCGGCAACTCGAGCCTCGACATCAACTATATCATTGGTCCATCCCGCAATAAAACCATCTCTACCTCTTGTCCTCACTGAAATATAAGAAAAATATAAAATACCGAAAAATTTGAAACTTCCGATATTAATTGAAGTATCGGAAATTTCAAAATTTCCAATATTTTATTTCGCACCAAAAATTTCAAAATTTTCAGTATTATTAGTAAATGAAAATACCGGAAAATTTGAAATTTCCGATATAAAATACCAAAAATTTCAAAAAAATACTGAAAAATTCTTATTGTTTCGCCAAATTTCTGATACGCCTTCGAAATTTCCAATATCGCCAAAAAATTTGAAAAATCCAGTGCTCTCCGTATATTTGGAAAAGTATGGCAAATGAATTTGGTGTAGACATTTTGGTCTTGTAGCAGTAAAAACTGCGAGTATAAGCCATTGAATTGACTTAACTCAAAAAAAGCAACAAAAGAGTCGCCACCGCTCTTTTATTTTATCCAAAGGACTAGGAAAAAGAGCGAATAAAATCCTTAAAAAAGATCAGAGATCTGGGATCGGGGGTTAGTTATGCAAAGGGAAGGTGTTAGACATCCAAAGCATCTATGGTACTCCGTAGGAACTGTTGTACCCCAAAATTTACTCCTTTTCTGTATTTCTGGCTTATAATTCGATTTCATAAACATACATGTAGCCACATGCATAACATTGATCATGGGTTTACTAGGTTCAAAAATCCCAAGTATGAAAGAAACAGTGCGTTTCGGCTATCTCAGATCATTTTGAGCCAAAAATCAATGTTTCTCAGTTCGTACGACTATTTGTAAGATTTTCTGGTCAGAAAGCTATTTTGGTTTGGTTCCATAAGCTCTGGGATCATATCAATATATCATCCAATTTATCTGTTCATATCGGAGGTCGTTTCGTCAAGAAAAAAGAATTTTTTCACTTATTTCTCAATAACGTGGATTTTGGGTTTTTAAGTGCGTTTTGGGTACTCCAGAAGACGCATTTCTCATCTCATCGGGTATTTTCTGATGATTTTTGACCGGCAAGTCCCTCTCATTACTATCCACAACTTTTTTTGAAAGTCGGAAGCAAATTGTGTAAGGAAAGTCCCCAGAAACATTAATTTCTCAAGTGGTTTAAACTGAATTTTAGTGTTGTTCCGTGCGCTCAGTGCACTGAAATGTTCGTAATTTCCAGATGGAAAAATGAAACTGAGCGGGGCCGGTCTCTAAAATTTAGTAGAAAAATTATCTTCGACTTTCGTTTTCAACTCGAGAGCTGGTTATTTACCAATCAATACCATAATTGTATTCTTTGGAGTTGATTTTTATCTGAACCAAGCAATTTTCATCTGATCCGCGAAGTTCAAAAAATCATATCTCGCTCGATTTTTATCGAAACGAGATGGGACCAGTGCCAAAATTTCATAAATCTCATTAGCTTCAATTGGCTCAGATATACTCCTTCGCAAATTTTGATCGGAAGACCCTCGTTCGAGGTATTTTCTCCAAAGAGCGCATTGAAAATTCTGCATGTGTTAGTCGCCTGAAAATTGTGCTGAAACGCAAAAAATCATATCGACTTGACCGTTTGGTCCGACTTCAAATTCTCGATGGATCGAGTTGTTTTGAACTAATTACAAAAATTATTCGGATAATCACGATTTGGGCTTGATTATGGATCTAAGGCATTTTTAGGCCCAATTCCCAATGCTATAAATAAATTTTTGCCTTCACAAAACATAACAACATTACCATTTGCTAAATTTTCATCTGAAATCACATTCTAATTATCTCAATTCTCTCTAAAAAAAATCAAACAAGATTTTTCCTCCTCGCAATTTTCGGTCAGTACCCTTGCCACCACCACACCACCGCGCGTCACCCTTCCTCCGATGACTAAACATCGTTGTTTCAACGCGTTTGCTCCGTGATCCAGCATGCGCGCCGTGAACTGTGCGATTTCTGCCTCCTCTTCATTTTGATCGGATCTCCTCTAGTCACTCCACTCCTCGATTTTTTCGGCGAGATTTCATCCCCTCCTCTCATTTCCAGCCAGCATCTCTTAAATTTCTACATCAATTCAAGTCCAATTAAGATTTTTTTATGTTTAGGTTGAATTATTGAGTGTTTTGGAAAAGAAAAACAAAGCTCAATTAAGCAAATTCAAGATAACAAGAACATAAAATGCTCAAGTGAGCAAAGAAAAAATGACAAGAAAATAAAATGCTCAAGTATGCAAAGCAAAAATGACATGAAATATAAATGTTAAAATTAAAGGTGCATAAAAATAAAGAGTATAAAAGTAAATGCAGAAAGTAAAGAACAAAAAATAAAAGCAATTAATAAAGGTTAGCAAGATGATCATCTTGAAACTTGTCAAATATATCATCGAATTGTTAATTGTTATTCGTCAGCAAGGTGACCATCTTGAAACTTACGCGTGAAGACTAGCCAGAAGCTTGATAGAATCAACGTGACTACAAGACAAGTTTCAATTATTTTTTTGTCAAGTATATCACCAGTTTTAGAATTATCACGTCACTTGATCAAAGATGATTGAGAATTTCAAATGGACAAGGTTAGTGGAAACTTGTCAGAAGCTTGATTAAAAATCAACGCGACCACATGATAAGTGCCACAAGTGTTGAACCAAGATCAAAGCTCAAGTCATATTTTGGGGCTTATGTTAGAATATTAAAGTTCATGCCACCAATTGATCACTTTCTCCGAACCGGGACAAAGAAAAAATAAGATGAAGAGGAGGAATTGATTTTCAATTTTATTTTGCATCAGATAAATTTATTTGGTCTAACTTCGTCAAAATCAATCAACTTTCTTGGTGGATTTGGTCTAGAGACCTATCAACACCCAAATTCCATTGATGTTGAGGAAATTTGTGACTCCAAAATAAATTCAAAAGCCAGCAAAATAAAATGAAAACAAAAATCAAATAAAAGGATAAAAAATGGTTTTGAAATTAGGTTATTTAAATGGACTTTATTGACGGAATACATAAATAGTATTTTTTTCGTCAAAATAAAATTCCTAAAAATTACCCAAAGTCAAACAGAGGTCAACAAGTGTTGACAAAAAATTTTAAGAATTTTTTTAAGTCAGGAAATATTTTTAGAAAATAAAATAAAAGGTGAAATAAACCAAAAATGACAAAAAATAGTAAAATCAGAAAATAAAATAAAAATGAGGTCACCAATATTTGTCAAATGACCATTGGATCTTTCCATAAACTTTCCAGAATTTTAAAATGTAAAAAGTATTTTAAAACAATAAAAAACATCAAATAAAAGAGAAAAATCATAAAAAATATCAAACCTGAAAATAAAATTATGAAAAAATAAAATTCAGAAAGATAATATTTCAAAATATTTTTGTGAATTTTTTCATAATTTGAGTCCGAAATGAATTTTATATGATTTTTTTGAAGTTTAAAACATTTAAAATATAAAATTAGAAAATAAAATAAAAGCCTAAAAAATGTGGACCATCTGATCATAGTCAAAACGCGTTAGTAATCACATCCAATGGACATGGCGCACTGTGTTTGATATGGACCTCCTTGGTTTTCACACCAGATTACCAATTTAAAAAATAAAATAAGAAATAATGTCACGCGTTGGATCAATGCTGACTAATAAAAGTAATCAGATCCAAGGGCTCCTATAATGCGCGCATGGTAAGGCAAGCACACTGAACCGAATTTGAAAAAATTACATGGCATCACATCATTGGTTGAAGACAGACACGTAGGTCGTCTTCAACCTCCAGCCACCTCTAATTCGTGTTTCCAAAACTGTGAAATAAATTCCTCAGGCCGGTACCATTGATTCGTCTCTTCAAGACGATTCTAATGGTACCATCGTGAAAAGTTTATTTCACTTGTACCATGAACAATTTGGAAAAAAATAGAAATAATAGCGAGCACTTGTTTCCAAAAATTCTCAGTCAATACTTGATGAAAATGCAAATGGTGACGATCACAAGGATCAGGGAGATGAGGAGAGTGCAATGATGCTTTATTTTACAAGGTTTGATGGAGATTCCTACCTGAACAAAATTCACTTTCAGAGATCTGAAATTGGACTTGGATAGCACGATTTAGAAAGCTTCAAGGCGCGATTCTTGTTCTGTTAGCTTCAGTGAGGTTCAAGGAAGAAGAATGAATGGTTAATTTCAAATTGGAATGACTTTGAGAATGAAAACAAAGTTGTAGAAAATTGGATTTGAGAGAGAGTTTGGAAGGGGTTTTCTGGCTATAACAGCTAGATGAAATGAGTGGAATGTGTCCCTTATTTATAGCAGAGGCGAATGGAATCAAAATGAGAGGTGAATGATGACATTTGAGTGGAAATCATGCACACCCGTGTTCATGAAGAAAGTGTGACCTTGTTTGCATAAAAAATCAATCATTCCTTGTGTTCTGATGTGCTAATTAATCCTGAGAATTTCCTAATCACAATTAGTCACGAAATCAAGGCTTAACTTTGCTTAAAAACAAGTTACACGCGCAAATGCACAATTAGTATTAGTGGAAAATACACCATATCTTATTAATAATATTTTGAATAATAATAATAGTAATAACATATTCCACCTATTCCCTATTATATTATTATTATTATATTACTATATTATTATAAGATTTATTCTAATTGATCAACAATACTAAGTTCTCCCACTCACCCTTAACTACATACCCTTAATCAAGCCAATACGGTTTCACAATCAAACACAAAAGACTAGATATTTAAATGAGATATTACATCTATCCTCTGTGTTACATATCAGGGCAGACACCGACACCGACGACTCTAGGGATTTTATTATTTTGGAAAACAAACATAATAAAGAAATGTCTTTTATTATTAATAAATAATTCGATACAAGTGCCAAATTATTGGCCTCTAGGGCTTACATCGACGATACTGTACATCTCGAATATTTTTATTGAGGCCGAGGAACGAACTTGGATAAAGAACAAAATACGGCTAATGAACTACAAATCAGATCCAACTACTCAGCCAGGTCTTGTCGGGGTATGACCCAGGACTAACACTGGATAAAGCTTCCAGGTATAAGCTCGGCACAATAAAATCAATTTAAAGAAAGTCAGACCTAAGGAGAGCAAGAGATGTAACTATGACCTAATGATAAAACAAATGTTACAAGTCATTAAATGGCGTTTACGAATGTTACAAGTCATTATGAGAGGTTACAAACGTTACAGAATGGATTTAATAGCCATTAGACCAAGGATTATCCTATATAGAGGGTCCTGGGAGAATGGAAAAGAGATCCATAGATGGACACAACACAGATACATAGAGGGGATCTCGACAGAGGGATAAGCAAGACACTTATCTTGGGTAAATACGAGCCAGCCTCTTAGGTCAATACGAGCCATCATAGTAGCACCCAAATTCCTAAAATAACCTACGGAAATTTACCCATTGCATCTCTCCATATACCTATAGAGAAACTACTCGTTTATTGTTCCTACACACAAAAATTTGGCGCCCACCGTGAGACCTTAGTAAAACTTTCCCGAGCCACATAACCTATCATCCGGCGAAGCCCTCATCATTAGTGCTTTTATAAAATTACCAAATCAACACGCATGACGAAACACATCCAATAAACGTATTCTATATGCCTATAGTGGAAGCTTTCGCTTGAATCTTTTATTGGGGTGAAATGAAAGCGATCTTTGAAGTATGTTGTTGGAACTAGTCCACCCACTACGCATATATGTCCCACAGATATCAATCAAACCATTAGGTTTGAGCATTATGAAGGAAAAACCCGTGGGGTTGGAGAATCCATGGGCCTGTTAGACTATCCGGCTTCAAGGTCACTGTAACGCCCGATTATTTAATTAATTAGTTAATTACATATTTCGAATTATTTCCGATTTAAGTTGTCAAATTGTTAGTTAAATTAGTTGTTTAATTGTTGAATAGTCAATAGAATTAATATTAATAGTAGTATTAGTTGATTATTATTATTAATAATAATAACCATAATATTAGAATAGATGTTGTTGGGCTTAGTTGGTTGGTTGAAATTAGTAGAAATGGAGGTGTAGAGAAGTAGGCCCAATAAGAGAAATATAATTATTGGTAATCATTATTTATAAATAAGGAATTAGGTTTTTAGAAATCAATATTTTAGAGAAGTGGTTGTACGTGAAGAAAAGAGGAAAGGAAAGGAAGAAGAGGGAAGAGGTTTGGGAGAAAATTGTTGTCGGGAGAGAATTGCAGACCAAAAGTCAAATCGAAATTCGACTGGAACTCTGTAGAGCGACCTTCAATCCAATGTAAGGCGGGGTTTTAATTTTCTAATGGGTTGTATGATGAGTAATATGTGGGAATTAGGGTAATGGGAAAATTACCATGCATTCGTAGTTGTTCTGTTTGCGAAAGTAGTGATTTTTCTGTGTTGAAACCGTATTGAATTAATTATTTAATTGATGTTGTGAATGAAAGTTATGATGAATGACATGTGATGAATGACATGTGACATGTTGAGGGGCATGCTTTTCTTTTTTACTAGTTTAATAAAGTTTGTATTGACTTTATACTATAGCATCACGTTGCCTTGCCTTTACTATAAGTTTAATTATAAGTTTCAATTTTAGTATATATACTTGTTTCATTATAATAATAATAATAATAATAATAATAATAGAAAAATTAATTCTAGTATGTTACGATTTTAGTCCCCTATTTTATTTTTAAACACTTTTGGTTTCCATTCCCACTTTGGCTATAAAAACGCTTATGTTTCACATTTTAAAATACGTGTCCGTAGGTGCTCCAATGGAGGAAAAATGTAGAAAAATGAATTTTGGGAATTTACTTGTGGATTCTGGGACTTAGCGATGAACTGACTGTGGGTAAAAACACAGTTATGGGTGACGTTCATTAGCCCTCATGACCTCCGCTATGTCTAACAAAAATACCATAACTTAAGTTCCGTAATTTTATTTGAGACTCAATTTGAAGCATTGGAAAAATAATGCGTAGTACTACCTCACTGTGATGCCCTAAGATGCTAAATATGCACTTAAGAATGTGAATATATTGTTTTACTTAATATATAATGTCATTGACGGTTAATAATGATGATATAAGTTTAATTGTTATGATTTATTAAATGCTCCTTGTTGATATGTCAATAGAAATTGGTTGTTGATGAGTAATTGATTAACTATTAGGAACTTAATTAATAGTGATAGATTATCCTTGTTGAATAATAACTGGATTACTCAAATGTTATTGTTTAAATGATGTATCAATTGTATCAAATACATATGATGCTATTTAGTGATGTTGTTAGTCATATGTGGTGAATATTACTATGTATTGCAAGTGCATAATTGTATGATGATTAATTATGCATTGTTGTTGTAAGTGCATAATTATATGATGATTAATTACATATTATTGTTGTAAGTGCATAATTATATGATAGTTAATTGGTGAATTTGTTAGTATGTTATGAATGATCATGAATTTGGTAACGTTGCATTGTTGAATGTGTGCATGTTATATTTGTTGTGTTGAGGTGACCTTATTGGCGATGTACACGGTCAAAAGAGGGAATGATTGGACATATATATATATATATATATATATATATATATATATATATATATATATATATATATATATATATTTGCATGTTATTGTTGAAATCATGCATCATGGTATACGAACTTCAATCCATTTTGGTGTGCTTTGGTTCTACGATGGGGAGCGGGAGCGAGTAGCTGATTTTAGTGAGGGATTAGTGAAGCGTTACTATATGGTGATTAGTAGCGATTTTTGGTGTTATATGGTCCTATGGTGGAGATCATAAGCGAAATGAGTTTGTGTTGTCCATAATAGGTGCTGCATGCATATAGAGTCAGTTTAGGAGTACATTTGCATATGTGTTTGCATATGTGATTGATTTTTCATGGTGTTGTAGATTGGTTGAGAATACATGACATGATTGGTGATTTGTTGCGATTGGTGCGTGTATGTGATGATTATGTGAATTATCCCACCCTACTTTGTTTTACACTGCTAACATATTTTAAGTGTATTCTCACCCCCTTTTTGTTTGTTGTGGTGTATGTGCTTCTGTGGAGTACAAGTGAGTCGGTAAATAAGTAATAGATTAGAAGTTGAAGGATGACGTTTAGCCTATTCTTCAACTCTGATTTGTAACACTGAACGAACGAATGTTATGTTTGATTGTTTATCATTACTTTTGATGTTGTTGATGCGAGCGTTAGACGTTATAACTCATTATGCTATGCTTTGTTGATGTTGAAGGAAATTTGCCATACTCAAATTTTATATTTAAAAAGAAAAATTTTATGAGACTTAATCTATTTGTTGAGTTGTTTATGTGTTTAATTTGATTGCAATGATGAGCCTATGCAAAGGCGAGCATGTGATGGCATATATTTATGTTATATTATGTATTATTTATTCCGTATTACGGAGTAAATTTATGTTGTGTTTGAATGACACTCTATATGAATAATTGTTTAAATTTATATTATTACACTTTGGAGTTTTAGGGTGTTAGAAGTTCCGCTCAATTCTAATAGAAAAAAAATTGATTTAATTTAAAGCGATGATAGGTTTGGAAAAAAATAAATTTTTAGTTACAAGTATGAGAGTAGATGTTAGTACAGAAATCATTACCTCAACTGGGTTGATGCGGGGCAGAGTTGGTCAAAGCAGATCGGTGTTGATCCTGGCCACCCGTGATGGGAGCAAAGACTCGATGGAAAGGGGAATAGACCATTTGATCTCCTTGTTTATAAAAACAGAAATGATTAAAGAAACAATGGCTTTAAGCTTAAGTTTGTAACCCACAAAACACATGGCATCAAGTAGTACTATCACGATTAATTAACAATATAATGACAATTGTCAAAAGTAACTAATGCCTATGTTGTGGCAGATCCCAATTTCATGGAAATGTTACTAGTGCCAAACATGAGTTAACCATCTTTTTAGGTGGATTCTTGGATCATTCACCCTATATTCATAAAATGACCGTAATTAATTACATCATGAATTAATTGGGATCTCCATCATATTATCCTTTCAATTTCACAATAATCGATCTTCTAGATTTTTGATTTATTGTGTGGGGAAGCTAGTTCCTTCTTGTCCCCAAACTGTGCTTTATTTGACCAAAACTATGCTCCAACTCAAAGACGATAGGTTAGCATTTTGTTGGTTTTCAAGTCCTTTTCGTTGAAAATGATGCTAATTTAGAACTCACCGACTTTTCAGCTAAATATTTCTAATACGATACCGTCCTTAAATAAAATTAAAGTTAAAATACAAATAAATATAGTTCTAACAATTCTATAATTTTAGTTTCTTTAAAAAAATTTGTCTCTCTATAATTGCTGGATCGCATATTAATATAGGGTCGCATATTAAAAGATAAAAATACTTTAGATAAAATATTATTCTATACAATTTTTTAATGTGTGGATAGATTAATAGAGAATTTTTTTCTAATAGTATTATTATTTATTTTCTTAATAATAGTGAAATGTTGAATAGATGCTTGTATTTAAGGACGCATGGGGTAATATCAATTAAAGTCATGGTTTTTCTTAATCAATGTTGGTTTTAAATGTATTGTCATTCAGTAGACCCACAAGTAATACTGCACAATAAGCTGAAGCATTCAACTTACCAATATATTTTTTACTTTGGACAAATGTCATATTTTGCACGACGAAAAGGACATCAAGTGGGCTCCTTTTTATGTTTAATAATGATATGAGTGTTTTAAAAATCCCTTCCGACATTAAATCGGTAAAGGTACTAAATTACTAGTTTATTGGTTGAAGCACTGAGTTATTGGTCGAACCACATGACTAAACTGAATTAAATTAGATAATTTGGTTTAATAGACCGGTCTTTATAACAAAATTATATAGATATAAAATTTGTCGAATCGGATGACTTAATCTCTACAACTAGAACTTAAATTTTAAAAAAACATCATATCATAAATAAATTCACAATTTGATAATTTAAATTTAAATTTTAAATATTTTAAAAATATCAAATCAAAAACAAATTTACAATTTAAAAATTTAAAATTCTTGAATAAAAAATAAGAGGCTTTTGCTATGTTTGAATTGTTCAAAGTAATTTCTTGTATTAAAAAGATTTGATTTGATTTGATTTAGAAGTGTGAAAATAGTTTGTTAGGGGAATTTTCGAAGAGAGAGCATACTTGGGACACACCTTTGAGTTTCTTACATGAAAAATACAAGTATAAACAAAGTTTCTCAATTACATTATATCTAGTTTCAGCATTATTTAACACTCGACTAAGGTAATAAATGGCTCTTTCGACCTCATTTTCATCTTCCTGGACCAACATGCTCCCCAATGTTGATTCTGATGCTGCAATGTATAGCTTCATGCTTTTGTTTCTGTTCTGGACTGCCCGAATACATGTCGGGCAGGTCACTCCATCTCGAGGTACAATGACTCGCCGAGATCCACTAAAATACTAGGGGCTTCCATCTGCCCGTTTCAGGCGCCAGACGACGTCTTCTGCTCGACACCTGTCGAGCAGATTCACAGTTTACCTCGCTAAGGACTATGCCCATTATGTATTCTCTACTCGACATAACGACTAGTTACGAGCATCATCGTTCAGTCTGACCTGGTAAGCTCATATAGTTATATCCTCAGATCCGCATATCCAGGCCCAAATATAGCAACCAATGAGAATTCTCCTAAGATCATTATATAAACCCTCATACATTTGAGGGCAAGGTATCATATTCGTACTCTCAAAACCCTAATATTCAATATAATCATCTTAAACACTTGCTTACTTTAACATCAGAATGCCTTGCAGGTACACCACCCCCTCCTTAACATCAAACTTGCTCGAAGGATCTTCATCTGTTCTGACTGTCTCCAGTTCTAATCAACCGACCAGATTAGTGGCGTCGTCTGTGGGACACTATCTTCCCCGTCTTCATTCATCATCCAGATATCAGAAGATCAAAGATACTTCAAAACTCCCAACGTGATGGCTGATAACAACGATCAATTCCCTTCCGGCAAGACCGTCCTTTCGCCTGTCCGAAAAATAAACGGGAGTGACGCCTTCCCTCATCTCGAGGACCTCATAGATCGAAGGGACGACATGACCGCCTCCCCTGATTCCGATGATGCTAGTGATCAAGATCCCCTCTTGGATAACCAGAAATCCAAGAACCAAGCTGACGACCCGGTCATCATTCATTCCTCGACACCATTGCCGACCAACACGGATCCAGCATTAGCTACAATCCTGTCCTTCCTCAATCATACCAACAGCCTCCTCCTTCAACAAGTTCAACGCTTCGAGGCCTTGGAAAAGAACTGTCCCCCGTCTCCTGTAACACCCCTTCTAAAATACCCCGCGAATTAATATTTAAATCAGAGTTAACGTAAAATGAAAGGGCGTCACAATTATAAAAAACAGAAATTATCATCAATTCACTGAGGACTTTATAAAATATAATTCAAAATCCAATAATATGTTTTACACACCAGAAATAACATAAAAATCCGGAATAAATTCAAATCATGATCATTCCAACATAAACCAAAAGAAACAAGTCAATTCGATAATTCCAAACAATTGTTCTCTAGTGTTACAACTACCAGAGCATGACACTGACACGCGGACAATCTAAATATCACACCTCAAGGCTATCCTCACCAGCTCCTAAGCGGCTAACACTTCAATCTGAAATCATCAAAGTAAGGGTGAGATTTCATCAACAATTAAAATGCATTATAAATTTCTTTAAAACAATAAAACAATCAATACATTATTACACCCTCATTAGCATAATCAGATTACAATCCACAATTACATTCCATACAGTTCATGATGCGTATAATCACAATCAATGCAATTATAACACTGGAAATCATCCTAACATGTTATAATTACATATGCAATGCAGACTCTATGCATGTGGTACCAAAACGTGAACTAAGTCACCAACATCGATTCGTCCATAATCACCCGGACACGAATCCAGCCTCACCACCCCTAATCACCCCGGAACGGTTATTGGCAATACGAGCCAAATTCCACACAATGGGAATTAACTCCACCAGAATGAAAATGCAGGCACATCAAAAGCACGCCACATTCAATTAACGGAATATGAACACCACATAACTTCATACATAGTCAACACCATCAACAACACATGATAACAGCATTATCATGAATATACAACGTTAATTACAACACATGGAATTAACATCTAGCAAGTATACACCACGTCAACGACGAACAATCACGAATTACAACGAATTCTTCCTACGGAAATCCATATCAATCTATCAAGATTCAGTTACTTGGTTTTAAAAATGTTTTTAATAGATGGTACATGCTCTAAGCTTTCCAACGGTACCAACTATGCCTAAATCGGAGTTACGGTCGCAAAGATATGACCAAAACAATTTTCAGAAAGTATCTGTCCATTCCTGCCCAGCTTAGGTCGATCCATAAGCTCATGTGTCAATACAAAACTTGCTTGTGTCGACACAAGCTTCGTATGAGTCGACTCATACATTTTCAAAAAAAAAAAAATTTCTATTTTTCTTCAGTATGAGTTGACACAAGCTTCTCTTGTGTCGATACAAGAACAGTTTGAGTCGACACATAACCCTCTTGTGTCGATACAAACCTTCCAAAATTGCCACATGAATTGACCCAAAACGATTTTGTATCGATACAAGCCTTATCCCAGCTTCAGTTTTCTCACACCAATGCAGTTTGTATCGATGCAAAGGCCCTTGTGTCGACCCATGCTGTGTTTTTCTACTAAAAATCAGTTTTTATTTTCACTGTTTGCAATTCCAATTGATCCATTCATCACCAACAGTCATAATACAACAGAAACAATAATTCTTATGTATTTTCACATCTAATTAACAGCAGAATTATACTCTCTAATTAATCCACAATCAACCTACACAATTTCACCATTCTTATTCATTCCAATTGAGGTTTTTATGTCGGATCATATCATTAGGGCACAACCTAGAAATTCTAATTCGAGATTCCTAACGCATCAATTCATCCTATTGATTATCAAAACGTGTAAGGAATATTAATCAGACCAAATCACCCCTTACCTCGCGATGATTCTTCAAATTTCCGATGCCTTGGCTTTTCCTCTTTCTCTTCTCTTCTCTTCTCAAAAGCACGTAGAATGAAAACCTCCAATATTCCTTCTCTTTATTCTGTTATTTATTCCTTTTTATTATTCCAAATAATAGGAATAAATTAATTAGAATAAGTAGAACCTTTTACTCCACACACCCTCAAATTCACTTCACACCCCCAACGCTCCCTTTTATTTAATTAACTAATTAAATCTAATAATCCAAAGATATTAATAATTAAACCTTTAATTAAATTAATAATTAAAACTCTAATTATTTAACAATTGAATTATTTGGGGTGTCACAACTCTCCCCTACTAAAAGAGTTTTCATCCTCGAAAACATACCTTAGACGAAAAGTTCAGGATAAAAATCCTTCACCTGGCTCTCTAGCTCCCAATTAACATTTCCACCTGCTGGTCCTCCCCAAGCTACTTTCACCAGAGCTATCTCTTTACCTCGCAACTGCTTCAACTTCTGATCCTCAATTCTCGCAGGCAATGCCTCAACAGTCAAATTATCTCGCACCTGTATATCATCTACCTGAATCTCATGAGACAGATCAGCAATGTACTTCCTTAACTGAGATACATGGAAGACATCATGCAAATTCACAAGCGACGGAGGTAAAACAATCTAATAAGCAACTCTTCCAACTCTCTTGGTGATCTGAAACGGACCAATAAAGCGCGGAGTCAACTTCTTTGACTTCAAGGCTCGACCAATACCAGTCATCGGAGTAACTCGCATAAACACATGGTCTCCTTCACTAAACTCGAGATCCTTCCTCCTCTTATCATGATAACTCTTCTGACGACTCTGAGAAGCTCTCATCTTCTCCTGAATCATCTTAATCTTTTCTGAAGTCTGTTGGACAATTTCCGGCCCAATCATAACACTTTCTCCAGATTCGTACCAACACAACGGTGTCCGACACCTCATACCATACAATGCCTCAAATGGAGCCATACCAGTGCTCGAATGAAAACTATTGTTGTAGGTAAACTCGATCAATGGTAGATAACTATCCCAAGCTCCACATTTTTCCAACACACAAGCTCTCAACAAATCCTCTAACGACTGAATTGTTCTCTCCCTCTGATCATCTGTCTGCGGATGATAAGCAGAACTCAATCGCAACTTAGTACCCAAAGCTTCTTGCAATCCTGTCCAGAACTTAGACGTAAACCTCGGATCTCTATCCGACACAATACTAGAAGTAATACTGTGCAAACTCACGATCTTCTCGGCATACAACTCTGCCAACCTCTCCATAGGATAATCCATTCTTATCGGAATAAAGTGAGCAGATTTCGTCAACCGATCAACAATAACCCAAATAGAATCACAATTATTTGCTGTCCTCGACAAACTAGACACAAAATCCATAAAAATGTCATCCCATTTCCAATCCGGAACAAACAATGGTTCAATCAATCCTGACGGTTTCTGATGTGCAATCTTTGACTTCTGACAAACCAGGAAAGCATAAATGAACTCAGCAATTTCCTTTTTCATTCCAGGCCACCAAAATAACTTTTTCAAGTCATGATACATCTTAGTAGCACCAGGATGAATACTCAACCCACTACGATGTTCTTCTTCTAAAATACTCTTCCTAAGTTCTGCAATATCCGGAACACACACTCTATCACCAAACCTCATAACACCGTTCTCATCAATTCGGAATTCACCTCCTTGACCTTGGTTGATCAATGTCAACTTATCCACCAAACCAACGTCATATTTCTGCCCAGTCCGAATTTCCTCAAGAATACCACTAGTCAACTTCAACATACCCAACTTAACACTATCAAAAGTGGTCTCACATACCAAACTCAAGTCTCTGAATTGCTCAACTAAATCCAATTCACGAACCATCAACATAGACATATGCAACGACTTCCTACTCAAGGCATCTGCAACCACGTTTTCCTTACCAGGATGGTAATTCAAACCAAAATCATAATCCTTCAGAAATTCTAACCATTTTCTCTTCCTCATGTTGAGCTCTTTCTGATCGAAGAGATACTTCAGACTCTTATGATCGCTGAATACCTCGAATCAAGAACCATACAAATAATGCCTCCACAATTTCAAAACAAATACCACTGCTTCCAGCTCTAAATCATGAGTCAGATAATTCCTTTCATGAATCTTCAACTGCCTTGAAGAATAAGCCACCACCTAATTATCTTGCATCAAAACACCACTTAATCCCATCAACAAAGCATCCCAGTACACAACAAAAGATTCCGCCGAATTCAGAAAAATCAGAATCGGAGCACTAGTTAACCTCTTCTTCAACTCTTGGAATCCTTTCTCACACTCAGAATCCCAAAAAAAAACACTTGACCCTTTCTTGTCAACTTAGTCAACGACAAACCTAACTTCGAAAATCCTTCAATGAACTTTCTGTAGTAACCCACAAGACCAAGAAAACTACGGATTTTAGAAGCAATCTTTGGTGCTTCCCACTGAGATACCGCTTCTATCTTCGTAGGATCAACAACAATGTCATTCTTGGAAATCACATGACAATAAAGATTACTTCACTTAACCAGAACTCACACTTGGACAACTTCGCATAAAGCTTCTTCTCCTTCAACAATTCCAACACAATTCTAAGATGTTCTGCATGCTCTTCATCATTCTTCGAATAAATCCGAATGTCATCAATAAATACCACCACAAACTTATCAAGATACGGATGAAATATCCTGTTCATATACTCCATGAAAACACCAGGTGCATTAGTAACTCCAAACGGCATGACAGAATACTCATAATGTCCATACCTCGTTCTAAATGCAGTTTTCTGAATATCTTCCGTCTTCACCTGAATCTGATGATATCCAGATCTCAAATCAATCTTACTGAACATACAAACTCCAACCAGTTGATCCATTAAATCATCAATCCTCGGTAATGGATACCGATTCTTGATTGTAACTTTGTTCAACTGCCTGTAATCAACACACAGTCTCATTGAACCCTCTTTCTTCTTAACCAATAACACATGAGCACCCCACGGCGATAAACTCAGACGAATGAACTTCTTCTCAAGTAATTCTTCCAACTGCTTCTTCAATTCAAATAATTCATATGTCGACATGCCATAAGGCGCCATCGACACCGGACTAGTTCCAGGAATCAGATCTATAACAAATTTCACTTCCTTCTCAGGTGGCAATTCACCAACATCTCCGGGAAAAACTTTTTGAAATTCATTCACAACAGATAATTCACTACTCTTAGCCTTTTCCCTTCACTTCCATCGAAGAATACCACATAAACACTACCACACCATCATTAACAGTTGCGCAACTCTGATCATCCATCTTAATTCATTGTCATTATTAGAGTCTTCGTCAACTCGTATGGTTCACAAGCTTCTACCAAACTTCATACATATTCATCACTTTATGTCCCATTTAGATAACAAGACAATTGTATACCATCCAATACGATTTCGTCTACTATCAACAAGAGATTAAGGGTGATCAAGTCCTCAATTTTTCAATAGACATCCGATAATCATACTGGGGTATAAACCATCATTACCAACACTTTCTGTTCTTAGAATCGTACTCTCCTTTTTGCACTTCCAACTATGACTCACAGTCCAAACGATTCCAACAACTCTAACCACTCTTGCACTGTCTTCTCAAACAGTACCTCGTACCAATGACTTACAACTGAAACACATCTGGGAAGCATCTCTTCTCCCCCACTTAGCTTCACACCACTCCTGCAATAAGCAATCAGAAAAGCAACAAGTACCGAAAGTGTTGTACACACTTGTCGCATACAAAGGGATAATGACATTAAGACATTGGTCACAATGACCGACTATGCTATGATACCACTATTGTAACACCCCTTCTAAAATACCCCGCGAATTAATATTTAAATCAGAGTTAACGTAAAACGAAAAGGCGTCACAATTAAAAAAACAAAAATTATCATCAACATGTCATGCTTCACTGAGGACTTTATAAAATATAATTCAAAATCCAATAATATGTTTTACACAACAGAAATAACATAAAAATCCGGAATAAATTCAAATCATGATCATTCCAACATAAACCAAAAAAAAATAAGTCAATTCGATAATTCCAAACAATCGTTCCCCAGTGTTACAACTACCAGAGCATGACACTGACACGCGGACAATCTAAATAGCACAGCTCAAGGCTATCCTCACCAGCTCCTAAGCGGCTAACACTTCAATCTGAAATCATCAAAGTAAGGGTGAGATTTCATCAACAATTAAAATGCATTAGACGTTTCTTTAAAACAATAAAACAATCAATACATTATTACACCCTCATTAGCATAATCAGATTACAATCCACAATTACATTCCATACAGTTCATTATGCGTGTAATCACAATCAATGCAATTATAACACTGGAAATCATCCTAACATTTTATAATTACATATGCAATGCAGACTCTATGCATGCACATCAAAAGTATGCCACATTCAATTAACGAAATATGAACACCACATAATTCCATACATAGTCAACACCATCAACAGCACATGATAACAGCATAATCATGAATATACAACGTTAATTACAACACATGGAATTAACATCTAGTAAGTATACACCACGTCAACGATGAACAATCATGAATTACAATGATTCTTCCCACGGAAAGCCATATTAATCCATCAAGATTCAGTTACTGGGTTTTAAATTTTTTTTAATAGATAGTACGTGCTCTAAGCTTTCCAACGGTACCAACTATGTCTAAATCGGAGTTACGGTCGCAAAGATATGACCAAAACAATTTTCAGAAAGTATTTGTCCATTCCTGCCCAGCTTAGGTCGATCCATAAGCTCATGTGTCAATACAAAACTTTCTTGTGTCGACAAAAGCTTCGTATGAGTCGACTCATACGTTTTCAATTTTTTTCTACTTTTCTTCAGTATGAGTCGACACAAGCTTCTCTTGTGTCGATACAAGAACAGTTTGAGTCGACACATAACCCTCTTGTGTCGATACAAACCTTCCAAAATTGCCACATGAATCAACCCAAAACGATTTTGTATCGATACAAGCCCTATCCCAGCTTCTGTTTTCTCACACCAATCCAGTTTGTATCGATGCAAAGGCCCTTGTGTCGACCCATGCTGCTTTTTTCTACTAAAAATCAGTTTTTACTTACACTATTTGCAATTCCAATTGATCCATTCATCACCAACAGCCATAATACAACAGAAACAATAATTATTATGTATTTTCACATCTAATTAACAGCAGAATTATACTCTCTAATTAATCCACAATCAACCTACACAATTTCACCATTCTTATTCATTCCAATTGAAGTTTTTACGTCGGATCATATCATTAGGGCACAACCTAGAAATTCTAATTCGAGATTCCTAACGCATCAATTCATCCTATTGATTATCAAAACCTATAAGGCATATTAATCAGACCAAATCACCCCTTACCTCGCGATGATTCTTCAAATTTCCGACGCCTTGGCTTTTCCTCTTTCTCTTCTCATCTCAAAAGCACGTAGAATGAAAACCTCCAATATTCCTTCTCTTTATTCTGTTATTTATTCCTTTTTACTATTCCAAATAATAGAAATAAATTAATTAGAATAAGTAGAGCCTTTTACTCCACACACCCTCCAATTCACTTCACACCCCCAACACTCCCTTTTATTTAATTAATTAATTAAACCTAATAATCCAAAGATATTAATAATTAAACCTTTAATTAAATTAATAATTAAAATTCTAATTATTTAACAATTGAATTATTTGGGGTGTCACATCTCCACCTTAGAGACCCAAGATGGCCACCTCCCGCAGCCCCTCTCCTAGAAGACCTGCTCGGAGGCAGGCTCACCTTGACCAATCTTTCCTGAAAAAGAGGGGACACACCCCTCCCAAGAAAAATCAGGGATCTTCTTCACACAAAAAGACCAAGAATGAACCACATCGCTCTCGCGATCATTCTCCGTCGCCCAAGTCAAGATAAGAGAGAGACCTCTCTCCCCATCACTGAAGAAACAACCATTTTGTCTCCCTCTTTCCCGACCAGAGCGATGAAGAAGAGCACCATGGCCCTTTATGTCGGGCTATCATGGACATTCCTATTCCGTCCGGTCTTGAAAATCTCCTAGGCTAGGACAGTACGACGACACCACTAACCCGGACAAGCACATAGAGAACATTGATGCCCTTCTCGATTACCGTGGAATACGAGGAGCCATTAAGTGCCTCATTTTCCATATGACCTTAAGAAAAGGAGCCATGGCATGGTACAAAAGTCTGCCCGATGGGTCGATTACATCTTGGATGCACCTGGGAAGATTATTTTCCAGACACTTCACTGCTTCCCGACGATATCCTAAGTCAGAGGCCTCCCTAGAAGCCATCATTTAGGGTAAAGAAGAATCTCTCAGATCCTACATCGAGCGGTTCAATAAAGAAGACGTCCAAGTCTCGACAACTGACGACATAAAAAAAATTCTCCTCGAAAGAGGACTGAGCCCTCGCAGCGACTTCGCGAAGGTCGTAGGCATCAAAACTCCGTCGACATTGGATGCTTTCCTCTTGAAAGCTTAGGAATACATCCAATATGAAGATAAGGAGGCCGCTAACTATGCTCGCGACACCCGACACAGGGAGAATGTTAAGAGTTCAAAGAGCGAAGACACCTCGACTTCCCGTCGAGGAGGAGAAAGAAGACGAGAGGACAAACCCCGTGACACTAGAGACCAGAAAGGGCCTATTGGTCGATTCAGCGATTATACACCCCTCACCACATCTTGGGAACGAATCCTAACCGATTGCACGAACTCCGAGTTCAAACAGGGTGGAGTACGTTTCCCTCAACAGACCCCGACAAAATCGGGGACGGATAAAAGCAAATGTTGCAGGTTTCGCAGAAGTCACGGGCACATGACAGACGACTCCATTCACTTGAAGGATGCAATTGAGATCCTAATCAGAGACGAGCATCTCAAGAAATACAAGAAGAAGGACGCTGCAAAAGAGAAAGCTTCCTTATCCAGCAAGATCGAGGAAGAAAAACCCACGGAAGCATCCTTTATGCCCGTAGCTATGATTATATCCATGCTAGAAGAGTTCATCTTTCCTGACCTCGATATCACTCTGGCGTACTTCTCCTCTCACTGCCCCTGGGAGTCCTTCTCAACGACCATGGTCATCTCCGGTGGAGGATTCACCAAGAGCACCATCGGATCAATTAAGAGAAGGTTTGACGATCTCGTCAAAACAAGTTCGGATCTGGGCGCTACGCTCGACAAAATCCAAGGAAAGTCTCACCCGCTGACCTTTAAAAAGGAAGAACTAGATGGGGGAACCCCAATGCAAATATTCCCCTGCTCGTGCGCGATCGGATGGTTAACTTCAATGTTAGGAGAATCTTGGTCGATCAAGGGAGTTCGGCCGATATCATGTACACTCGGCTCTTTAGCACGTTGCAACTCAACGAAACCCACTTGATGCCTTACATTGGCTCAGACCTCATGGGATTCAATAGATCCACGAAAAAACTATGGGGGTACGTAGGGATAATCGTGACCTTCGGCACCGGCGAGACGGAAAAGTCGATCAAAACCAATTTCTTGGTTGTTAGTTGTCCGTCCCTATATCATTGCATTTTCGGACGACCCACTCTCGCCGAGTTTATTGCAATATCATCCACGATACACCCGAATATGAAATACTAAACAACAAACGGGCAAGTGGCAACATTGCATGGAGACATTCAGGCCACCCGAAGATTCTTTGAAGCATCAGCGAAGGGCATGGATTCTATTAATCTTCAACCATAAGTCAGAGGCAGAGTCGAACTTCCGGAAAGCTCTCATAAGAATGAACCCCTCCCACGAGTAGATACCATCGACCTCGACAACCGCTTGGAGCCCGAGGACCTGGAAGAAAGAAGAAAGAAAGGTAAAACTCCAATGATCGAGGAAGATGCACCCACTCCTAACAGCTCGGAAGGATCCTCGAAACAGCACATGAGATCGATCCCAGATGAAGAATTTGAGCTCGTACCACTCGACGACGACCCCAACAAAGGAGTCAAGATCAGAGCAGATCTCCCAGAGCTAGCCCGAAACTAGCTCAAAGCATGCTTGAAGGACATGTCATCATCTCACAGTCAATCCTGCCCTTGAGGCCGCAGCACAACGCAGGCGAAAGCAGTCCCCGGAGAAAACCGAGGCTGTCAAGCAGGCTGTTAGGGACCTTCTAGAGGCCAATTTTATTTTGGAATCCTAATATACTTCTTGGTTGTCCAAACCTGTACTTGTCAAAAAGAATAATGGAAAATGGCGCATGTGCATTGATTACTCCGGTCTCAATAAGGTATGTCCTAAGGACGCCTATCCCCTGCCTAACATTCATAAACTCGTTGACAATTCTGCAGGTTTTAAATTACTTTCATTCATGGATGCCTATTCGGGCTATAACCAAATTCCCATGGCTAAAACGAACAAAATTTACACGGCCTTCATGACCGAATCGGGAAAATACCACTACAATGCGATGCCCTTTGGTCTAAAGAATGTCGATGTGACATATCAACGAATGATGAACAAAGTTTTCAAGGGCAAAATCGAAGACATGATCAAAGTGTATATGGATAACATGATCTTAAAGTCCCAAGAGGAAGTCAATCACGCCCAACACCTCAAGAAATTCTTCGATCAAGCCAGGAGAATCAAAATGAGGTTCAACCCCAAGAAATGCACCTTCGGGATCCGGGCCGAAAAGTTCCTCGACTTCTATCTCACCGAGCGCAGGATAAAAGCTGAAATTATGGTTACATTAAGACTCGGGATGTCGTGACATCTGATCTGATATTATAAAACAAACACGGTAGAACAAACAATTAACAGTGCAGGAAACAAAAGAACACAAGGAGTTGTTAACCTAGTTCGGTTCTAACCAACCTACATTTGGGGGCATACCAAGCCAGGAATGAAGTTCACTATCAGCAGTATTAATTCAGAGGGAAACCTCCATGTTTACACTCCTCACTTAATCAGACTACCCAATGACCCTTCTACCTAAGATACCACACTTAGATATGAGAACCTCTGCTCACTTCCAATCACCTCAGTCATGTCTATCAATCACTATCACACCAACAATTGCATCAACTGCTTGGCTCCTAATACAATCAGCTTGGAGATACCTCACTTCAAACAACTAAAATAATTTGAAGATACCACACTTCAAACATAATACAAAATAGTCACACATGTGACACAACCCAAACTTGGAATTGCTTCACAACTTCTTCCAATGACACAACTACACTCATTGCTTCACAACTTCTGAGTGAGTAAAATAAACCTCTCTCCTACAGGCTTCGAGGCACAAACTAGTGACCATCCCACAATTCGGGTGGTTCACTTACATGGCTAACTCTAAAGACTACATCTTTCTAAAACCGGCTAGCTTACTAAAACTAGGTTACAACTGTTTATTTATAACCTATTACCCAACTGGATTTGGGCCTTCAAAATAACAACATAACCTGTAACAAACTTCTGCAGTATCAAACTTTATACAGAGATAAACAAGCAGATAACTTCTGCTACAATCAAGGTCCTTGTTGATCTTTCTCCTTAGCTCTTGGACCTCCACATAGCCTTTAAAATCAAGCCACATAAGATGCATAATATTCCCAGAATATTCTGCTCTAATTAAAACAAAACTGTAACAAACTTAACAGTCTTTGTATCGTGATGTCCTAATGTCTGATGTCTCAACATCTCATATGACATGTTGTTCTAGATGTTGAAACATTTCAACACAACATGTTTCTCCATTAAATATAACTTCAACCTGATTTCTCCTTACAAGTTATAAATCCTATTTAACCTATTGTTGCTAAATTAGTTTTACCAAACATAAAGCCAATCCTAAAAATAGAGAATCAACAATCTCCTCCTTTGACTTATTTTGGCTAAAACTAATTTACATAACCTTTGTATTACAGAAGCATAATAAAATATACAAGGGTTTAAACAATTTAACCCAGCAACAACAATTTAGAAGTCTTCAGTATTCACTATTTATGATATTTCAAACTTTTTACAAGTGAAAGTCTTCAGTCTTTTTTTATGATGTTGAAACATCATACTAGGACATCTTTCTAGCAGGTCCAACTCCAATATTCTCTCTCTTTTAAGGATCCCACAGATCACATAAAGTTTCTCTCCCTTAAAAGTTGCTCTTCAGAGATAGCATAACATAACCACTTCTCCCCCTTTTTAGCCATAATAAAACAAAGGCTTGTTGAAGGAGAACTCACTAAGCACAGGAAACATAACATCACAGGCACCATCTTCACAAATAAGGAGAAATACTGAGAACTATGCTACGACACAGATTGACACAACATCCTATTTTAGAGCACAAGAGGAAACTCACTAATAGAAACAAACACTTGAACTATCCATTTACAAACATAGAGAACCAGACCTCTATATTGGACAACTTAGAACACAAGTCACAATTTGTGTTCATAACTCAAAAACAAGACATAGAACAAAAATACTTGCAGAAAATGCAAGAACCAACAAACTTAGAATAGGACATCCTATTCGACATCTTTGCAAAAACAACTGCGAAGATTGACCTCAGACTTAACAACATCTGAACATTATCCTTTTCCCTATGTTTGCCACAAGTTGACAAACATAACCTTCACAGACTCTAAACTTACCCATATCCAAACGAAGGACATGAGAGTAAAATAAACGAAGACACAACAAAAAATGAAGGAAAGAAAAAGAAACAAAAAGATACTTTATATACTTGAGCAACCATACTGATTAATTCCTCCTTCTGGTCATTACATTTACTAGTAGTTGTTAATACTAGTAAAGTCTTGACGAGCTAAGAGATATGCCTTCCGGAGTGCCCGAAAACCCAAAATTCACTTTATTGAGAAACGAACAAATAAATTTTTTCTTGACGAAACGGCCTCCAACATGAACAGATAAACTAGAGAATATATTGAAATGATTCCAATGCCTATGGAACCAAACCAAAATAGCTTTCTGGCCAGAAAATCTTGCATCAAGCATACAAACCAAAAAATATCGATATCGGTCTCAAAATGATCTGAGATAGTCGGAATGCACAGTTTCTTTCACAAATTGAGATACTTAGAATCTGGTAATCATGTGATCAATGATATGCATGTGTATGCATGTATATTTATGATGATTCAATTATAAGCCAGAAATACCGAAATTAAGAGGGTAAATTTTGGGATACAACACAGATGCACCCTTTAAAATCTCTAAGTCCTGATGGTTTGCAGGCGTTGTTCTTCTAGAAATTTTGGTGCTCAGTGGGAGATGACGATAAGGAAGTAGTGTTGTAAATTTTTAATGGAGAGATGGATCTCAAAGAGATAAACCATACGTACATTGTGTTGAACCCCAAGTGCAAAAATCCCAAGAATCCTAGTGATTTTCGCCCTATCAGCTTCTTCAACATAATTATGAAGATTGTTACTAAAGCAATTGCAAAACGGATCAAGGCGGTTCTGCCAAACACCATTTATTTGGAATAGAGTGCATTCATTCAGGGAATACTAATAACTGAAAATGCTCTGCTTGTTATGGAGTGATTTTATTGGCTGAAGAAGAAGAAAGAGGGGAGAAATTCGTTATGGCTTTGAAGCTCGATATGTCCAAAGCCTACGATATAATGGAGTGGATTTTGTGGAATTTGTTTGGAAGTCCATGGGCTTCCCTATTTCCTTGGTGCAATTGATTATGAGTTGTATCTCTTCGATTTCTTACCAAATTCTTCTCAGCGGATAGCCCAGCAAAATCTTTTCCCAGAAAAAGGACTCCGTCAAGGAGATCCTCTTTCTCCTTACCTGTTTGTGATATGTGCATATGTTCTCTTTGGCTTGCTGAAGGAGAAAAAGCTTGGTAACAATATCCATGGTATTCAGGTTGCGAGGAGCGCACCAAAGATTTCTCATCTTTTTATTTACGGACGATTACCTTTTGTTTTCTAGAGAAAATCTTTAGGAGGCAGACAAAATAATGGAAGTCCTTGGCTGCTACCAAAAAGCTTTGGGGAAAATGGTTAACTTGGATAAGACGAAGGTCTCTTTCAGTCGAAATGTGTCAGATACTATTATAGATATGATCTGTAATAGGATGGGTGTAAAGACTGTTTAATCTCACTTGAAGTATTTAAGTTTACCAATAATTCTTAGAAGATCGAAGAAGGAGATTTTCCCAATGGTGGTTAACATAGTCTAGAAAAAGCTAAAGGGGTGGAAGGAAAACACCCTCTCTAAAGAATGGAAAGAGGTTCTCATAAAGGCAGTGGCTCAAGTGATTCCATCTTACGTCATGAGCTGCTACAAGATTCCCAAAGGGGTGTGCAAAGAATTTGAGAGTATGATGGCAAAATTCTAGCGGGGTCGAGAGAAAGGGTTAGAAAGCTTCATTGGGCAAGTTGGGATAACCTTTCGATCACAAAGAAGGATGGTGGGATAGGTTTTAGAGGAAATTCAAATTTCAATGTGAGTTTACTTGGAAAGCATTTATGGAGCTTATATGCTGGAAATAACTCTCTTCTGGATGAAATGCTAAAAAGTAAGTATTTCCCATGGTGTTCTATTGAAGAGGATAAAAAGGGTTTTGCGTCCAACTACATGTGGAGGAGCATTTTATGCGCTAGAGACTTGGTTATGAATAGATCTAGGTGGCGCATAGGGGATGGTACGAAAGTGAGGATTTGGGAGGATAACTGGATCCCATATGAGGAGTGTTTCAAAGTCACAAGTGCTAGGGGGCTCAACCCGCAGAAGTTATGGTCTCCGACCTTATTGATCAAGATTTGGGAGTTTGGAATAAGGATGTGGCTGATTTCTTATTTGGTTCGTGGGAGACCAAGAGAATCGCAAGCATTCCTCTATCCAGAAATAAAGTTGAGGACAAATTGGTGTGGCATGGGGAGAAACATGGTGAGTACTTTGTTCGATCGGCTTACCATATTTTAAAAAGGAGGCGTGATAGAAAGAATGGAGGCCCGTCTTGTCCAACTTACTCCACTATGTGGAAAAAGCTTTGGAAAGCTCCTATTCATGTGAGAATTCAAAATTTCTTATGGAGATTTTGTATAAACATCCTTAGTCTCTTGATACTGCTTGTCATATGTGTCATAATTATGTTGAAACATCTCAACATGTTTTCTTGACTTGTCCTTTGGCTCAAGCTGTCTAGTTCTTCTCGCCTCTTGGTCTCCATATCCAGCCAAACCTGGATCCTTGTTTATGGCTTGAAAAGGGTCTTGACATAAAGGGATGGGTTTGACACTCAAATTTTATGCACTACTTTGTGGCAAATCTGGAAGACTCAAAACAGTAGGATGTTTGGGAATTCGTAAGTGTGCCCGTCAATTGTGGCTCAAAAATCTTTAGATCATGTTTTGAATTTCAACAAGGCCAATCCGTTTTTGTGCTCCAAAGATAGAATAACGAGCGGGAAACAGGGGGATGTCAAATGTGAGCGTGGATTATGTAGTGTTCAAGTCGATGCGGGCTGTTTCGAGAATGGATTTATTGGGTAACATGACTTGGGATAGGGTTATTCCCTCCTTGTATTCTGATGTTTCTCATCTTCTTTTGATTTGAATTGAAGAGTGGCTAGTTACAAAAAAAAAATCATTCTACATCCTATTACAATTATTTACCTATTAAATAATTTTTTTCAACACCTCCATTATATGTGTAGTTAATTATGTTTGTACTTTTTCAAAGTAATAAATTTCACTTTACTTTTATGACAATATAAAAATAATCAATAATCACTTAGCAGCACAAATTTTATAAATGTGTTATCTTTATTTATTCATTATTTTTTTTAACATGTGTGCTACAACTTAAAAGATTTTTTTTAGATGGAATGGGTATTACAATAAAAGTAGAACAGACATAAAAGTAAAATTAAAAGTGAACAATAATCTTAGGTGAAGTTTATGACAAAGACAAAATAACAATTATATTATACTAGAAAAAGAAAGCAAGGCACGTCATAATCCTCAATTTATCGTGATATATACGCCAACTACCAACTTAACTCCTGCGAGATACCACGAGGGATTCATAATTATTCGTTCAAATACCACACAAATCATTATCAAATTGCCGACGTTGTAAAGGAATAAACCAAAAAATAAAAACGGACCAATTTTGACTGGTTATGTTCTTAATTGTCTTGCTCTCTTTTTTTTTTGTGGGTAGCAACATGTCTTATTCGTGAACATATACTACAAAGAAAGGCAACAACTTGAAATTCCCCAAATTATACGATAAGCACTCAAACCGATACAACTTGCTTCTAGTTTCCATCTAACGGCATCATGTTAGATAAATAGTCAGAAGAGTCACGAGAACAAGAGTTTCCTAGTCAGATCTTATTGGTTCTTGGCGATTTGATGATTGATGGATAAGATAGCATAGCATACATTTATTAAGCAATTATTATAAATTAACTAAAAATATAAGTAAATGTTAGTTAGAGAAGGAAAATATTACCTTATAAGATATTTTATATATTAGGGAGAGGGAAAAAAATGAGAGGCATCAAGGACTAAAGCTTCTACGAACTGCATGTTGTAAGAAATGTGTATATGAATGAATGCCTCTGAGTACAATACAATGCAGTTTGATCAGCTTTTCACCCTGTAATGGCAGGGTAACTTCTATACATTGAATGTGATGGTTTATTTTCATATTTTAGATATAAAACTACCCTGGCTAATTTTCTGGACCTCCGCCTCAAGCTTTCTTTTTTTCATGAAAAAAGTCTACCCTCAACCCTTCTTCTCACTATGGCTGCCCTTGCCCTTTTCCGTACTAAATGCTATCAGCTTTGTTAAAACTGTGTAAACTTAATGTCGGTGGCAGAAAGCCAAGTGCACAAGTAGAGAACATAAGTACTATTCCATTATTTTCCAAACACTCCGCTTACGCTGTACTTCTTGATGTATCATTGTCATCATCTTCTGATGGTTCTAAACATTCCTCTGGATTGGCATAGAAATAATCCTCTTCTTTTGGTCTATCAGGTATTACCAATCTTTTCGTTGCACCGCCCATGCGATCTGCATGAGATTGCTTCACGGCTGAAGAGAATTCATCCCAGTTCATTGCTCCGTTGTTGTATTGATCTATCAACTCAACTAAGAGCTTTCTGTTCAATAAAATTGTCTTCTTGAACCCAAGATATCTGCAGAAGAATTGGAGGGTACAAGTTAATATCATTTGGAACAGCAAATGATATATCGAGTAGACAAATAACACTTCATTATATTAGCCAATTTTTACCTGCGATGACCTTCAACTACTTTGGCCATATTTCCATCATATGTAGGAACAAAGATATCACTCTCTAGAGAGACAAGATAATCCAATGCAGCCATTTGAGAGGAATGATTTTGGAAGAATTGAAGTTCAGACGGTTCCAACAGGGTTTCCTTTCTGACCTGTTTCCGAAAAGCACAAATGTACAACAACGGTAAGAGGAATTCAAACAAGAAAAAGAATCACAATTCAAAGGCTCTCTTGAGCCTTAAGTTAGTTACCAATTTTGGGTAGTTCTTCGCTAGACTAGCCATTCTCCTACTCCCACCATATATTTCCCCAGCAGCAATGTAGATTTGAATGTTTTGATCAATGTCAAAGGCCCTAAGCGCAAGAGCAGTCTCTTCGGGTGTTAGAGGACATAAACCATCTTTTCTTTTCAAATCAGAATTAATTATTTTTTCCTTCCACCAAGGATAAGCATATCTGCCAATGTTCAGGAAATTAAAATTTAGCAAAGATTGACATTATATTTCCGTTCAAACTCCAGGACTGAAAGTTATGGAACAGACAACTCACCTCATCCTTGTCAATTCTTCTACCTCATCACTATTGCAACCTTGAGTACAGCCAGAAAATGCCAACATGTCCATCTCATACCTCAGGTGAAGAACCAGAAATGGGCCATTCTGTTTCAGAAGATTGATCACCTTTCTGCCTAACTCCTCAATCTGAGGAGTAAATCTAAGAGCACTAAAATTGACTCGGCAACGCAGCTTCTGAATCTCTAAAGATTGCCCATTATTTGCCAACCGAGCATCAGTTCGATTTAAATGGACAACTTTATACTTTTGTATCAATGGCAGAATCTGAAAGAATAACCACGCCATTTGCTTATGAATTAGCAAAAAACATAATTGAGGGCATGGAACTTTTTGGCAAAAGATAAAAAAAAAACTAACCCGATTCTTATAATATGACATGTCAGACCAACTAATCGGTGGCATGGTGTAAAGAAATCCATTTTCCACTTTTTGCTTGAGCCTAGTAGGCAACTCTTTCAATATCCGCACCTCGTCTCTCAAGGATGTAATAAAATGATCCAAATCAAATATATCTTGGAACTCACTGATACAGTTATTGACACTATCAGTTATTGACAAAAGAAGCTGAAAACCCTCCACACTCTCAGCACTGCATGGTCATTTAACTCGCACCAAAATACAGAGATGAAATGAAAAACTAACCTGGGATCCGCCCAAAAGGAAGCTTTATCCAATTCCGGGACTATTAGCGTGACATTTAAATATCTCGCAATTGCCACCATATCACATATCTGTACAATTACATTCCATCACATAATCAAAACTAAAATCCCCCAACACTACTCACTATCACAAATGTAAGACACCAAACCACTTACCGCCGCTCTCATTTGGTTCAATCCTCCATTGCAGGACACCATCAAGTAACCATTGTTTTTATAAACCCCTGCAAAAAATCACACAAAAGTACTCCAATATATTCAAAACACTGATAATTCAAAATTTCATCCCAATTTTTCAAATACTCAAAACATTTAACAAATTGAGATGAGCAGTAACTAACTCTTGGGTGGAAGAATCCTCGGCGGAATGGACGGAAGCTCGATGATTGCAGATTCTTGAGTAAAACACGAAGGCCATCCTTTCAAAACTCTAGGACCCCACATATCACCAAATGCAGTTAACTGAACAATGCAAATCCATAAAATCACGGACGTGGTAGCCCGTATCATCCACAAGTTCATCCTGGAAGACCTCACCGTCACCGTATTCTTCAACTTCTCAACCTTATTCTTACTCATCCTCATCAACCCTTCCCAACTCTTTTCTTCTCTTCCCCACAACAACGGCTCCTTCATAACCCTCCCTTCTATCAAACCCTAACAATTGATCCAAAATCGATGCCAGCCAGATTCAAATTCAACAGCATATGAGTATAGCTCGAATTCCAAACCGCATTACCACAGTTTGCAACACTAAATCCAAATCGGAACGTGAAACGGAGAGATCTCCGAATTCGGTTAAAAAAACAAAGGCGGAGAAATCGCCGGCGACTGATCCGAAACAATAGACGCCGGCGAGTAAAGGAGCGTGGGAACACGATTATTATATGATAAAACAAACCAACAAGAGAGAATAATAGAAATCTTCACCAAAGAGAGAGAAATGAAGAATAAAAAAAATGAAGGTTTGTAATAACGGTTGGTGACACACGCGGCTCGGCTGAGAGAAGAAAGAGAAGAGAAGCACGAGCCGTACGGTGGTGCGTCACGAAAACCGAACCGGTTTAGTGAAAGAAAGAGAAGGGTGGTGGGTTACGCGTCTTTATTGGTTGAAGCTGGCTCATTAAACCAGAACAGCCAATTAAATACATGGGTCCCACCTACGTGTCCTCCATCAAAAAAATTGTCATATACGTGGCACGTTCTGATTGCGGGCATTCTGAAAGTACTTTGTGGGATTCGGCGTATTTCTTCTCCTGCGCCGACAATATATCGCGAGATTTCATTTCATTCATTTCCATTTATTTCCTTTTATTTCTTATGCTAATCTTATGTCTATGTCTTAACTCAATTATTTGATTTGATGATTACTTTTGTTGTTTTTCTAGTGCTGGGTTGTTGCACTAACTTAGAATGTTACGTCTATAACTATTTCAGAATTTGTAGCTAAATCGGATATTATAACGGTATATTAGTTGAACAGTAGTGTTCATTCATGTTTAACAGTTGTTGATAAATGATAATATTCCAATTTAATTCATCTTGTATGTTTAACCTGTTATTAATAAATTATAAGATTCCAACTTAATCGATCATCCATTAGTTGATTTGTCTTTATACACTATTACTCAACTAGATAGTTACTATATTAATTAACAATATATTTCTTACTAGTACAAAAATATTATTTAGTTTTAGAAACTAATTATTCTCAAATCTAATTATCAATTAAAATTTTAATTAATCTATCTTTTTATCAATAGTTTGTTATTAGTTGATATTTCCTTATTAAATCTAATATATATAAAAAATTGGGTCGTTCACAAAACTCACGAGGACCTATAACAAGTAATACAGAGAAAGTCATACTGAACAAATAAACCTTAATCTTTATTAAGGAATCGTGATCACGTTATACTGATATATTTGTAACGAGTCAATGATGGACAACATGGAAGGTAAGGGATGCATTGCCTCGCTCATAAAGTCTCATAATCGCCTATTTCTTAGATGGAACGTTTATTTAGTGAATATGTCACCTTCTTCTAGAATAAGTCGTCTGATGTGGAAAAATGGAAAAGTGATGCATCATTAATTCCAAAATTATCCTTATGGATTTCTGTTTTCACTCTCATTACTAAAGATCTTAAGGAAGTTTTTACTATCCTTAAGTTTAAATAGAATTCTTTTACAATGCTTGGGAAGGTCCTATCTAGTATCCGTGTGAAGAAATCTCTTAGAGAAGTTTGATGTAACACCCCAAAATAATTAGATTATTTAATTAATTTATAATGAGTAATTATGGTGTATTTGTGAGTATTTATGATGTTTTGATGAATATGACGTATAATGTGATGTTATATGTAGTTTTAGAGCATGCAACGAGAACCAAAATTTGGAATCTAAGATAGGGTTATCCTTATTATTATGATTGATATATGGTTAAGAGATATGTAGGTTATTTGGAGTTTTATGATGAATTTGATAGCATGATGATTGTGATAAAATTGATGTTATAATGATGTAGAATAATGTATATGATGCTTACTATGATGTCTTATTGTTATGTTGTGAAACCATAATGAATTATGTGAGTTTTGGGTCTGCTAAGATGTGCAATCGAAATAGTTTTGGGACTAGTGTAGTGCAAAAAATGTACAACATGATTCTTGTTCACGTTGTGTCGTCGATTGAGCATATAGCTTCGTCGGGCGAAGGGATTTCACCCTTGACACGCTGGTGAGAGGGAAGTCAACGACCTGGGGGGAAATAGAGCCCCTGGAAAATGTATGGGAGAAGTGGATTCGCTCCAACTTCGCCGGACAAAATAGAGGCGAGTGTGACTCACCGAGCAAATGAACAGAGTCGTCGTGCGAAAGAGGCAGAGGAAAACAATGCTCCTGGATTTTGTATGGGGGAGGATTTTCGCCCCAGCCTCTCTAGGTGACCCTCATGTAAGCAAGTTGCTTCGTCGGACGAGCTTAGGCGAGAGGCAGTTGTCAGAATTTTGTAAAAATCATAACTTGAGTTTCTAGACTCCGTTAGACGCATCGTTTTAAGTGTTGGGTAGATAACACGGTGAACTATAATTAGGTGGAATAAAATGAGTAAAAATGTGTATATTTCACGTACCTTACTGTAGCGACAAAAACTGCGAGTATAAGTCATTGAATTGACTTAACTCAAAAAAAGTAACAGAAGAGTTGTCACTGCGCTTTTATTTTATCCAAAGTACTAGGAAAAAGAGCGAATAAAATCCTAAAAAAGATCAGAGATCTGGGACCAGGGGTTAATTATGCAAAGGGAAGGTGTTAGGCACCCAAAGCATCTACAGTACTCCGTAGGAACCTTTTTAAAAATTTGTATATGTGTGCTAAAAAAGAGTATATGTACAAAATGGATGGTGGGGGAGAAAAGAAGTATTTTTTATAGTTTTTGGTTTGATAAAACTTCCAATGAGTTCCAGGCCTACATACCAACAATGTGCAATGTTGAAATCAAAACCAAGTAGTTCGACTAAAAATACCAAAGTTGTGTGTTGGTTGATTTTAAGAAATATTAGTTTAGAAAAGCCACAAAGAGCTCAACAAGCATGAATGAGGTTAGGTGTTTTTTAGTCTTATGAAAAGAAAAGTCAAAGTATTGTTAAATGAATTGAAAGTTTATTAAGAAAATAAATTTGAAAATTCATGGACCTAACTCCAAGTTTTTTATGAAAGTGGTTCGAGTTTTGAAAACAAGAATCCTTTGAAAAAGAGGGATGATTTTGGAAATTAAAGAATAGAGAGGAGATGGAGAGGCTAACCTAACTGCATAAAGTAAAAAGTAAGGGTAAAGAAAGATCTACCCGGGTGAAAAAACTAGTACTTGACATCAAGAGCCAATGCCATATCCCATCCTTTAGATTACCACACAAGCAACAAATAACCAAACAAAAAAACCAAGCTTCAGATAAATCAGTGCCTCAGATGAATTATTGTCTTAAAAAAACGGGCAGAGTAACGACTGTATTTGGAGGAAATCCACTCTTAATCGAGTATAACGGAATAACCTGCATACAAAAATAATAACCAAGCAAGATAGAATAACACCAAGGGCACAGAGATCTCCAAGTTGAAGTAAGGGTCCTAATCCTAAGTCCAAAGATCAAGCTCCAAGCACAAGGATAGTAACAAAGTCCAATTAAGAGTTTTTTATGTTTAGGTTGAATTATTAAGTGTTTTGGAAAAGAAAAATAAAGCTCAAGTGAGCAAATTCAAAAGAACAAGAAAGTAAAATGCTCAAGTGAGCAAAGAAAAGATGACATAGAAAATAAAATGCTCAAGTGAGCAAAGCAAAAATGTTTGTGAATTTTTTATATAATTTTTGAGTCCTAAATTAATTTTATATAACTTTTTGAAGTTTAAAACATTTAAAATATAAAATCAGAAAATAAAATAAAAGCCAAAAAAATGTGGACCATCAGATCATAGTCAAAATGCGTTAGTAATCACATCCAATGGATATGGCGCGCTGTGCTTGATATGGATCTCCTTGGTTTTCACACCAGATTACAAAATTAAAAAATAAAACAAGAAATAATGCCACGCGTTGGATCGATGCTGACTAATAAAAGTAATCAGATTCAATGACTCCTATAACGTGCGCGATACAACCAATACACCAGATTCAATTAAAAAAAAATTAAATGGCAAGCCCTCATTGGTTGAAGACAGACACGTAGGTTGTCTTCAACCTCCAGCCATCATCCATACTCAATTCTCAAACTATGAAATAAATTCTTCAGACCGGTGTCATTCGCTTCGTCTCTTCAAGACGATTCTAATGGTACCCTCACGAAGAATTTATTTCACTTGTACCATGAACAATTTAGAAAAATCAGAAATAATAACGAGCACTTGTTTCCATAAATTCTCAGTCAATACTTGATGAAAACACAAATGGTGAAAATCACAAGGATCAGGGAGATGAGGAGAGTACAATGATGCTTTATTTTACAAGGTTTGATGGAGATTCCTACCTGAACGAAGTTCACTTTCAGAGCTCTGAAACTGGACTTGGATAGCACGATTCAAGAATCTTCAAGGCACAATTCTTGTTCCGTTAGCTTCAGTGAGTTTCAAGGAAGAAGATTGAATGGTTAATTTCAAATTGGAATGGCTTTGAGAGTGAAAACGAAATTGCATAAAATCTAGTTCGAGAGAGAGTTTGGCAGGGGTTTTCTGGCTATCAAATCTTGATAAAATGAGTGTCATGACTTGCTTATTTATAGGAGAAGTTAATGGGATCAAAAGAGAGGGTGTATAATGCAATTTTGAGTGAAATCGTGCACACCTGCATCATGAGAAAAGTGTGACTTGCAAGTTGTCAAAACTTAGCCAAATCGTGTGTTTTATCCCTCTAATCAAACTTGGAAACTTTGTTAATCATGTTTAAGTAAAAAATGTGCATCAATTTGGTCATTAGAAGCCACATTATTGAAAACAAAATCTGACTTCAAGCAAAAAATCAGTTTCACGATGCCCTCTTTGCAACCATGGTTCTCATCACTCAAAGACCTTTATGATGCACTCTTGGACTATATGGAAAGCTGAGATTACAAACTTCACAATGCACTTGGAAAGGTAGCATTTGGCATCTTGAGCTAGAAGTTATGATCATTTGAAATCACCAAAAACAAACTGACTTTTTCACACTTAGAAAAATTTCTAAGTTTGGCAAAAAAATGACCTATAATGTTTTCAATCCAAACATGGTCTTCCATTCAAAATTTGCTCTTGATTTTCAAACATGAAATGAAGTAGATCTCTCAAAGAGAATTTTGCGAAAATAACCAACCAAAAACTCCAAAAATTGAGCAAGTTATGGCCTTGTGAAGTTGAGGGAAAATTGTGAAATAACCTATAATCTTTTGACTTTTTCAAGCAACTTCCAAACACTTTCAATATTCAAAACTTGTATGGAGATAAGGTTCATGTCTTCAAGATTTCTGTTCAAAAATAATGACCTCAAGGTGATAAGTGATGATCAAGATATGATCTCTTGAAGTTGATTGACCAACAATTGAGAGATTCATCAAGGACTTGTAATCTTTTGACTTCATACGCAAATTTCCAAGCATATTCTCTTCTTACCAATTGAACTAAGTTGTATTAGACATCCTTAGGTTCATTGTTGAAGAAGAATGAGCTCAAGAAGACAAGGGATGACCAAGTTATGATCCTTTGAGTCCATACAAGATAAATGAAGCATCAATAGAGAGAGTGGGAAATCATAGACTTCTAAAAAAATCTTCTCATCAATCAAACTCCTTGGATCCAAGCATATTCATATTATAAGTCCTCTTGATAATCAAATGACTTTGAAATCATCCAAAAACTTCACGCAAATATCAAGATATGATCCTCAGAAGTCCAAAACCCTAATTCAAGGTAGATGGCCATAGAATGGTGAATTATTTAAATTTGATGATATCTTTCAAACATGAAGCATATACTCAAGATGAGAGGCCATATATGATGACAAGAGAAATCTTCAATGGGAGACAATACTTTCAAAAATCTTGATAACTGAGGAGAGAAGACATGTAAATAAACACATGAACCTATTGACTCCTTGAATAAGAGACTTGTGCACCATTCACCTACAACATTTAGAGAGTGAAGTATACACACATTATTGTTATTCAAACATCAATCATCACATACATTCAATGGTGCTTGGTGATCTCCTAAAGGCAAACCCAAAGATAAGAGAAAGAGCGAGAGAGAGAGAGAGACCAATTAATCTTTGTGTAATGCAATTGTATGAAGTATGAGTATATCTTAGGGGTAAAAATTGGGGTACAACAGCTTCCCTTATTTAATTGTCTTCTATCTGAAGATAAGAAGGAAACATTCGCTTCGACGGGATAGAAGAAAAACATGACTCCACTGGGAATTGGGACCCAACTTTTTATAATATTATCGACTTAATGAAAGACAAGGAAACGGAAAGGAAATAACAACAAAAATCCTTAGATAGACAGAGAATGCTACTTGTAACTTGTGTATTTTAATGCTACTTGACTCATTCCTCTTCATCTTTGCCTTTCCATGGTTTCTTTTAGATTGGAAACACCTCTTAGGTTAAGCATTTCAACTAGTTTTCGCACCAATGTTGTAATTGCATCCTCATGGCATTTCTTTTGTGTTTTGATTATTAATTCATTTTCATGATATTGGTACTGTAATCTCTTCATTTTGACACCATCTTCTCATGACATAAACCTCACACACTTAGATGCACTCCACTACACGCATTTGTTGTATGTTTGCGCACTTTTGGTAGATTTTTGCTATTGAATCTTTGTGGTTTATTTTGCATGATGTAAATAAGCATCAACATGATTAGCTACTGACTTGTATGTCATTTTATTTTTTAATTGTATATCAACTTCATCTAAGTCTAACGCTTTGCACAATTAGCTCTTTGCATGCTTTTAGGATTAGTTTCGACCTAGTTTGTGAATTAACTTGTTCGTGGGTGTTTATAATGATGCTTGATGTTTGTTAAAGTTTTGTATAACTTTGTAAATGAATGTTGTGTCTACTGACCTTACTTCACATGACACTTTGCATGAGCATAATTTACTCAAATTTCACTACATCTTCTTATTTCTTCTTCTTCTTTCTTTTTTTAGCACTTATTAGTGCTTGTTTTGTGTGCTTTTGCCAAAGCACTTTACTTGATTCTACCCCTTTTATCACTTGGTTTTCCAACCAAGATGATTGATTATATAGGTTTCCCTTAGGTTTTGCTCGATTAAGTTAGTTTTCGAGTTTAGACACTAAGTTAGGCATCCATGCATGATAACTTTAGGTAGATCTTCCCTTTGTGTATATCCATAACTTAGGATCAACTTTGTATTATAACATTAGGATTTAGAAGTAGGTTAGTTTCCCTTAGCCATTTTACCTTTATCCTTTTGCATCCTTAAAACTAAAACCTTGTTTTTGTCAAGTGCATTAAAACATTCTAATAATCTGAAACTTTTTCCAAAGTAAAAGATACAAACCAATTAGTCTAGGATGTTTCGTCGTCCTTTTTGCTGTTGATGCTTCACCGTCCTGTTGCTGATGTGTCGCCATCTCATCCTCTGATGTTTCGCCATCTCATCCTCTAATGTTTCGGCATCTCATCCTTTGATGTCTCGTCATCTCGTTTGCTAATGTTTCTTCATCCCACTTTTGATGTTTCGTCATCCCGTCTGTAAGTGCTCTTATTTAGGATTGGCTCGTTTCTTGTAAAACAAATAATAAACAACAATAATGTAATGTAATGTACAATAGGAACAACCTGAAAATCCTATTGTAAATGCCTAAACATGTTGTGTTGATTTAATTCAACATCTGGAACAACATGTCACAAGAGATGTCATAACATCATATCAGACATCAAGCTACCGAATCAAGTCCGTGCGCTCGTTCCTAAAGTTGTGCAGAATATTCTGCCAAATAGAATGCATAACAAGTAGCGAAAATTGAAGGCATATGTGGAGCCCTAGAAGATTCAATCAGAAGCTAAGGATAAGGAGAAAAGCTCGATTGAAGACCTAACTTGTAGCAGAAGTTTTCTGCTTATTTTATGAAGGTTGTTGAAGCTGCTTCTTTCATCACATGAAGGCCCAAATCCAGTTGGGTAAAAAGGGTTATAAATAAAAGTATTGTAACCTAATTGTAAGTAAGCCGTGTATTGTAAAGATGTAATCATTAGGGCTAGTTTGTTGTGAACCTCCCGGGCTGTGGGATGGTCACCATACTCCTTGAAGCTCGTAGGCAAGAGGATGTATGAATTATACTTGATTAAAGCTTTTAAGCATGATCAAGTTGTGTAATGGAAGTGTATCTTGAGCAGTTTATGAATCAGAAAGTAATCACACGGGTGTGATTGAAGGGAGTGAGAGGGTTCTCATATCTAAGTAGGACTTAGGTAAAAGTGTCATTGGGTAGTGATTAAGTGAGAAGGTGTCAACGGGGTGTTGTGTAGGTCTTTGAATTGATATCGCTAATAGTGAACTTTATCCACGGCTTGGAAGCCTCGGATGTAGGTTGGTTGAACCGAACCGGGTGAACAATTCGTGTGTTATTTACTTCGCATTGGTTATGTGTTTGATGTCATAGCATTCATCATGACATCGGTTTGTATAATTAACCTTAGCTCAACTTCATTAAATCGAACATGCACTTATCAATGGTGTTCTGTGTTCGGTATGATAGTTCATTGTCCATTGTAGAGCGTAATTTAAAAGTACAGCCCATTCTACTGTTCGACTTAATGTCGATCGATGTCTTAACATTCCATTAGACATCCCGAGTCCGTGACATACCGAATTTCAATTGGTATCGAGCGCATCCTGCATTTCGGATGAGATCCATGGGGGATACTTTCTGGTTGTGTTCAAGGTAGAAGATTGTTTGAACGTGTAGTGTTCATGTTAAATGGTCCCTAGAAGTGGAGGATGGGCCAAAATTGGGAATAACTAGACCAACCGATCACCGTAAGGTTGAACTAATTCGAGACTTCATGCGGGAGTGAAGATTTTGGAGTGCATTGTTCAATCTATATTCAGCACGTAGAGGAGAAAGTTATCAAAACCTTCATGCGGGAGTGAAGATATTGATAAGGTATCCTTTATGTTTAAAAAGCTTCTACAGAACAGGGCTTTAGGGTTTGGTCTAGGATGTTGCTTGGTGAAGAAGCAAACAAATTGTAGGATTGATTTATTTTCAATCCTTATGTGCCATGCTTACAATATGGAGTAAGCATTGTGTAAATTCGTTGAAATTTGGCTATTCCATGATAGCCGATACAACCCCTAAAGTGAAAGTAGAACTCTAGGGTTGTTGGTTTGTCTCAATGATTTTTAGCGACTTTACAACCTATCAATATTGTCAAAGATACTTGGGTCTTCCTCAAGTCCACTCATAAAGGCATTTATTGATAGTCGATGAGTATCAATTGATCAATGATTCTCATATTCATCCGCAAGTTGTTTGAAGACCTTGAAGATCATCAAGGATGATGTGTTCAAGAAGATGGAACCGATGTTCTTAAGAATGTTAGAACATTATACAGCTTCCATTTGAAGAACAGATGTTGGGTGCTAAACACATGTAGTGTGAGTACATATGTTTGGGACCTACTCCGATCCGGAAGAGGAGACATCGCTTTGTATTAGTTGATCGGACACGATCAACAGTTATCTACTCTCGGTTTATTTCGACCAAGGCTTAAGGGAGTATAGTAATGAGCTCAATGTATTTAAAAGAACTCATAAAGTTGTGATTTCCATGCCTTCCCACAAGTGATGGATGATGTCGTATCTAATGTTGGAACATCATCTTTGTGTCTTCACCAAGTAAATATGCTTGGTAAGTGTGAAGAAGTGATCATCAGATCATCTAAGTGTGAGTAGATAATTCTAACTAAATAACGGATGGGAGCTGAATATTTATGTGATAAATATGTGGAAATCGTAATCAAGAGTTTAAAGTATGTGATGAAAAGGATGTACAACATCACAACTATTGAAGACACAGATTTTGAGAAGAGATGATGAAATCTAGTCAAATTGGACATTCTCATAATACAGTTCTTCTAGTACAAGTGACAGTGTGGCAATCGAAACTTGTGTAGCAAGCAAACTAAGGATTCTTAATGGAACCGTGGCAAATTCCAAATAAAGAGTGCTTACTATGTGTCCAAGTGAAGAGCTCAACAATGTGTCCATAAAGAGGATGATGGATAACATTGCTTCGAGGCGCGGTGATCAATCACTCTGGTTTATAAGATGCTTGAGTTTATTTCTCATGATCTTTGTGGTCTCCAAGTATAGGAGTACAACAGATGATTGGCTACCAATCTCATAAACTGCAGCATTTATTGGAGAATTCCCATGATTCTCTGAAAGGATCTGAGCTGATATTCAGGGGGAGTCCTTGACCTGAAGACCTTTGAAGACATGTCATACAAAATGTCTTGACATTCTGGTATTGAGAATTTGTTATCTCAATTTGTCTAGTGATGACTCTCATCAAAGGAATATAGGCTTTGTATCTCTTGTCAAGTCTATATGAGCATGGAACACCTGCTTCTGATGAAAAATCATCCATGGAATGTTTTTGGCATTGGAATTGTTTCAACCAATGTCCAATAGTTGGTGTCGCACCTTGAAAAGTCATCCATTTCACCTAGGATGATCTTGTTAGTGTGAAGCAAGGAGGAGTTATTATCAAAAGATCATGGTTCCCTGACTCTTTCATGAGAAGTTCCTCTTCCTACTTGAGTTCAATTATGTGGTGTTCTCACATAATAGAACAGTTGGGTATGCACTTGTCTACAGGAGTATGTCAAGAATAACCATAGCCATCTTATCAAGGGTAGCGAAGAAGGTGAAAATGTTACATGCTAGTTCTGCATGTATTTATGGGTGTTGTGGATCCGATCATGAAGGGTGATCGACTTTTGGTGTACTCTTGTATTCCTACAAGAAAGTGTGCTTGAATTACTATGGACATTCATCCAAAACCATAGTACAAGCCAGGGTCATGTGTTTGAGATCAATGTCAGGTCTGATGTTGCAACATCATCTCAAATAAGTTATTTCTTCAGCAAAGGAAGTTTGTAAGGATCAGCTGATTCTTCAAGTATGGAGCAGAAGATTGTTAGATCAATTATCCTACCTTGAGAAGGTGGCATAATCTAACCATTAATGAATACTTTGACGGAGACTAAGTATTTATTAGGATCTTGCATAAAGATATACACAAACACTTTGATGGGAGACTAAGTGTTTGTATGATATCATGCAAGGTCGGACCGTTTTGAGCATGGTAGAGTTTATTTCTCTCTAGGGTATTCGTGAGTTTATTGTGAAGATGAAGATCATGTCTTTCATATGAGGAATATAAAAGAGCATGGATGAAAATAAATCCCCTGGTTGTCAACTTCAGAACCCAAGCAGATAGGTTCTGATGTCCCAGATGATGTTATAACATCATTATTGTTAGAAGTCTGTGGCAGAGACTTGGGACTATGAATCTTAATATTCAAACGCCTCATTCAGAAGTGGCAGTTTTATCTTTGGTTTAGAATAAGAAGATTCTACTTGTGTTTTAAAAGTAGTATGCTCAACAATGCATAACTACCTTTTTGATTTGAAGTATTTACTAGTATCAACAACTACTAGTAAATGCAATGGGCAGAAGGATGATATGATCAACGTTTGATTAAGGGATAATACTTCTGGATCTGTTAGAGAGTCTGAATCTTAGTAAAGCTTGTAAGCACACTAAGAAGGTTGGAGGTTGGTTTCAGACTATGGTTACATGACTTACAACCATCCAGGGAGTCATGTCAAAATTTGTGGAAATACAAAGACATATTTTCTTAGATGTCTTTGTTATCTTAAGGCCAGTTCAAGGTGATTGGAGTTATCACCTCAGAGATAGTGGTTAATTGTTTTCCACAATGGTTTTTGATTGTCCATAACAAAGGAGGTCAATATGTGTTGTACTTTCCATAATGACAATATACGAAGGAGACTTTGTATATGTCAGAAGAAAATTGTTGGACTTAATCTGAAGATCAGAAGTCAGAAGAGGACATGGATATGCTGATGTTTATGTGTTATGATAATATGACATTGTGAACTTCTAAGTGAAGTCTTGGAGAATGTCTCAACATCAGGAATTGCTCTTGCTATCTGTCTGAGTTTAAGAAGAAAATCTCAGAGATCTTTGAAAGAATCATCGATGGCTTTGATTCTTTTGGAGCAATTTTGTAGATTCGGATCTTATTAATAGCAACTTGGTCCGCAAATCGAAATGCTATTATGGTAAAGACTTCACTAGTACTAGCAACTACTAGTGAATGGAAGATCGAAAAATCGATTAAGGAATCGATATATTCAAAGCATATGTTCAAGGGGTTTCTTTTACTACAAGAAATAGAAGTGGCATCTAAATCTTGTGTATTTGAGCTAATCTGTGTTGTCTTGTGAAGCAGTTTGGAGTCTTCTGGTTTATTCCTTCCTTCCTTCTTTTGCTGTCTGGAAAAAGGAAGAAAGTAATTGTGTTGGTTCTCGAACACTCAAGAAAGCATGACTGATGACCATGCTTATTGATACTAGTCTCTTGCTACTAGCTGTCCTTCTCTTTGTCTGGATGTGAGAAGAAAATGAAGACTGCTGTTGAAGACTGTAAGGCAATGTCTATCTGAATGTCATGACATTACTGAAGACATTGCACCCTTGAGAGAATCAAGAAGAATACGTGGAAAATGACTTAACCACGTGGTGTGGATATCTGAGAGCTATATTTGGCATTCGCTTCCCATAAGGAATAAATCTTCACCTTCAAAGCCGGTCAAAGGCTAAATTTGTTCAGTAATTGCCTTAACCGAAAATTTGTGCATGTTTTAGGATTGGTTCATGTGACTGAAACAACCTGGAGATATTAAAGGCATTCAACAGCTGTAACATCTATCCTTGACCAAGATTTTTTAATGCCATCTTCTTGAACCTGCTATCTCCCTATATATAAACTCTCGTCACACATTCTTCTCTCTCACAACCATCATGGGGTTTGTACGGATCTGGGAAAGCTGTTCTTGGATCTGGTTTTGTGAGGGCTTTCTTTGTCAATTTTTGGCCAAAAGGGGAGAAAGTCTTCTTCTTGTTGTCATTGTCCTTATCACAGCTACACAAAGTTATGATCACAATTGTCGTGTCACAATTCAGAGAAAATTCAAATGTTGTGAATTTTTTTGTGACTTGTGATCTGAGTTAGGAACAGATTGTGACACGTGTTCGAGTTACAAGGGAGATATTCTGGTCACTCCTTAAGGGTTCTCGGATGCCCCTGAAAGAATAGTTTATCTCCCATGGACCTCTTTCTTCACCTCCAGTGACAAGAAATGGTTCGTGAGGTCCTGGATGTTTAGTGTTGGTTACAACCAAAGATGTCAAGATCAATGTCAAGACATCCTACAATGGTATCATGAACACTAAACTGTTTTTTTTAATTATTGTTGTAATCTCACAATTGTGATGTTTATTTGTTTTAGCCAAAAATTTGCCAAAGGGGGAGATTGTAAGTGCTCTTATTTAGGATTGGCTCGTTTCTTGTAAAACAAATAATAAACAACAATAATGTAATGTAATGTACAATAGGAACAACCTGAAAATCCTATTGTAAATGCCTAAACATGTTGTGTTGATTTAATTCAACATCTGGAACAACATGTCACAAGAGATGTCATAACATCATATCGGACATCAAGCTACCGAGCACAGTGCAGTGCGTTCGTTCCTAAAGTTATGCGAATATTCGCCAAATAGAATGCATAACAAGTAGCGAAAATTGAAGGCATATGTGGAGCCCTAGAAGATTCAATCAAGCTAAGGATAAGGAGAAAAGCTCGATTGAAGACCTAACTTGTAGCAGTTTTACGCTTATTTTATCTGAGTTGTTGAATTTTCTTTCACATGAAGGCCCAAATCCAGTTGGGTAAAAGGGTTATAAATAAAAGTATTGTAACCTAATTGTAAGTAAGCCGTGTATTGTAAAGATGTAATCATTAGGGCTAGTTTGTTGTGAACCTCCGGTGGGATGGTCACCATACTCCTAAGCCCGTAGGCAAGAGGATGTATGAATTGTACTTGATTAAAGCTTTTAAGCATGATCAAGTTGTGTAATGGAAGTGTATCTTCTAAGCAGTTTATGAATCAGAAAGTAATCACACGGGTGTGATTGAAGGGAGTGAGAGGGTTCTCATATCTAAGTAGGACTTAGGTAAAAGTGTCATTGGGTAGTGATTAAGTGAGAAGGCATCAGCGGGGTGTTGGTGTAGGGTCTTTGAATTGATCGCTAATAGTGAACTTTATCCACGGCTTGGAAGCCTCGGATGTAGGTTGGTTGAACCGAATGGGTGAACAATTACGTGTGTTATTTACTTTGCATTGGTTATGTGTTTGATGTCATAGCATTCATCATGACATCGGTTTGTATAATTAACTTAAACTTCATTAAATCGTAACCTGCACTTATCAATGGTGTTACGGTTACGGTATGATAGTTCATTGTCGTTGTAGAACAAAAAGTACAAGCCCATTCTACGCAGACTTAATGTCGATCGATGTCTTAACATTCCATTAGACATCCTGAGTCTGTGACATACCAGGAATTTCACCGTGTGTAGCTGATGTTTCGTCATCGTTTGTTGTTTCCTCTGCTAATTTAAAAAACACAAACCAACCAAAACAAGTGAGCCGAACTACGGCGCTCGACTTTCCCATTGCACGAGGGAATACGTAGGCATCCTGTCGCGGGGCTAGATCGAGCAACCTTTGTAAATATTTCCTTCTTTTCCCCGTGTTTTATTTCTTTCATTCTTTTCTTTTATTTCTTTATTCTTCTTATTCTTTTTGCATGCATTGTACCATGTACAGATATAGTTAGACCTTTACACCCATTAGATAGAAAGTAAAAGCGGATACCGTAGAGTACTACGGACGTGTGGGTGCTAATCCCTTCCTCGTAATGACTTCCTTACCCGATCTCTCGGTCGCAAGACCGTGATTTCTTCGTTTCAGGTTTACTCGATGTTTACCTTTCCCTCTTGGCGGGATAAAAAACGTTCAATGGCGACTTCATTGATATATAGTTATATCCTTTGATTTTTCGGCCGGGTGTTTCACCATTCATCGGAACAACAGATCTTCGATAAACTACCTTCCATAAAGACAAGGTTTCCATTCATCGGAACAACAAATCTTCGATAAAATACCTTCCAGAAAGACAAGGTTTCCATTCATCGAAACAACAAATATTTGACAAACTACCTTCCATAAGGACAAGGTTGCCATTCATCGGAACAACAAATCTTCGATAAACTACCTTCCATAAAGACAAGGTTTCCATTCATCAGAACAACAAATCTTTGATAAACTACCTTCCATAAAGACAAGGTTGCTATTCATCGAAACAACAAATCTTTGATAAACTACCTTCCATAAAGACAAGGTTTCCATTCATCAGAACAACAAATATTCGATAAACTACCTTCCATAAAGACAAGGTTTCCATTCATCAGAAAAACAAATTTTCGATAAACTAACTTCCATAAAGACAAGGTTGCCATTCATCATAACAACAAATCTTCAATAAACTACCTTCCATAAAGACAAGGTTGTCATTCATTGTAACAACAAATCTTCGATAAACTACCTTCCATAAAGACAAGGTTTCCATTCATCGGAAAAACAAATCTTCGATAAACTACCTTCCATAAAGACAAGGTTTCCATTCATCGGAACAACAAATCTTCGATAAACTACCTTCCATAAAGATAAGGTTGCCATTTATCGGAACAACAAATCTTGTTGCACACAGCTATGGGAATCATCCAATAATGAGCTTATAGATCACTTATTGAATATTTCCATAACAAGTCTTCAACTTGCAGAGAAATACGGTCAATCCATAGCGAGAGATTCCTAGTTGGGTTTCCGAAAGGAGGCCAAATAGACAAAGCTTGGAACTGCGTTCCAACAGTGGCTTCATCAGCTTCTACTATGGAAAAGGAGGATAAATGAGAAACCATCATATCTTGTTCTCCTTCCATAATAATCACAGCTCCTTCACAGACAAACGTCAATTTCGATAGAGGGTTGAAGTCACAGCACCAACCTCATGAATCCAGGGTCGTCCAATCAAAAAATAATAAGCAGGAAAGATATCCATCACCTAGAAGGTAATTTGAAACAGATGTGGGCCAATGTAAATGGGAAAATCCACTTTCCTAATAACAGATTTACGAGAGCCATCAAACGCCTTCACAATGATACCACTAGGACGCATCAGCGGACCTTGATATTTAAGCTTTGAAAGGGTACTTTTGGGAATAACATTCCGCACAGAGCCATTATCAATAAGCACGCTGGACAATGCATCATTCTTGCAATTCATGGAAATATGCAAAGCTATGTTGTGATTCCTTCCCTCAGCGGGAAACTCTTCATCACTGAAACTCAACTTATTGCAAGCTGTGATATTTCCAACCACACTATTAAAAGTTTCCAAAGACACATCATAATCGACAAATGCCTGATCTAAAACCTTCATTAGAGACTCTTTATGAGCTGAAGAATTCATCAACAGTGAAATCACCCGGCTGAACCTCCGACTGATAACTGGTATCAAATAGAGTCGCCATCGAACGTCTTTTATCTCACGAGGGAGAAAGGAAAACATCGAGTAAACCTGAGGGGAGAAATCGCGGTCCTATGACCAAGAGATCAAGAGAATCTAGGTAAGGGAGTTAGTTACGCGAGGGGAAGGGATTAGCACCCCACACGCCCGTAGTACTCTACGGTATCCACTTTCTATTTCTAGCTAAAGGGTGTGTTATGTCTATCTATGCTTAATCACTATCATGCATGCAAAAGAAAAGAGAAAATAAGAAACCCCGGGGAAAAGAAGGAAGTATTTACAAAGTTTGCTCGATCGAGCTCCGTGACAAGATGCTTACGTATTCCCGCGTGCAATGGGAAAGTCAGAGCGTCGTAGTTCGGCTCACTTGTTTCGGTGGGTTTTGTGTTTTTTACTTGTGAAAAGGTTTTAAGCACAAAAGATAAGAAAGCGCGCGAAGGCGAAAAGAGTTTGTGTTGGTTGGTTGTTTTTACCTTGAAAAAGGAGTTCGAACCATTATTAAGTGTTTTGTTTTTGAAAGGAAGAGAAAAGCAAGTTTTAGTTTTATTACATGCAACATGCAAAAGAAACTAGCAAAATAAAAGGGAGACTAGCTAAGTGCTACCCTAATGTTGTCATGCAAAGGTTGGACCTATGGTTTAGGATGCAAGGGAATCTTTACCTATGTTGACATGCAAAGGATGTGGGTCCTAATGTCTAGGCTAGAGAACCTATCCTAACCAAGGGAACCTAGGGAAAGAAACAAACAAACACACATCACAAGTAGAATTTCCCTAAACGGGTCTTTAAGTAAACCAGGGGGGTTCCTGAACATGCTCCAACTACGGAAGCCCCATCATGCATCTATATTCCTACTTCTCATGGCAAAAGAAAGTTGTAAAGCCCTACTTCTCATGATATCTAGGAAAGCTGTAAGAGAATGCGATAAATAGTGTAGAAACTACCGAACGGATATAGAATCCGAAGAGCACTGCAAGCTATGGAAAGAATCCGGAAACTTCAAGTACTACAGCTATGCAATAAGAGTAAACCGGTGAGAATTGTTCAAAGCATCAAAGCAAGCGGAAAACGTGTCGGTACGCATCCGAAGCAACAATGCCTACGAGAACGAGATTAGAGCAAACAAAACAAGATAGGAAGGGTGTACTCGTAGGTGTACAAGCTCAAGCAACACCTACAAAAAGGGAGTTAGACCCAAAAAGCAAGTAGAAGAAAGTGTGCATGTGTATGCGAACATCGGAGAAATGTGCCGTATGTATGTGCGACACAAGCCCCTGCATGAAACAGAGCACAAACAGTAGCTAGGCATGGCTAGAGCATCTAATGTTTGCCATTAGAATCGAGAAAAAAAATGTATCAATCGCTAAGCGCTATAGCCGAGCGACCAACCAGGCTAAGGCTTAGCATACCATGGACCGCGCTAAGCGCGACCTGCAAAACAAAAAGTCAGAATGTTTGGCGTTTAGCGCGCTCCTGGTGGCGCTAAGCGCGACCTACAACCTGCAAAAAATGTCATTCTTGGCCTGGACCACCTGTTCATGATGTTCTTGTGCCAAAATTCGATCCATATAGTTAGGCCTCAGTCCCATTAGCAAATAAAGATCGAATGAACATGTGAGGAATGCAAATCGAATGATAAAACCAATGTTCATTGATGCATGGACATGCGAGGAATGTGAATCGAATGATAAAACCAATATTCATTGATGCATGAACATGCGAGAAATGCAAATCGAACGATAAAACCAATGTTCATAGATCCATGAACATGCAAGGAATGCAAATCAAACGATAAAACCAATGTTCATAGATGCATGAACATGCAAGGAATGCAAATCGAACGATAAAACCAATATTCATTGATGCATGAACATGCGAGGAATGCAAATCGAACGATAAAACCAATGTTCATAGATGCATGAACATGCGAGGAATGCAAATCGAACGATAAAACCAATGTTCATAGATGCATGAACATGCGAGGAATGCAAATCGAACGATAAAACCAATGTTCATAGATGCATGAACATGCAAGGAATGAAAATCGAACGATAAAACCAATATTCATTGATGCATGAACATGAGAGGAATGCAAATCGAACGATAAAACCAATGTTCATAGATGCATGAACATGCGAGGAATGCAAATCGAACAATAAAACCAATGTTCATAGATGCATGAACATGCAAGGAATGCAAATCGAATGATAAAACCAATGTTCATAGATGCATGAACATGCAAGGAATGCAAATCGAATGATAAAACCAATATTCATTGATGCTTGAACATGCGAGGAATGCAAATCAAACGATAAAACAAATGTTCATTTGCAAAGTAAAGAATGCGTGAACATGCCAAGGATGCGAGTTACAATAACAATCCTAATGCTCATTTGCAAAGTAAAGAATGCATGAACATGCCAAGGATGAGAGTTACAATAACAATCCTAATGCTCATTTTCAAAGTAAAGAATGCATGAACATGCCAAGGATGCAAGTTACGATAACAATCCTAATGCTCATGTGTAAGGCAATGCAAACTAGTCATGATATCTAGAAGTTTTCCTTCAACTCTAAGTCATTCATTAACACAAACACTTGGAATACATATGCAATGAATCTATGTTCAATGCATGATGTGCTTAATGATCGAGATATTTGGATGTCTACATGTCGAATGCGAGCTATGCCTCAAATCATCACGTATTGATGCAATTGAATCAAAGTAAATGCTCTCTAATACTTAAGCATGTGATAGATGATGCAAAATGTGTGAATTTATGGCTAATGTGCAGGGGAATACAAATGCATAAGGATATATGCATGCTGAAATTCCTGGCAGCAGATACTTGATGTCACAGAGAATGTTATGACACGATGTCGACCTCGCTTTGACAATTCACGTAAATATAAGCGATAAATAACACAATAAATTGTTCACCAGTTCGGTTCTAACAAACCTACGTGCGGAGGCTACCAAGGGAGGAAATTCACTATTAGTAGTATCAATTCGAGTTAAACTCGCCGTTTACAACTCCTCACTTAATCCCTACCCAATGACACTTCAACCTAAGTCCTACTTAGATGAGTTCCTACTCACTCCCCTCAATCACCGATGATATCAACCTATTGACTAATTGAATTGTGAAGACACACTTCAATAAAATATCTTGATCTTGCTTCAAAGCTTCAATCAAGAGACAAACACTCGTGCTTTAAAGCTTTGAGTGATAAACTACCCTTACAACAAATCCTAGTCCAATGCACTTATCAATTGATAGTTGCTTGGCTCACAAGAGAAACTAGAATTACACAATACCAACAGTTACTAACCTTAACGGTACACAAACAAAAGCCTTCAATGTCTTCAATGGAATCCAGAGGCGTGGCTTTAGAGTAAGGGTTGATTTCTTTATATAGAAGCAGTCCTGAATCTTCAGTTTTGGGCTTCCATAAAGATAGCTAGGGTTTACTTAATTCTCTCCTAAAAACATGGTTTGTTCAACAACCAATTTAGGTTTAATTAAGATTAACCTAGCAGCCACGTGAGCATGCTTTCTAATAACAGAAAAACATAAATAAAATGCTCAACAAACTTCCGAAAATCTCGGGAAAAAGCGATTCGAGCAGAATGTCACGAATGTCATAACATCATTATGACATCGACTATTTTTGCAATTTCCGCCTGACTTTAGCTTCCTTCGAAATGTACTTTTACCATCCTTGTCCAGTAGGATTTATCTTCAATCTCTGAATGTCATGACATCTATCAAGACATTTCTAAAGCCTAGTTTTACCAAAATTGATGCCAACTTAAAACACTAACAAACTCCCCCTTTGGCACATTTTTGGCTAAAACTACTAGACCTATCAGAGTACAAAATGCAGCAGAAGACTAACAACCTAGTTCTAAGTTTTCCTAAGCTTCCCTAAGCTTCAAGTAACTAGAACTAAGAGAAGATAAATTCTACCCATACACATGTCCCAACATTCTCCCATAGTTGCCCCAAATACAATTGCCCATAAACAAAATTTAAACAAACAGGCCATAAAATTTTAGGCCATACAATCCCCCCATACAGTTTCCCAAACATTAATACTTCCCACAGTTTCTTCTCCCCTTTTAGCCATAAAGGGCCAAAGGAAACAATACAATTGCCCCAAACAATGAACATAAAGGAGTATCGGAAGGAAAGCATAAATATTCAAGGGTTACATATCATCAACACAATTCCATCCAACATACTGATTGGAAACAACGGACAAGAAGGAAAATTTGATGAATAAAAACCAAGTAACAACAGCAATCGGGCACATAAAGACTAGCAACACTCGGTGCTCTCTTCTCTGAAGCATGGAAGGAAGCTTCTTGAGATCCTTCTTTAGCGGTTGCTTGATCAAGCATCAAGATCCCCATCACATCCATCTTTTCACCATATGGCTCATCGAATCCTTTCTTCCTCAACCTCGTGTCTTCTTCTTTTCAAGAGTAGAGATCGAGCTTCAAGGTGCTTCCTTGCTTCAAGTTCCCTACAGGTCTCCTTTAGCACGCTATGACATACTTCCGAGAATTGGCTTTGACATTTGATGTCTCAGCTGATGTCATGACAATGTCAGGAACATGCTTCCCTTGAAATAGCTTGTAGTGGAAGCCAAGGGCAGGAACTCTTTTGCAGACTGTATCTCTATTTCCCAGAATGTCAGGGTATTGATCAGTTATAATACCACACAAGAGAGATGGAAATGCTATTGGTCCCTTAATTGCATAGCTCTCAGCATGTTTAAGGGTTTGCTCGAAGATATAAGTGCCATAGTCAAACTTTGTTTTAGTGCCAACAACATAGATAAATCTGCCCAGACCAATGGAGATGGTGGACTTGTGATTTGTGGGAACCCAGTTGGCTGCACCTATCTTGTGCAAGATGGCAAATTTGACACTTAACTTGCTAGCGATAAACTTTCCCTTCACAGCGATGTTTTACTTGCTTGGCGATTGTTTGGCATACTTTATTATCGGTCTCTTCTAGCTCAGGTTGAGCATTATCTGATCTTCCCAAATAAGTGTTGATTATACTTGGGGAAAACTTTACTTTTCTTCCTCTCACATACACACTGAAGTCTTCGATCTCCCATCAAGACGATCAATTGTCGTTCACAATGAACTCTTTCACCAAAGCATCATAACAATTAGAAAACTTGACCACAGTTTTCATCATTGACTTCCTTGATTAGCTCCATAACATCTTTGCATTCAAGGGCACTATTGTTCAATTCTCTTTCTAGAGAAATTCTTTTCGAGACACACATACTTCCACTGCTAGCACTCGGGTGGTGGAAGGAAATGTTGTCAATTGCCACTTCAGGGACAATAGGCAATTTCCCAAGAGACAGCCTCTTTCTTGAGTGAATGTCAGAGACATTCTCTGTAGCATCAAGGTCAGAATCATCATGTTCTGATGGCTCAGGTGCCTTCCTCTTCTTCACCATTGAGGTGCTCTTTGCCTTAGATGAACCACCTGTACTCTTCATCTTATTCTTCCCTTTGGAGGTTTTAGCCTTCTCTTTACCAGTTTCATCAACAGTCTTGTTCCCAGCCTTAGGAGACTTATGAGAAGCTGTAGAAACCTTCTCCTGAACAGGGCTTTGAGCAGCACTTTTCTTCCCTTTCCTAGTCATTACCCTTCTAGCAATGCTGGGATTAACCTTGGCTATGAGGTCATTATCAGAGAAGTCCTCATCTAGGTTGATGACGTGAGACACCATATTTTGATTGGTGTTCTTCTCAGGAGAATCTTCAAGAATGCCATCAGATATGTTGTCAGTAGAGGCAGCAGGAGCTTTATCAGAACCACTATGATCTGAAGATTTCTCAAGAACCTCATCAGAAATCTCATTCACATTTTCAGCAGGAGATTCTTTATCATCGTTACATCCTTCAGGAGCTGGATCAGGAGGATTTACATCATTTTTTATAGGGGAATCAACATCATCACCAGATGTCTTGACATTCTCATTGACATCTGGATCAACTGCTAAGCTAGGGCTAGCAGACTTATGATTCAGGGGAACTGAAACCCCAGGCACAGACCTATTCTCATTTAGGATATCAGACACTATCCTAGCTATAGCCTCATGCACTGACCTAGTCCCAGGAGAGGAGGATGATGGAATAGAAGTCTTACCAGAAGGGGATGCCTGTGCCCTTCTTGCATTTCTTGTGCGTAGCTTCTTGACTCTTTCTGGGTCAGTTGCCAGGGTACGCAGTGGAGTAACTGTTAATGCTTCAGCTTGCATGGTTTCAGTTTTTGACCTAACTTCATTCATGGAAGGAGATGAAGATCCTGATTGTTGAGATGATGAGGAGGATGAAGACATTTTTCGCTGATGGTTGTTGTGGGAGTGAGAGCGAAATTGGCAAGGGGATTCAGAGTTTCTTTTAGAAGAAGTAAAGGGGATGCTACTTTCAAATGGAGAAACTCTTATATATGGATGTCTCTTCCTATTCTTGGACTTTTTAAAATGAGGATGAAAATACCTAAATGGCCCACTTATAAGTAATTGAAATACACAATCCCTTTCATCCCTTGCTGTTACCCTAGTTAATTGCTACAATTCCTCATATTGACACATACCCAATTTGTCCCTTAAGGTCTTAAATTGACTGGCCTCAGGTGCAATGTCACAGTTCAATGTCATGACATCCTGTATGACATTGTACTCAATCAGTATCTGCTTCATCGGATCATCTTATAGCAATTGCTATCAGCTGCTATGTGTTCAGCTCTAGCATTGTATAGGAACACACAGTTTTGTTTCTTGCTGATCCAAGAAATAAGATTGCTTCTCAAGGGGACACATCCAACAGAAATCCTTTTACACAAGCTTTGATCAACTCCTTTTCCACTTGTTCTTTTGGACACCTTCAAAAGAGGAAGGGTGATAGTCCTAGTGTGGCTGTCATTCTTCATTCCAAGCTTCTTGACACAATTCTTTGCACACTTGTTCTGTGAAAGAGGTGTTGAGTCATCCATCATTGTGTCTGAGACTTCTTCAGATACCAAGTGATTACCATGGATTGAAGTCACCATGCTATTTCCTCCTTTGACAATGAGGATTTCATCCAATACTTTTCTCCTGCAACATTTCACAGTAAGACACTTGGTCAACCTTTCATGCCAGAACCTAGTGCTTTGCTTTAGTACTTCAGGAGTGATCAAATGTTTGGACATTGAGTGTGACATACGATTTCTGTCCCGACAATTACCACATTTTCCCTTTTCCCATGTGAATTCTTGGTAATCTTGACTCCCTCTATGGGCCGATCCTTCCCATCCCTCCGAGGTGTGGTGATCGGTTTCTTTTTCCAACTTCACTTTCTCTTCATCTTTGTGCTGAGCACATAGATGGCGAGTGGGTTCTCGATTCCCACAAGTAGCGTTGTCCTTTGATCGACTCCTCTCATAATCACCGCTTGTTCATCATTAATCACAAGACATTCAGTCTTAGTAAAGTTGACTATGAATCCCATATCACATAGCTGACTTATGCTAATGAGATTTGCAGTCAAACCTTTTACCAGCAGTACTCCATTCAGGTTTGGAACTCCAGACCAGTTTGAGTTTCCAACACCTTTGATTTCTCCTTTAGCTCCATCCCCAAAGGTAACAAGGCTGATAGAATGAGGCTTAACATCATTGAGAAGATTTTTGTCTCGGTATATGCTTGGAACACCCGTCAAAGTACCAATCTTCCTTGGAAGGTACTCTAAGAAGACGTGCTATCGGTGTAGTCTTCTTCTTCTTCCACTTGTGAGAGTGTGATGCCTTGTTGGACTTGGGTTTCACATAAGGAACTTGATTAGGATACCCATGTAGCCTATAGCAGGTGGACTTTATGTGGCCAAACCTTCCACAATAATAACATCTCCATCTTTGAAACTTTTGGATCAGGTTTCTATGATTTTGATGTTGAATCCAATGTTGTGACATCTGCTTTGACATTGGTTCATTAGGTCATTCTTCCTTTTGTTATAGACAAACTTCTTAGTCTTCATATACCACTGGCGGACACATTCCTTTGGCTTGTGATATGACATCTTCTTTGTCATTGACTTCCCAGGTTTGTTCCATTCCTGGTTATTTGCAAATCTCTTTGCAGTCACATAGCCTGAGCCAGACACATTTCCTGTTTTGGGTTGTGACACCTGCTTTGACATTGTTTTCCTATGTCTCTTCTTCTTAATGTCACCACGGTTGCTTTTCACCACATATCCTAGACCATGCTTATTTCCGCATTCTGTCCAGTGAAGAATTTCTTCCAACTTATCGATCAGATGTCAACATTTTGTGAGACTTAGACATCGATCAAGTTTGGAATTCACATAACAATATCACTATTGAGGTGATTTATAGTGGTTGTGTTTTCCTCTTTCTCCTTCAACTTCACATTCTCGACTTCCAACTTCTCAATCGACTTTTACGCTCCTCATTTCTTGACATGCTTCACCATTTTTTATACACAGCTTCCTGTAGTTTTCAGCAAGCTCTTCAAATGTCACTTCCTCATCACTAGAATCCATATCAGAGTTGTACACTCCAGGGAGAGCAGTGACAAGTTTGGCACCTTCTTCCTCAGATTCACTTCACGAATCACCATCGGACAGTGATGACCATTCCTTTCTTTTGTTTCTTTAGAAAGGTGGGACATTCAGCTTTAATATGTCCAAATCCTTCACATTCATGACATTGGACTTTACTGCTTTGACTTCCTTTTTCTTCTGACCTGGATCTTCTGCTGGAGTCATAAGATCTGTTGATGTCAGATGGAATGTCCTTGACATTTGACCTTGACCTTGGATCAATTCTCTTGATGAGCTTGTTGAACTGTCTTCCAAGCATAGCTATGGCTTGGATATCTTCTCTTCATCACCCTTCTTGCACTCCTCTTGAAGATTGGATACAAGGGCTATGCTTTTATTCTTCTTATCAAGATTCTCACCGATTCCCATCTCAAAAGTCATAAGAGATCCAACAAGTTCTTCAACCTTCAAGTTCGATGTCCTGTGCCTCCTCTATTGCGATTACTTTCATTGCAAATCTCTTAGGCAAGGATCCGAGAATTTTCCTTACCACTTCTCCTCGACATCTTTTCACCCAGGCTCCGAGGTGTTGGCTATCTCAAGATATTCATGTGGAACTCATGAATAGTCTCATCTTCTTTCATCTTCAAATTTTCAAATGGTAGTGAGCATCGGAGTCTTGACATCTTCACCTTGGATGTCCCTCATGAGTAGTTTTGAGGGTGTCCCACATCCTTGGCCAGCTCACATTGATGAACCTGAAGATATTTGTCAATACCATTAAATAAAGCATTCATGCTTTAGAATTCCCAGCAAGCTCCTCTTCCTCTTTGCTCCATTCTTCCTCGGGTTTCAAGGCGGTAGTCCCATCTTTCTCAACCTTGGTTGGATGTTTCCATCCTTTATCGGCTCTCAAGCCTTGATATCTCTTGATCTTAAGAAGGCAACCATACGTGGCTTCCAAGACTCATAATTAGACCCATCGAATAGGTGGTCTACCTCCAAATCTGCTTCTTTATCCATTATGCGAAACTATTATCCTAGATCTCACCCGAAATAACAAGCGGTGCCGCTCGATGCCAATTGAAATTCGGCAGCGAGATACTTGATGTCACAGAATGTTATGACACGATTCGACTGCTTTGACAATTCACAATAAATATAAGCGATAAATAACACAATAAATTGTTCACCCGTTCGGTTCTAACAAACCTACGTGGAGGCTACCAAGCCGGGAGGAAATTCACTATTAGTAGTATCAATTGAGTTAAACTCCGTTTACAACTCCTCACTTAATCCCTACCCAATGACACTTCAACCTAAGTCCTACTTAGATCTGAGTTCCTACTCACTCCCCCTCAATCACCGCAGTGATATCAACCTATTGACTAATTGAATTGTGAAGACACACTTCAATAAAATATCTTGATCTTGCTTCAAAGCTTCAATCAAGAGACAAACACTCGTGCTTTAAAGCTTTGAGTGATAAACTACCCTTACAACAAATCCTAGTCCAATGCACTTATCAATTGATAGTTGCTTGGCTCACAAGAGAAACTAGAATTACACAATACCAACTGTTACTAACCTTAACAGTACACAAACAAAAGCCTTCAATGTCTTCAATGGAATCCAGAGGCGTGGCTTTAGAGTAAGGGTTGATTTCTTTATATAGAAGCAGTCCTGAATCTTCAGTTTTGGGCTTCCATAAAGATAGCTAGGGTTTACTTAATTCTCTCCTAAAAACATGGTTTGTTCAACAACCAATTTAGGTTTAATTAAGATTAACCTAGCAGCCACGTGAGCATGCTTTCTAATAACAGAAAAACATAAATAAAATGCTCAACAAACTTCCTGAAAAATCTCAGGAAAAAGCGATTACTGAGCAGAATGTCACGTTGAATGTCATAACATGTTATGACATCGGTATTTTTCTCAGAATTTCCTGACTTTAGCTTCCCATTACGGTACTTTTACCATCCTTGTCCAGTAGGATTTATCTTCAATCTCTGAATGTCATGACATCTATCAAGACATTTCTAAAGCCTAGTTTTACCAAAATTGATGCCAACTTAAAACACTAACACATGCTATGTACAAAATCCTCACTCCGACATGAATAAGGCGGCAAAATCCAATTCAAATCAAAAAATTCAAGAGGACAAGTTCAAAATCCAGAATCTACATTGAATTTACATGCAATTTTAGTATTCAATTTTAAGAAAAGCTGAAAGTTAGAAACAGCTTATAATAAGTGCTTATTTGAACCTAACACTTACTTGAACTTGAAGTTTGAGTCAAATTGATGACGAATTCCTTGTGTTCTTCAAAGAAAATACCGAATCAATGATGAATTGATGATAATCTTCAGAATTATCCTTGAATTCTTGAAGAAAACTTGAAGTCTTCAATGGATAATTGAAGAAGAAAAAGGAGAAATCCTTGAATCTTGCAATTAGGGGGAAAATCAAGATGAAGTCGTTCCTTCCATGTCAAATGAGTGCAGAAGGAGTAGGTGAGGATCCTGATTGAATAGAGAGATGCTGCAAAGAAGAAAACTAGAAATCGCAGGGCGGCTTAGCGCGGGCAGCGCGCTTAGCGCGGTTTGTGGCTGAAGCAAGTGCTGGACGGAGGTCCAGTGGCGGCCTGTGGTGGTTGCTTAGAGGGAAAGTTGTAATGTGAACTTTTTCTGAATTTTTGCTTTTGTGTGTTGAGAGGATTAAAGTGTGATTGGTGATGAGAATTAAGTAAATGTTGGTCCCCCCTTTTGATTTGTGATGATAAAATCTATTTATAATTTCTAGGAATTGGGCCTAAGAACCATAATCAAGCCTAAATCATGATTGTCCAAATAATTTTCGTAATTAACTCAAAACAGCCAAATCTGTGCGGAATTTGGAGTTGGAGCGTAAACAAAAAGTGTCCGGAATGCGATTTTGCATACATAAATCAAAATCCCGACTTGATCCAGTGAACGGTCAAGGAAATAAGAATTTTCGAAGTTTTCGCGCCAATTTTGGACCACTGACACATGCAGAATTTTATTTGCTCCCTTTGGAGAAAATGCCTCGAACGAGGATCTTCTGATCGAAATTTGCAAGTGAGTGTTTGTGAGATAAATGAAGCTAACAAAATTTATGAACTTTTGGCACTGGTCCCATCTTGTTTCGATGAAAATCGAATGAGATATGACTCTTCGAAGCTCATGTATCAGATGAAAATTGCTTAGCTCAGCTCAAAAACCGTCCTCGAAGAACAAAATTATGGTACTGATTGGTGAAGAACCAGCTCCTGAATTTCAAATGAAAGTTGTAAAGGATTTTGATACGGAATTTTAGAAATCGGTCCTGCTCAATTCTGAGTTTCCAGCTAAGATATAAAAGCATTTTAGTGAGCCAAAACGCGCGGTTCAGCACTAAAATTCAGCATGATCCACTGGGAAAATCGTCTCTTTGAGGGCCTTCCTCACAAAACCTGCTCTCGGCCTTCAAACGACAATTGTAGGAAATCATGAGAGGGAGCTGCTTGTCAAAAATCAACAGAAAATACCCAAGGAGATGAGAGATACGCTTTCGGGAGTACCCGAGACGCGCTGTAACCCGAAATCCTGCCTTATTAAGAAAAGGCGAGTAAACTCTTTTAGGTTATCATTCGGGATACCTTGAGCATGGTAACCTCATGATGAATGCTATGCATGCTAATACGTGTAATGTTTATGCAATCGGATTATAAGCCAAAAATGCGGAAAAGGAAGAGGGTAAATTTTGGGGTACAACAGCTGCCCCTATTCAATCATCTACGAGCTTGAGAGCAAGGTCGGGGTCTGCCTTCTGGCGACAAGCGTGAGGTGATTGAATACCAAAATGGACTCGAAAATTTACGCTCTAGATCAAAATCCTTACCGGGAAGAAAAATGTTGTGCCAGAGTTTAATTGGGTCACAACAAGAAGCACAGAATAAACGTTGAATTCTGCGAAGACAAGTACCGGTGTATTCTTGACTGTTGTACCCCAAAATTTACCCTCATTTTTCTCGTATTTCTGGCTTATAATTCGATTGCATAAACATACATGTAGTCGCATACATAGCATTGATCATGAGGTTATCTAGCTCAAGGTATTCCAAGTGGCAAAACAAACAAAAAGAATCAAGTTCTGCATGTGTCTATGGTCTAAAAATGGTGCTGAAACTTCAAAAATTCTTATTTTCTCGGTCGTTTTCCTGATTTTGTTGAAAGTTGGGTTCATGTAAGCAAAATCGCACTCCAGTAACTTTTTGTTTAGAGTCCGACTTCAAATTCCGCACGAATTTGGCTATTTTGGATTAATTATGAAAATTATCCAGATAATCATAATTTGGGCTTGATTATGGATCCAAAGCTATAAATGCATTTTGCCTTCACAAAAAGAGAAGGGGGAATCATTTTGTCAAATTTTGACCACAACTCACTTCAACATTCTCTCTCAACCAAAAAGCCAAAAAGTTCAAACTGCAACATTCCCTCCAAGCAACCACCACAGGCCGCCACCGGACCTCTGCACACAACTGCCACTACCGCAGACCGCACTAAGCGCGCCTCTCACGCTAAGCGCGCTCTGCGATTTTTGGTTTTCTTCTTCACAACATCTCTCTATTCAATCTATATCATCCTCTCCTCCTTCTGTGCGGGATTGACATGGAAGGAACGGTTTCATCTTGATTTCCTCTCCAATTTCTAGATTCAAGGTTTTCTCCTTCATCTTCCCCAATCCTCCATTGAAGACCTCAAGCTTTCTTCAAGGATTCAAGGTTGATTCCAAAGATTATCAACAATTCGGTACTGATTTGGTATTTTCTTTGAAGAGCTCAAGGAATCCCTCTTCAATTTGGCTCAAACTTCAAGTTCAAGTAAGTGTTAGGTTCAAATAATCACTTATTTTAAGCTGTTTTGAACTTTCAGCTTTTCTTGAAATTGAATAATGGAATTGCATGCAAATTCAATGTAGATTCTGAATCTAGAACTTGTACTCTTGAATTCCTTGATTTGAATTGGATTTTGCCGCCTCATTCGCGTCGGAGTGAGGATTTTGTACATAGCATGCATGTAACTTTATGCATTTGTGTTTCCCCCGCACATAAGCCGCAAATTCATGCACATTGCATCATCCACCACATGCTCATGCATTAGGGAACATTTAGCTTGATTTGTTTGCATCGATTCATGGTGACTTGAAGTGTAATTTACTTTTAATATGTAGATATCCAAGCATTTCGTTCATTATGCTCCGCAAGCATTGTACATAGTTCATGCATACGCGTTCCAAGTGTTCGTGTTAATGTGGCAATTAGGATTTGACATGATGATTCCTCACTTCTCCATGACATGCCTTTCTTGCATCGGTATTTTTCATGTAGAACATTATGTTGTCGACACGACTTGCATTGCAATCATGTTCATGCGTTGGCCTTCGCCATACATACATTGGATTATTTGATCACTTGCATTCCATACGTGTTCATTCCTAGCATTGCACATAAACATCGAAACTCCGGTTTCACATTATACTCCTAGCACATTCATGCATAACCATACATGTGAGAATATTAGGATTGTTGATTTGCATTCCATCTATGTTCATGCATAACATTGCATACATGAGCATAGGAACCATTGATTCACCACTTGCTTTCCATATATGTTCATGCATAACATTGCATACATGAGCATGGGAACCATTGATTCACGACTTGCATTCCATATATGTTCATGTATAACATTGCACATGAGCATCAGCATTATCGTTCCACCGTTAGTCTTCCACACATGTCCATGCATAACATTGCATACATGAGCGTTAGAATAATTGTCTAACTGTATGGATCAACTTTTTGGCATGAGAGCTTCATGGACAGGTGATCTGATTCAAAAAAAGCTTTTCTGCAGGTTACAGATCGCGTTTAGCGCGGTCCAGAGCGCGCTAAGCGCCAAATTGTCATACCCCAAAATTTTCCCTCCATCATCTCAAGACATTTCATACCTCCATACTCAAGGATTCTTCAAGGGTTGATCAGACAAACCCTCTCCTAGACAATCAACCCAAACTAGGGTTTGGTGTTTCCCAGCTCCAGATGGATTTCCAACATCTCCAATGGCCTTCATGCCTCCTCATATGCTTCAAAGATTCTCCATGTCAAGTTTCAAGCCTCACAAGTCAAGTTTCCTCAGACAATTGCTCAGATGGTTGAAAATCAGTTGTATTGGACAAAAAGTCAACTGTGGTCAACATACAGTCAAACTTCATGATTTTTGGTAAACATCCTCATTTGAAGTTACATTCATCATTTGATCAAGGGTTGATCATGATTCATCAAGAAAACTCAAGATTTGCTCAAAGGTCAAACTTTCTAAATTAGGGTTTCTTAGTGAAAAGTCAGCCAAACTTTGACTGGGCATAACTTCTTCATACTTTCTCAGAAATTTTTCCACCACCTCTTGTTTTGAAGGAAATTCAATTCTGTACAACTTCATGTCTCACAAGAATGTTCAAAAAGTGCTTCATTTGGAAGGTATGGATCAAAACATTACAGGTCCTTTTCAAAGTCAACATTTTGTTTTGAAGATATATTGAGCATGGAAACTCCAATTGAGATGAAACCAAAGAGGTTGGTTAGAGGACTCTTAGAGATTTCCAAAAAGTCCAAGAAAACTCAAAAATGTGGAAAATTGAGCAAGATACACCATTCACAAGTTGAGCAATTTTGGACAATTGCACAAAAGGAGATATTGGTCAAAATGCAAAATTTTCCAAATGGGCCTATAATCTTTTGATCCAAACTTGTTCATGACATTATTTGTGACCCATAAAAGCTTGGCCATGGCAATTTTCTATTTTATTAATTTATTTTTGAATTTTAAACCATTTAATTCAAAATTAAATTATATAAAATATGAAAATAAGATATTTTTTCAAGAGGAGTGATTTTATATCATACTTGAGGTCCAAGGAAGCCCATCATACATATCAATTTCGTGCTTGATCATCCATTTAAGAGAAAATCAAATTTCTTTCAAAAATTTGATTTTATTTGAAAATCATTCAATGCATTCAAAACCAAATCTTTTTTCCTTGTTTTTTCTCTCCTACTTCACTCTATAAATAGTCAGCATTACACACAGCAAGAGACACGAAACCCTAGCCCTTACAACAACCCTTATTTTGCCAAATTTTTTCAAGAAGTTGGAAAAATCGAATTTTGTTTTGCAGCCTCTTTCAACCATCCAAACGTGTTCAGGGGGTAAGATTGAGTAAGGATGCATCATTGTTATTGATCAAAGCAAGCAAAATCGTGCCATATACATGCATACATATTCAATTCTTTTTTGATTTTGCACTTTTATTATCTGCCAGTTTCGATTGATTCTAATGCCTTTATTGTGTTCATGAGACTCCATATACATGATCTGGGAAATCGTTAGCAAGCTTGAACGTCCAAATCGCAGGTTGCCATGTTTAGGGTTTCTCAAGCTGTTCTCTTCGAACCGGCTTGTACAGGCCGATTCAATCGAAACTGACATCACCATTGGACTCGGAAGGGTCGATTTAGGGGGATAAGGTCCCCCTATCCCGTTTATTGCTCGTGTTTTGCAGGTTCAGGGTTTGAGATCGTCGGAGAAGACGACCGGAGCTAGGGCTCCGGCGTCGTTGACTTCATTTGGACCGGCGAGGGATTGTGTGGCACGATGGCGTTCTCTGATTCGCTCCTTCGTAAGTTGACTGGGTCCAGCTTGCTGACTGTGTTCGAATCCAAATCAGGGACACGTGTACACTTAAAACCAATTGCTTTTGTTTTCTCAAACACCAAGTGTCAAGTGGCCCAGTGGTTAAGGCGCAGGCTGTGCAAAGATACTCCTTCTGGTCACGAGTTCGAGCCCCATCAGGACCAGTTTTGTTTCTCTTTTTACAAACTTAACACTTTTTTCAATTATTTTCATATTTTCTTTTTATTTAATATTTACATTCATTTTAATTTATTTCAACAATTTTTTATCATGCATTAAAAACATCAAAAAATATTTTCTTTTTTGCATTATTTCCAGAAAATGTTTATTTAATTTATAAAAATAAAATATTATTTTTGCATGCATATTTAATTTAATTGTTAATTTATCATTTAAATCACTTTTAATTGATTTTTAATTATTAAATTAACTCCAAAAAATCCCAAAAAATTATTTTAGCATATTAATGTTGTTTCTAGCATAAGATATTTTTCTCATTTAAAAATTATCATTTTTGCTAACATTTTCCTCTTATTCGATTTCCTCGTATTTTCCGATTTCTCATCTTTTCACAGGTTATCTCGTTTCGGACGATTTCTTTTTATCGTTTTCTTTTTTCAAATTATGTAATTGCTTATGGGATGTAATATCTTAATTAGGGATTTTATTTTCCGTATCTTAAATTATGTATCTGCCCCAAAGCCATGTAATAGCGTATGATTTATCTTTCCGCACCTTTATATTTCCGCAATTTAATTTCCGCACCTTATAAACTGCTAGTAATTAGGCGTGTATGGCAAGATAAAATTGAACATAGCTCACTCTAATCTTCAACATAACATGAATCTGAAATCAACACACTTTTTTCACACATGCACCCCTTAGGGTAATTCTCTCTCGTTGCCTTTACGAATACAAATGGTCATGTCCCTCGAACGTAGAGGTATTCTAGCACCATTGCCTTCAAAACATATCATCATAGTCCCTTCGATACAAAGATCATAAGACCCACGATGTCGCCTCCGAATACATGATCTTGACCCTCGATTGTCGCCTACGAAAAATGATGATAGTCCCTTCGAATATGCTAGGATACTTCCTACAAGTTGCCTTCTATGACCATACGATGTCCCTTCGAATGTCCCGTTTACATCCAACAAATAAGGTTACCTACCAACTAATGGTATGGATAGCACTATTCTAAAGGAACGTAAAATAACACGAAAACGACCAATTCTGAGTAGGTAATAAGACTTTTAGTTGCTTGCTCTGTCAAAATACTTTTCACACCTCACACTTTTGTCAAAGTTCAAACTCTTTTCAAAAACGAAACATTTCCGGACACTTTGTATACATTGCTACATGAATCATTACAAAGTCAAAGCGAAATGCCTTTTCAAAACATTTTTTTGTCAAACACACAGAAAGCACAATTTTAAAGTGATCTAAGAGCAACTAAGAGCCCGTAGATAACTACGGATGGAAAGGGGTGCTAATACCTTCCCTTTTCATAACCTTCTCCCTTACTCAGAATCTAACGAAGGTCTTTTCCTATTCTTTTCACCTTACCTTAATTGGATAAAAGAAAATTCGGTGGCGAGTCTTGCTATCCGCACATTTGCGATACAAAAATCCTACAAAGTCAATTCACCGTGTTACAGAACTGGCGACTCTGCCGGGGAGACACCCTAAAAAGAGAGAATGCCTTAAGGATTTCTAGATCACCTTTATTGCTTTTTGTTTGACTTGCTTGCTTTATCTTTAAGGGTTGCTTGGGTATTATATTGTTGGGGGATCCTACACCGGATCGGGTTTCCTTTAGGTAAGTAGCAATAAATCGTCGCGACCGTTAGGCGATATCGAAGCGGTCAACATGATGGCTACGTTAGTGTGACACTTTGGATGTCCTGATACTCTTCATTCCCAAGTTGAGGATAGTATTTGGCTTCTGCATGGTGTCATCAAGCACTAACTAAACTTTTAGAACCTTAATTGACCCATCTTGGCCATTAGAAGGTAGTGAGATGGCCGGCTTTGGTGCAGACTAAGGTTGGTTGATACTCGATGCTACGCTCATTGAGATCAGACTTTTGGGATATTTTCGGTCGACCACTTGGTAGTCGTATTGAAATAAACGCCTACGAGAAAGATCAATGATGTGAGATTCCTAGAACCCGGTTACTATTATAGGACAGGATGAACCAACTCGAACTTTTGGTGGGGTAATCACCTATACCTCATGCAAGCCTTAAACCTAGGCTCATTGTGTGAATTGTTTGTGTGTGCTAAACATGACATCATGACATCATCGTATTGCATATCATATCTAACTATTTCAAGGACCTAGGGATTTATCTTTGCTCTGTTTTGTAGGGAATTATGGCTTCTAGAAAGACTATCCGAATCATCTTCATGGGTATACCTTCTCAGCTCAAAGAATTGGTTTCAGAGATTCCCGATCATGCCCAGTTCATCAAAAGACATGGTTATCTACTTGACTTGGTTATCTCTGGTTTTGAAGAAGATATGATGTATGTCCTATTCCAGTTCTTTGATCTGAAACACCATTGCTTTACATTCCCAGACTATCAGTTGGTTCCTACCTTGGAAGAGTTCTCTAAGCTACTTGGGATACCTATTCTTGACCAAATGCCATTCACCGGTTTGGAAAAGGTTCCTAGGTATGAAGACATTGCATCGGCCTTACATTTTAAGCGCTCAGACATCAAAGCCAATTGGGAAACCAGAAGTGGAGTTAAGGGTTTACTTGCCAAGTTCCTAATTAAGAAAGCCCGAGAATTCCTCAAAGTTATGAGTTTCCATGCATTCGAAGACATTGTGGCCTTGCTAATCTATGGTTTGGTTCTATTCCCTAACTCGGATCAATTCATAGATGTCAACGCCATCAAGTTGTTTCTTACCCGTAATCCTGTGCCTACTTTACATGGAGACATCCTACATTCTCTCCACACTCGTACTATCAAAAGACAAGGAACTCTCATGTGTTGCATACCGTTACTTTCCAAGTGGTTTATTTCGCACCTTCCTCCATCAGTTTTGAAGAATGAACAAAGGATGAAGTGGTCTCAAAGGTTTATGTCACTTTCTCATTCAGATATTCGTTGGAATCTTTTCTCTCAAAAGGATTTCACTTTCATCGAGCATTGTGGAGAATTCCCTAATGTACCACTACTTGGTATAAGGGGAGGTATTACTTACAACCCTTCTCTAGCTCTACGTCAGTTTGGTTTTGCCCGAAGAGATGGTCCTCATGATATGCTTCTCCAAGATATTGTGTTCGACTACAATCACGATCTCCAGAATTACCGACGAAGGTTTATACACGTTTGGGGCATGGTAAAGAAGACTGATACCAAGACTTTGGGGCACCAAGAACTCCATTCCCTGGGAACCTTACCTCAAATGGGTGAGAGCTCGAGCTCAAAACCTCATGATGCCATTCACGCCTGTTTTACCAGTAATTATGGAACCTGTTGCTATAGGTGACGAATCCTATACTGTTCTCCATCCTGACATGCCTACTGATTTTGAAGACTTGAAGAGATATTGGATTCAGCTTAAAGAAGAAAGGGATACCTTTGAAGCTCAATGTTACGCAAGCGAGAAGAAAGTGCTAGAGTTGACCAAGCTACTTCACGAGGAGCGGAACATCAACGCCTACCTCGGCACCAAGAGGAAGCGCCCATGGGAGACTTAGAGCTTTAGAATTTTTGTTCTTTTATTTTTCTGAACTATCTTTTGTACTCAAAAAAAAAAGAAAAAGAAAAAAAAAAGACTAATAAAAGTTTGTTCGTGCTTGTTTAACAAATTTAAATTCCTAAAGGTCCTTGAAAACATTGCATTGCATTCGCATAAACATTGCATATCATGGCATAACATTGCATCACAGGTACATTGAAGATTGGTTTTCTCATTTGCTCGCTATTTATTTTAGCAGAAATGGCTCTTGAACAGTCTGTCAAAGATCTCCAGGCTCAGAATGCTCAGTTCCAACAGATGTTCACCAGTTTGGTCCAAGGCCAAGAAGATCTGAAGAAGCTCATCAACAGAAAGAAGAAGGTTGTTGGTCTTCTCAACATGGGCAGACGCTACAAAGGTGGTCCTAAGAGAGTCAGTCGGATAGAGCTCTCTGAAGGAAGTGTCAAGAATGAGGGGAGTGTCGAGGGTAACGAAGATGACCAGCGAGAACCTAAGAAGGAGGGAGAAGATCGCTCTGACCATAGCCAGTACTCTGATGAAGATGACAAGTACAAGCAACTTGAAGACCGCCTGAATGCTGTGGAAAACCTGAAGATGTCCGGGTTGAATTTCGACGATCTAAGCCTTGTCCCTGGTATGGTGATTCCTCCTAAGTTCAAAGTTCCAACTTTTGCCAAGTATGATGGCATTTCTTGTCCTAAGCTTCATCTGAAGTCCTATGTTCAGAAGATTAATCCCCACACTGATGACAGAAAGTTGTGGATGCACTATTTTCAAGAGAGTTTGTCCGGAACTCAGTTGGAATGGTACTATCAGCTAGAGAATGATCGTATCCGTACTTGGGGTGACTTGGCAGATGCTTTCTACAGACAGTATGAGTACAATGCTGAATTGACACCCACTCGCATGCAACTACAAAGCATGTCTATGGGACGTGATGAGAAGTTCAAGGAGTATGCTCAGAAATGGAGAGATCTAGCAGGCAGAGTTCAGCCACCCTTGTCCAATAGGGAGTTGGTTGATATGTTTATGGGAACACTGACAGGCCCATTCTTCAATCATCTGATTAGAAACTCTTCAGCCGGATTCACCGAGTTGATATTGACAGGCGAGCGTATTGAAACTGGTATCAAAAGTGGGAAGATTCAGATAGAGACATCTTCAAATGCTGCAAAAAGATCTTTTGGTGGTAAGAAGGAAACTAATGTCGTGTATGGTCAGAAAAGCCGAGCCAAGACCGACCGTGCACAATCTGTGGGGGCAGTTGTGATCTCCAATCCTACATCAGCACAACCTCAGCGAGACAACACGCGTAGCCAGAACGCGCCACGAAGACAGTTTACGAAGATCAACATGCCATTGTCGCAAGCCTTGCAACACATGTTGAAAGCAGAGCTGATCAATTTGAGGGATCCTCCTCAAAACATCAACACTTCATCTCCGAGATACAATCCTAATGCTAAGTGTGCTTACCATTCCAATAGCCCTAGACATAACACTGATGACTGTTGGGCTCTGAAGAACAAGATTCAAGATATGATTGAAGCTAAGCAGATTGAGTTTGATCCTCCTGTCGAGACTCCGAATGTGATCAATGCGCCTATGCCTAACCATGACAAGAGTTCCAATGCTGTTGGCGATGATACTTATGTTTTCAACATAGATGACTTGACCATTCCTCTGATGACTGTTAAGAAGAATTTGCTGCAAGCCGGTGTCAACCCAAGATGCCCAGAGAATTGTCGTTGGTGCCCATCTGTACCTGATGGTTGTGCTTGGTTGAGAAGACGTGTTCAGTGCATGATGGATAACCGTGAGATACTATTTCTAAAACCACCTGTGCAGAAGCTGTGTGAAGATATGTCTAAACTGAAGATCGAGGATGTGAATGAAACTGTACCATCTGTGTGGGATACCTTGGGGCATCCAAGTGGAAAGTACGATTACATGGTGAAGTACACTGTTCCTGAGAGCTACCAGATTTCTATTGAATATGTCAAAGCGACCGGATGGGGTGACGATTTCCCAGAAGACTATGCTGATGTTAACACCATAAGAATCTCCTCTGCTGATCCTGTGCCTAGAGTGGCACCTCTCATCATTACTTCTCCCAAACCAGTTCCATATTCCTCTGACAAGGCTATCCCTTGGAATTATGGAGCTGATGTTTACTATCATGGAGTCAAGCAAGACCCTCTGACCATTGAAGATCTTACAGTTGAAACTACCATTCCTAACATTGACAACATCACCAGATCAAGTAAGGTGACCCGAACCGGAAGAGTATTCTCTCTAGATATCTCTCCTCCAAAAGACACCGCGACTCCAGCTCGCATTCCAGCTATTCAATCCCTTCCTCAAGCTAGAGGGAAAGAACCAGTGACTCACCCTGCTCAGCCAGAAGTACCAAAGGAAGTTGCTGAAGACACCTCCAAACAAGAAATGGAGGAGATTCTGAAGATTATCAAGAAGAGTGACTACAATGTCGTGGAACAGTTAGGACAGACTCCGTCCAAGATCTCCATGCTTGCTCTGCTCTTGTGCTCTGAGGCTCATGCTAACGCCTTAGTGAAGTTTCTGAAGAATGCTCACGTACCGCAAGACACTACTACTGACCAGTTTGAAGTTTGTATTGCTAGCCTGGCTGCCAACAATGGCCTAGGCTTCTCTGATGCTGATTTGACTCCTGCCGGAAGGAAACACAACGAAGCCTTGCACATCTCTGTTGAATGCAAGGGCGTTACATTGTCTCATGTTTTGGTGGATACCGGTTCTGCTCTAAATATCCTACCGAAGACCGCTTTTGATCGACTTGATGTTGAAGGGTTAGTTCTGAAACCCAGTGATATAATTGTGAGAGCTTTTTATGGTTCTAAGCGAACAGTGCTTGGAGAGCTCATTCTGCCAGTCAAAGTCGGTTCCCAGACTTTTGACTCCACTTTCTTTGTCATGGACATCCGTCCAGCTTACTCTTGCCTACTTGGACGCCCTTGGATACATGGGGCAGGCGCTGTTACCTCTACCTTGCATCAGAAACTGAAGTAGCCGGTGAAAGGGAAGGTTGTTACAGTATGTGGTGAGGAGGAATATATGGTCAGTCATCTACAATCATTCTGATACCTCGAGATGGAAGGTGAATTCCTCGAGACTCCCTGTCAAGCTTTTGAAACAATACCTAGAGTCATGCCTGTTGACTCTCCTGTCACTCCTGAAGTTACGCAAGTTCCGCCTAGGATGGCCTCACTGAAGGATGCTCAACCTGCTGTTGAAGGAGGAGGTAGTTCTATTTGGGGTCAGCTCCCTGATCTTCCTTTCAAATCTGACAAGACTGGTTTAGGCTTTACCATCAAGGGTCAGCAGATGATACGCCGCGAACGTGCCGACCAACTTCCTTTCCGCATCAACCAGAGTGGAATCCATGCTATAGAAGACGACGACAACGACTTCGACATCACCAAGTGGATCTTCCCAACTCCCGACAACGGACCCAGCAATTGGAAGACTGAAGACGTCATACCAATCTCCTTTAGTCAGCGGTAATTGCTCTTGTTTTTGTTTTTCTTTTCGTATTTTCTATGTTTTGAACAATAAACTCTAAAGCCTAGTGCCTTTCCCGGGGCATCATGGCTCGTTTGCGAGGGTTATTATCTATCATTTGCATATTTTCATTCAATAAAATCGTTGGACTTTTGCATTCAATTGTTGTTTTCTTTCTTTTACTTTATCACCCCTTCAAAAAGCTATGTGTTTCTTACACACACCCACGTGATACACTGCAGAATCACTCTGAATCTCATTGATAACAGCTATGTTATTGCTAAATATGACTTCGATAATCCGATCTACCAAGCCGAAGCGAAAGTGAGGAGGATTGTGAAGTGCGGAGAACTTGTCGATTGCTACAGCAAGAAGAAGCGAGTTATACCGACACACCGAAGCGAGTTGAGGTTGTGAATTTGAGTCGACGAAGGAAAAGAGATCAAGATAGGAGCGGGTCTTAAGAGCGGTGTTAAAGAAAGATTGGTTCGGATGCTACGAGACTATATTGAGGTTTTCTTGGTCGTACGAAGACATGCGGGTTTAGACATTGATATTGTGGTACACGATGCAGCAAAGGAAGGTTTTCTCGGTGAAGCAGAAGGTTAAGCATGCGTCCTGAGATGTCAGAGAAAATCAAAGCCGAGGTTATGAAGCAGTTCAACGCCGATTTCTTAGCTGTTACTTCCTATCCACAACGGGTTGCGAATGTGGTACCTGTGCCTAAGAAGGATGGTAAAGTACGAATGTGCGTGGATTACAGAGATCTGAACAAAGCGAGTCCGAAAGACGATTTCCCGCTTCCTCATATTGATTTTCTGGTTGACAACACCGCTCAGCATAAAGTTTTCTCCTTCATGGATGGTTTCTCCGGTTACAATCAGATCAAAATGGCTCCTGAAGACATGGAAAAGACTACTTTTGTTACACAGTGGGGCACTTTCTGCTACAAGGTTATGCCGTTCGGGTTGAAGAACGCAGGCGCCACTTATCAGCGTGCTATGGTGACATTATTTCATGACATGATTCATCACGAGATAGAGGTCTACGTTGACGACATGATAGCTCGATCACAGACTGAAGAAGAACATCTTGATCATTTGCAGAAACTGTTTGATAGGTTAAAGAAGTATAGACTGAGACTTAATCCTAACAAATGCACCTTTGGAGTCAGATCCGGTAAACTCCTAGGGTTTGTTGTCAGTGGTAAAGGAATTGAGTTTGACCCCGCCAAGGTTAAAGCTATTCAAGAAATGCCGACTCACCGAGAAGGAAGTCAGGGGTTTCTTGGGCCGATTGAACTACATTGCGATTCATTGCACACCTAGCTACTTGTGAGCCAATCTTCAAGTTACTTAAGAAGGATCAAGTGGTAGAATGGAGCAGCGATTGCGGATCGCTTTTGACAAAATCAAGGGTACTGAGATCCTCCTATCACGATGCAGCCCGCCGAAGGAAGACCTCTTATCATGTACTTGGCGGTGTTAGAGAACTCAATGGGGTGTGTGTTGGGGCAACATGGCGAGTGCAGTCGAAAAGAGCATGCAATATACTACCTTAGCAAAAAGTTTACCGTGTGAAACAAGATACTCACACTCGAGAAAACTTGCAACGCTTTGGCTTGGGCTGCTCGCCGATTAAGACAGTATATGTTGACTCACACTACTTTGTTGATTTCCAAGATGGATCCGATAAAATACATATTTGAGAAACCAGCTCTCTCCGGAAGAATAGAAAGATGGCAAATGATCTTGACCGAATACGACATCCAGTACGCTTCTTAGAAAGCAATCAAAGGAAGTGTAGTAGCCGATCATTTGGCTCATCAAGCCGTAGATGACTATCAGTCTATGCAATTCGATTTTCCAGACGAAGATGTCTTACTAGTTACTGATTGCGAAGAACCAGGCCCAGACGAAGGACCTGAACAAGGATCCCGATGGACCATGTGAAGGAAAATCGCCTCTTAAAATTGCAGCGGAAATTCGATTTTCCTTTGTGATCCTTACGAATGGACATGGTCAGTGATAGAGAATTTTTACCTCTTGTGGTGATTCGGATTTCTGACGCTGTGATCACGAACGTTGATGAAGAACAACGTCTCTACTCAGTCCACACGAACAGCTTGCTTCCGATCACAGTGCTAGCTGCTCACGAACGGAAACTTTGAGTGAGAGAGTGAACGGAATCTCGGCAGGGATTCAGGACCGAACTTTCATCAAGTGTCAAGCTTCATAACAAGGGTCCTATTTATAAGACCACAAGTGTGGGCTACAAGCTTAAAAGCCCAACAAAGGCTATAAACTAAAAGCCCAATAAAGCACACGAAAATCATACATTATGATGTATCGTGTATCACTTAAGCATGTGGTACCTTACCATATTCCGTATTCCACTTCCGTATTCCATTTAAGTACCGTACCCTCGATGTTCCTTATTTTCACTATCTCTCATTAATCGTCCTTATGTGTGTGACCACTGAGGTTTCGCGACGTTGGCAATTATATTAAATCATATTTAACATAATAACGGTGGCGGTATCTAGCAACACATCACTGCTACCAAGTCACGAAAATGTCATGTGATCGACAAATCCTTTCCGTGATAATACTTGTGTGTATAATTACCCTTTTGCCCTTATGTCTATATTGAACACAAGGCATATCTTGTGTCATCCTTGTCGATTCAATATTGGGCCCTCGAACATTTATCCGTTATGCGGGATGGGCAAATTCCATCTAGGTCACTCATGTCCCTCGGCATGCTTTGTGAAGTACCCATCAAGTCTTTATGATCATCCGATTCACGGACAACGTTTGATCGCAATAAAGCACTTGACTCTACATCTAGGGTCCATAGTGGTTTCGGTCGAAGGGTGGTATGCACCACTTATCACCATGAGAATAACTTATGACACTTTGCATAACATTCTATGTAGTATTCTCATGGCGAATCCATCGGTATAAATATTACTCTAATATTTATACTTATGTCAAACTTGATAACTCCTTATCCATGATCCACGAGATGCGATCATCAGTCTATCTTCATAATAATCTTAATGCTTTAATGTTATCCCACTTCACAATAAAGCTCGATTATGGATACTTTAAGAATAGTGTCCTTATGTTTAATAGATCTCATGATTAAGTCACACTTAACATTGCATTAAACAAACTAACTATTCTAGGGACTTTATTATTTCAAAAATAAAACATAATAAAGAAAAGCCTTTTATTATTTAATAAATAATTCGATACAAGTACCAAAAGGTATTGGCCTCTAGGGCTTACACCAACACCATGGTCTTTGATGGAGCCTCAAACGCACTTGGCAATGGCATTGGCGCCATCATTACATCCTATGAGGACACGCCTTTCACCGAGACTCATTTCATTGCACTAACAACATGGCCGAATACGAAGCGTGCATCATGGGTATCAAAGCTGCTATTGACTTAAGAATCAAGTTCTTGCAAGTGTATGGAGACTCAGCTTTGGTGATCAGTCAGATTAAGGGCGAGTGAGATACGAAGCATCCGAATCTTATTCCGTATCGAGAGCATGTTCTGAGTTTGATTCCTTACTTCGAAGAGATTACTTTCAGTCACATTCCGCGAGAAGAGAATCAGTTGGCAGACGCATTAGCTACTATGTCATCTATGTTCAAGGTGAGATGGGACAACGAGGCTCCCCAGATCATCATTGAGAGGTTTGACGAACCAGCGTATTGTTATGAACTTGATACAGACGAGAAACCTTGGTACTACGACGTGAAGAGGTATCTTGAGACTCAAGAATATCCCGCAGGGGCATCTGTCAACGATAAGAAGTTCTTGAGAAGATTTGCATCCAAATTCTTCCTCAGCAACGACATCTTATACAAGCGCAACCACGACCTGTGCTTACTCCGCTGTGTAGACCGGAAAACAGCGGAACATATCATGGAAGAGTTACACGAAGGCGCATTTGGTACCCATTCCAGTGGTCATACCATGGCTAAGAAGATTCTGAGAACAGGTTACTATTGGTCCACCATGGAAGCTGATTGTCACCGCTACGCTCGATCTTGTCACAAATGCCAGATTTATGCAGACAAAGTGCACGTACCTCCAATACCTCTGAATGTTCTAACAGCTCCTTGGCCTTTTGCAATGTGCGGCAATGACATGATCGGAGAAATCAAGCCCACAGCTTCCAACGGACATCGTTTCATCCTTGTGGCAATTGACTATTTCACCAAATGGGTAGAAGCAGCCTCGTTTGCATCTGTTACCAAGAATGTTGTGGCTCGATTCATCAAACATAATCTTATCTGTCGACATGGCACTCCCGAAAGGATTATCACAGATAACGGCTCTAATCTCAACAACAAGATGATCACCGAACTCTGCACGCAGTTCAAGATCAAGCATCACAACTCTTCTCCTTATCGACCAAAGATGAATGGCGCAGTGGAAGCCGCCAACAAGAACATTAAGAAGATTATACAGAAAATGATAGTGACTTACAAAGATTGGCATGAGATGTTACCATTCGCTCTTCATGGGTACCGCCCTACAGTACGAACGTCAACAGGGGCAACCCTCTTCTCTCTTGTGTACGGTATGGAAGCAGTCCTACCATCGAGGTTCAGATTCCCTCAACCAGAGTCCTCCAGGATGCAGAGTTAGGCGAAGACGATTGGATTCAGACTCGCCTTGATCAGATTAACTTGATCGATGAGAAACGACTCGCATCCATCTGCCATGGACAGATCTATTAGAAACGAATGATCAGGGCGTTTAACAAGAAAGTTAAGCACCGAGTCTACCAGGTCGGTGATCTAGTAGTCAAGCGCATCATTCTTCCACAAGGTGATCCCAGGGGAAAATGGACTCCCACCTACGAGGGACCGTTTGTAGTCAAGACAGTATTTTCCGGTGGAGCTATGATACTTAGCACCATGGATGGTGAAGACTTCCCACACCCTGTGAACGCAGACATAGTCAAAAAATACTACGCATGAAAGAGACCCGCTAGGTCGACTGGCCTAGGAAAAAATAAGGGCATCCTGGCGAACCAAAAGGGTTCGGGAAAAAGTTAAGGATATATACAAAGCATGAACACCAGGCAAGTCGAAAACCTGAAAAAGGCGGCTTGGGCAAAAAAGGGTATCCCGGTAGACTGAAAACCCGAAAGGGGGGTCTAGGCAAAAGTTAGGGATTTAAGCGTACGACTATGTCTCGTCCAGATCACCTATCTACAGACTACAATCAGCTTTCAAGATTCAAATGGCGACAATCAGTTTACTCACTTTCTACTGACAGCAAGGAGATGAGATAGTTGAAATATATGAGTACTAGCATAGTTGGAACTTAACGAGATTGTTTCCGCATAGCTTTTTACTTTTCGTGTATACAAACTACTTGGCCATACGCCACCTTTCAAATAAATACAAGTTCTTTCTTTACAATTTTTGCTATTGTTGCTTGCATAAAGTCCAACGTTTGCTTTGAATGATTATATGCATCTAACAATAAAAATCTATTCACAAACATGCGAAAAGTGAACATACGAAAGTAATTGCTACAGGCTCTAGGAGTTGAGATGACGACGAAAGTCACCAATACATTTCCCCCATAGAGCATGATCCCCACAGAGATGTCACTCACCACAAAATCTTCCCCAGCAAAGAAGAGGAGGACCCCCAAGCAGTGATTTCACTCAACTTAATCGGGCCACACCCATCTTCGAGCAATAACATTTCATCCCCCATCCGAGGTATTTGTCCCCAACAAGGTATCTTTCAACATTCCCCTTTTCCCCGACAGCAGCAGTATCCAGACTTGGAACTTGGTCAGGTAGTGCACCAGAGGAAACCTACATCCTTTTTCCCCAGGTAAAGATTACAACAGGCCCCCAGATCCTTCTAACCCGGTCTCTCAGCAACTATCAAACACTCTCCAGCAGGATTTACGCGCAAGATCCCCAACAGAGTACCTCCCAGACTCTCCCCAGCAGGGTCTATGTATGAGATCCTCAACAACGTGTTTCTCGATCTCTACCATCCTCAACAATATCTAGGCCCAAGACTTGGTCAGATAGTGCACCGGAGGAATCAAAGTTTTCTTTCTTCTCAGGGTTTCCATCCCCAAACAGAAGTCAGAAATCCTTCAAACAGAACATCTGCCTCTTCTTCCAGATGGATATGTTTTGAAATACCACAACATCTATCATTCATACATTTCTCATATATGCATATGTCATTCATACACATCGTCATGCATCATTCCTTGCATAAGACTAACAATATTCTATCAAAGTTTCTCTTGTTTTCTCCAAAACAGGTGAAAGCCACTCCCGACGCATACAGGTCCAAGATTAATACCCGAATCCAGACGGGAGAACTATCTGAAAGACCACCCCGAGTTGTCCTCCGACAACTGGTCCAGGATTAAGACCCGAATCCAGACGGGGAAAGCTATCCGAACGACCGCCCTCGTTGTCCTCCGACAACAGATCCAGGATTAATACCCGAATCCAAACGGGAAAACTATCTGAACGATCACAGGTTATCCTCCGATAACAAGCAGTGGATCAATACCCGATGCATAGTAGGGAAGCTATCCACATTTTTGCCAACTACTACCCCCCAGAGCAGTCAGCATGAAGAACAATTCTGATTCATTCTTATTATCAACAGCAACTACAGAGCCTGGTGTACGACTCAGTTTCCTTGGATGGCATCTTAAGCCCATCTCCGACCATTTGTCAACATTTCTCCACTTTCGGAATGCTGCATATTTGGTTAAAAACCAATACAAACCAATAACTTCATTCAAATATGAGCACGAAGTCTAACGTACGACTCCCTCCAGATGGCATCTTAAGCCCATCCCCTGTCACTTCCAGAAACATCTACAGAGCCTAGCGTACGGCTCACTCCTCAGCACCGACCTTTCCGGATGGCATCATAAGCCCATCCCCGTCAATTCTCCTATCAACAATCCCAAGTCTAGCGTGCGACTCATTCCCCAGCGAAGTCTCCAACTTCTCCAAATGGCATCCGTAAGCCCATTCCCGCATCATCAGCCAACAGCGAGTGCAAATTTTCAGGTGTACTCGAGTGTTCAATCATCTTCTACCTCCAGATCACGAAAGGCGAACATGCCAATCAAACCCTTCCAGTATAAGAAGATTGAACAGGGGTAGCTGTCATACCCTAAAATTTGCCCTCCATCATCTCAAGACATTTCATACCTCCATACTCAAGGATTCTTCAAGGGTTGATCAGACAAACCCTCTCCTAGACAATCAACCCAAACTAGGGTTTGGTGTTTCCCAGCTCCAGATGGATTTCCAACATCTCCAATGGCCTTCATGCCTCCTCATATGCTTCAAAGATTCTCCATGTCAAGTTTCAAGCCTCACAAGTCAAGTTTCCTCAGACAATTGCTCAGATGGTTGAAAATCAGTTGTATTGGACAAAAAGTCAACTGTGGTCAACATACAGTCAAACTTCATGATTTTTGGTCAACATCCTCATTTTGAAGTTACATTCATCATTTGATCAAGGGTTGATCATGATTCATCAAGAAAACTCAAGATTTGCTCAAAGGTCAAACTTTCTAAATTAGGGTTTCTTAGTGAAAAGTCAACCAAACTTTGACTGGGCATAACTTCTTCATACTTTCTCAGAAATTTTTCCACCATCTCTTGTTTTGAAGGAAATTCAATTCTCTACAACTTCATGTCTCACAAGAATGTTCAAAAAGTGCTTCATTTGGAAGGTATGGATCAAAACATTACAGGTCCTTTTCAAAGTCAACATTTTGTTTTGAAGATATATTGAGCATGGAAACTCCAATTGAGATGAAACCAAAGAGGTTGGTTAGAGGACTCTTAGAGATTTCCAAAAAGTCTAAGTACACTCAAAAATGTGGAAAATTGATCAAGATACACCATTCACAAGTTGAGCAATTTTGGACAATTGCACAAAAGGAGATATTGGTCAAAATGCAAAATTTTCCAAATGGGCCTATAATCTTTTGATCCAAACTTGTTCATGACATTATTTGTGACCCATAAAAGCTTGGCCATGGCAATTTTATATTTTATTAATTTATTTTTGAATTTTAAACCATTTAATTCAAAATTAAATTATATAAAATATGAAAATAAGATATTTTTTCAAGAGGAGTGATTTTATATCATACTTGAGGTCCAAGGAAGCCCATCATACATACCAATTTCGTGCTTGATCATCCATTTAAGAGAAAATCAAATTTCTTTCAAAAATTTGATTTTATTTGAAAATCATTCAATGCATTCAAAACCAAATCTTTTTTCCTTGTTTTTTCTCTCGTACTTCACTCTATAAATAGCCAACATTACACACAGCAAGAGACACGAAACCCTAGCCCTTACAACAACCCTTATTTTGCCAAATTTTTTCAAGAAGTTGGAAAAATCGAATTTTGTTTTGCAGCCTCTTTCAGCCTCTTTCAACCATCCAAGCGTGTTCAGGGGGTAAGATTGAGTAAGGATGCATCATTGTTATTGATCAAAGCAAGCAAAATCGTGCCATATACATGCATACATATTCAATTCTTTTTTGATTTTGCACTTTTATTATCTGCCAGTTTCGATTGATTCTAATGCCTTTATTGTGTTCATGAGACTCCATATACATGATCTGGGAAATCGTTAGCAAGCTTGAACGTCCAAATCGCAGGTTGCCATGTTTAGGGTTTCTCAAGCTGTTCTCTTCGAACCGGCTTGTACAGGCCGATTCAATCGAAACTGACATCACCATTGGACTCGGAAGGGTCGATTTAGGGATAAGGTCCTCTATCCGTTTATTGCTCGTGTTTTGCGGGTTCGGGGTTTGAGATCGTCGAGAAGGCGGCCGAGCTAAGCTCGGCGTCGTTGACTTCATTGGACGGCAGGGATTGCGTGGCACGATGGCGTTCTCTGATTCGCTCCTTCATAAGTTGACTGGGCCCGGCTTGCTGACTGTGTTCGAATCCAAATCAGGGACACGCGTACACTTAAAACCAATTGCTTTTGTTTTCTCAAACACCAAGTGTCAAGTGGCCCAGTGGTTAAGGCGCAGGCTGTGCAAAGATACTCCTTCTGGTCACGAGTTCGAGCCCCATCAGGACCAGTTTTGTTTCTCTTTTTACAAACTTAACACTTTTTTCAATTATTTTCATATTTTCTTTTTATTTAATATTTACATTCATTTTAATTTATTTCAACAATTTTTTATCATGCAGTAAAAACATCAAAAAATATTTTCTTTTTTGCATTATTTCCAGAAAATGTTTATTTAATTTATAAAAATAAAATATTATTTTTGCATGCATATTTAATTTAATTGTTAATTTATCATTTAAATCACTTTTAATTGATTTTTAATTATTAAATTAACTCCAAAAAATCCCAAAAAATTATTTTAGCATATTAATGTTGTTTCTAGCATAAGATATTTTTCTCATTTAAAAATTATCATTTTTGCTAACATTTTCCTCTTATTCGATTTCCTCGTATTTTCCGATTTCTCATCTTTTCACAGGTTATCTCGTTTCGGACGATTTCTTTTTATCGTTTTCCTTTTTCAAATTATGTAATTGCTTATGGGATGTAATAGCTTAATTAGGGCTTTTATTTTCCGTATCTTAAATTATGTATCTGCCCCAAAGCCATGTAATAGCGTATGATTTATCTTTCCGCACCTTTATATTTCCGCAATTTAATTTCCGCACCTTATAAACTGCTAGTAATTAGGCGTGTATGGCAAGATAAAATTGAACATAGCTCACTCTAATCTTCAACATAACATGAATCTGAAATCAACACACTTTTTTCACACATGCACCCCTTAGGGTAATTCTCTCTCGTTGCCTTTACGAATACAAATGGTCATGTCCCTCGAACGTAGAGGTATTCTAGCACCATTGCCTTCAAAACATATCATCATAGTCCCTTCGATACAAAGATCATAAGACCCACGATGTCGCCTCCGAATACATGATCTTGACCCTCGATTGTCGCCTACGAAAAATGATGATAGTCCCTTCGAATATGCTAGGATACTTCCTACAAGTTGCCTTCTATGACCATACGATGTCCCTTCGAATGTCCCGTTTACATCCAACAAATAAGGTTACCTACCAACTAATGGTATGGATAGCACTATTCTAAAGGAACGTAAAATAACACGAAAACGACCAATTCTGAGTAGGTAATAAGACTTTTAGTTGCTTGCTCTGTCAAAATACTTTTCACACCTCACACTTTTGTCAAAGTTCAAACTCTTTTCAAAAACGAAACATTTCCGGACACTTTGTATACATTGCTACATGAATCATTACAAAGTCAAAGCGAAATGCCTTTTCAAAACATTTTTTTGTCAAACACACAGAAAGCACAATTTTAAAGTGATCTAAGAGCAACTAAGAGCCCGTAGATAACTACGGATGGAAAGGGGTGCTAATACCTTCCCTTTTCATAACCCTCTCCCTTACTCAGAATCTAATGAAGGTCTTTTCCTGTTCTTTTCACCTTCCCTTAATTGGATAAAAGAAAAGTCGGTGACGACTCTTGCTATCCGCACATTTGCGATACAAAAATCCTACAAAGTCAGTTCACCGTGTTACACAAATGTTCTGACTTTTTGGGTTGCAGGTCGCGCTTAGCGCGGTATACCGGACTTAGCGCGACCTGTATTGGTTTTTCTGCTATTTCCTGTTTTTAAATGCAAACAGCAGGTGTTCTAACATCCTTAGGCACTGTTTGACATGTGTTTGATGCAGGGGCTTGTGTTGTAAGCATACACGACACGTTTCCTCGATTATTTTGTATTCGTATACCCACGTATATGTTCCTTTGCTTGCGTTTTGGGTCTAACTCCCTTTTTGCAGGTTTCTCATGTTTGTATACCCACGTATACATTCCTTGTGCTTGCCTCTTGGGTCCAACTCCCTTTTCGCAGTTTATTGTGCGTTTGTATACCCACATATACATCCGCTTGTCTGTTTTTTTAGGGTCTAACTCCCTTCTTGCAGGTGTTTTGCGTTTGTACACCCACGTGTGCATTCCTTTACTTGTTCTTTGGGTCTAACTCCCTTCTTGCAGATTTTGTGGCTCCGGATGCGGACGGACGCGCATTCCCTTTGCTTTGATGCCTCGAGCTATTCTCACCGGTTTACTCTTATTGTATGGCTGCAGTACTTGAAGTTTTCCGGAGTATTTCCCTAGCTCGCAGTGCTCTTCGGATTCTATATCAGTTTGGTATTTTCTACACCATTTACCGCATTCTCTTACAGCTTTCCTAGATATCATGAGAAGTAGGGCTTTACAGCTTTCTTTTTCCATGAGAAGTAGGAATAGAGATGCATGATGGGGCTTCCGTAGCTGGAGCATGTTCAGGAACCCCTCTGGTTTATTTAAAGACCCGTTTAGGGCAATTCTACTTGTGAGTTCTGTTTGTTTGATTGCTTTTCTCCAGGTTCTCTAGCCTAGACTTTAGGATTCCCATCCTTCGCATATCAACATAGGTAGAGATTCCCTCGCATCCTCCACCATTGGATCCATTTATTTTGCTTGACAACATTGAGATAGTGCTTATCTAGTCTCCCTTTTGTTTTGCTAGTTTCATTTGCATGTTGCATATAATAAAACTAAAGCTTTCTTTCTTTTTCCTTTAAAAACAAAACACTTAATAATGGTTTAAACTCCTTTCTCAAGGTAAAAACAACCAATCAACACAAACTCTTTTCGCCTTAGCGCGCTTTCCTTTTCTTTTGTGTTTAAAACCTTTTTCACAAGTAAAAAAATACAAAACCCACCAAAACAAGTGAGCCGAACTACGGTGCTCTGACTTACCCATTGCACGCGGGAATACGTAGGCATCTTGTCACGGGGCTCAATCGAGCAAAATTTGTAAATACTTCCTTCTTTTCCCCGTGGTTTCTTATTTTCTCTTTTCTCTACATGCATGATTAGCGATTAAGCATAGATATAACACACCCTTTAGCTAGAAATAGAAAGTGGATACCGTAGAGTACTACAGGCGCGTGGGGTGCTAATTCCTTCCCCTTGCGTAACTAATTCCCTTACCTAGATTCTCTTGATCTCTCGGTCATAGGACCGCGATTTCTCCCCTCAGGTTTACTCGATGTTTTCCTTTCTCCCTCATGAGATAAAAGACGTTCGATGGCGACTCTATTTGATACTAATTATCATGTCGGAGGTTTCGCCGGTGTTTTCAGCTGGCGACTCTATTGGGGATCATACAGACCTCTTGCTGGTCCGATCAGGAGTTGATCCTAGCTTTATTTTTCATGGTTATTGGGTGTTTCTCTGCTTTATCGCTTTATCATCCTTTGTATGCTTTGCATTGCATTCTATGTGGCATATTTACTGCTTTCATATATCCTGTATCTGGACTACTACTGTGCTGGTTTATCTCTTGATCTGGGTGGGTGTTACTTGAGGTAAAAGGCCAACTACCCCGGCCAGTGACACATAGGCTAGATGGATGTCCATGTCGAATCTCGCATCCCGTGGTGAGTGTGAGGAGGCATGGAGTACCGAATTCAGACGAGGTTCGATTGACGGTGCTCTCGCCCTACACCCTGTTGTGTAGTCAGTGAAGTACTCGATAAAGGATCGTCGACTCTGACTATCATTAGGGACCCCCTATTGAGTCTAGATCACCCTGTGAGTTGGGTGCGGGATATCATTACTACAGGTACTGTTGGTGACTCGGTATTTCCTGTTGGTGACTCGGTATTTTCTGCTGGTGACTCGGTATTTTCCGTCAGTGACCCGTGATCCCATCAGTGGTATTTTCTAGCCGTTATTCTGTCCGGATTTCTGTTTTCTTCAATCAGTAACCACGCAGCAGATTGACCAGTGTTCATGGAAGTAGTAAACCCATGATCAATGCATAATGTACCAGCATCTTAGCATTTTCATTTTCTTTTCAAAAATAAATGTCAGGAAAATACATATGTACATACCCAACATGCATATTCATTCATTTCATGCATTCATAACAGGTACTTGAAACTTGGGGATTTCTCTTACTCAGACCTGGTATTTTCTTCTCAGAATTGTGAACTTTGTCTCTGTGCCATTCTGCGATTGAAATCAAGTAATGGAACAACTTCGCGGGGAACTGAATGAAATGAAAGAGCAGATGGGATTTCTCGTGCTGGACATGCAAGACTTGAAAGAAGAGAAACATTAGTTGAAAGCGCAGCTGGGTTTAGTGATGGAAATTTTAGGGACCGTGTTGAGAAAGGGAGATGATCCCATTTTTTCTACAACAACAGGAGTCCCCATCCCTTCTTATACTCTAGGGAATCCTTTGAGCCTTAAAGCGGGGCATGCATCTCCTCCATCACTCCGTGTTTCGGGGTCTCCTCGTTCGCATCCAACCTTTGTTGTTCAGAAAGGGTCAGAAGGTAAAGCTCTTTAACCAGGGTCGCCACACTCTGAAAGGCAATTTGATCCCATTCCGATGTCGTATGCTCAGTTACTTCCTCAACTGCTCAAGTTTCGTTTGGTTGAACTCCAAACTCTTGCTATGCCTGAAGGGTTCTTATTCGAGTATGATGTGAAGGCCAGGTGTGATTTCCACTCCAGGGAACCCTGTCATGATACGGAGGACTGTGTGACACTAAAAAATGAGGTTCAAGATTTGCTTGACAAGGGGACTATCCTGTTTACTCCCACAGGGCTGAGCATACAAGCCAATTTTGCTCCAGCTGCTGATATGACCATTACGCCTGTTACGGTACCTCAAAACAAAGCTTGTGCTTCAAAGAGGGATAATCGACCGCTTCGCCTGCCGGCTCATCAAGCGTCTCGTCAACAGAATCGGAAGAAGCAGGGAAACCTTGCTCTCAGGAGATTTGACGTCATCCCAATGTCTTATGCCGAGACGTTGATACAATTGCTCGAGCTCAAATTGGTTATTCCAAAGGCCATGCTGCCACTTCCTCCTTTTGACAAGCGTCCAAGCAGCTATGATGCTAATGCCGTTTGCGCATTCCATTCTAGTACCGTTGGGCACAACATTGAAGATTGCTATGCATTCAAGTGCAAGGTACAGGATCTGATTGAGGAAAAATCTATTAGTTTCGCTCCAGATGGTCAAGGTCCTCCGCTAGCTCGGCGAATGCCAAAACTTCAAATTGCATCATCAAAGGCAACAAGTCAAGTCTCCTCAAGGGCAATTTCAAGATTCATTTGCATTCTCATTTGTAATCTTTCTTGTTTGTTTAGTACATGCTTGTATGCAGAACATTTTCATCTTTTGAATGATAATCATAACGCATTGAATATGTTTGTCTTGAACTAATCCATTTGTATGCACCCTTAATTGTTTTCAAATGCTTTTGATATTCGACTCTTGTTAATGAAGCAAAACCTCTGTAGGGAGGATGACGAAAATATACCAAGAATCTCAGACGGTATTGCTTTCGAATAAAAACCCTGCTGACGATGTACAGGCCTTGTTTCAAATCCCCAAACACCGGAGATATAAGGGAGTTAGACCCTCGTCAACCCCCTTGAGCCTTAAAGTAGGAGTTTCTTTTCTGTTTAGAGAACACTCTCATTTTTAACCCGGGGCAGGGTAGTGTTCAGTTAATCAGATTGAGCATTTAAAACTCATCAAGAGTATATTTCAAAGGATACAATAATGGCTATCCTTCAAAGGTTGAGAAACTGTAGCAGTCAAGTTTCAATTGTCAACAATGTGCATCATGGAAGGACGATACTCCATGGGTATTCCTCATCCGCAAAGGACTTGGATCGCCACAATCACCTCTAGCAAATCAAAGATGGTGTAGAGATCAACGACTGGTTCAGCAATAAAAGGAAAAAACAAACAAAAACAATGAAAAGCCCGCTAAGTCGAACTTGGAAATAAGTCGCTTAGGCAAAATAAAAGGGCAAATGTAAAGAAAAAGAAAATTGGCAAGCCGTAAAGGCGAGAATAATCAAATAACATCCTCAATAAAGAACAAAGTCGTTGATCAAGCACTAAGCGAAAGGGTGAATGCTTGTCATGTCCGAGAAGCCTTGTCCTTAACAAAGTCAAAGTGCACAATCAGTAAACTACGATGGTTTCTCAACCATCCAATTTCTTCTGGTGAGAGATGATTGCTCATATCGGATCAACTGAACTTAGGATCGGAGAACATCATGAAGGGGGTGGGCACCAAATATTTTGAGCCTAAAAACCTTTCTTTCTAAAAACCATGACTCAGGGCACGTTACAACCCTTAAAAGTCCTAACTAAAGCAGGGTTAATTTGAAAGCTAAGCTGTGACAAGAACGCGGTATCCTGACTCCTAGGAGACTTGCTAACACCTTTGAGTTGGTATTATTCTGTTTTTCGCCATCTTTTGCACAAAAATGCGATGTTTCGACATCTTTTCAAGAAAGCTCTTTGTTTCAAGACAAGCATAGGATTTGCATTAGAATTATCATTTTTAAGATGAAACATTCTTTGCATATGAACAGGTGCTCAAACATCCAGTAAGCTTGCATACTGAGCATTAAATGAATACTTGGATTGTCCCATGGGGCAGATTATCCGAGACTATGTTGAATGGCCTTTCAAAGAATCGTCGTGATCTGGGGGATTCGAGGTGGTATTATATCTTTTAGAGCTCATTAAAATTGGGGCAGCCTTGTCCAGGCTGACCAATCTCTTCAGAGACACGGGGGCATGTTGATTATCTATGTTTTGCTCGGGGTTCATAGTGGCGTATGGGTGACAGTTTGCAGATACCTGATTGTTCATTTGGTTAAAATTCCTATATTTTGAAGAATACTCTTCAATGTAGGTTTCTCCCCGTTGAGTCTGTTTCTAGACAGAAATGGTCTCCAGATTTGGTCTTGGGAAGTTTGTCGGGTTGATTTGTTCTTCTTGATTCAAGCTTTGACCTGTTGTCTTTTTCGCAATGAGTTGCACGCTCTTCGTTTGTGCAAAATCGTCGGTTATCTTACCCGTGTTTGCATTACCTTTCCAGACGTTTGGGTATCCATACTTGGTGCGTGGTAATCCAAATGTTTGATACTCTTGAAGAATTATACCCCGCCTTTGGCCTGAGGGATATTATAGTTCTTGCAGACACTTCCTTCGGTGTCAATGTTTTCTCAACTTTTGTCGGAGTTCGTCTTTGCTAGACGTTTCTCTTTCCCTTTGCAAGTTCATCTTCTCGCAGATGTTCTCTCCTCACGAGCGCGTCTACACCCGACGTCCTCTTTCTCTTATCAATTCATCTTCATATATTTGTCTTGTTCTTTCTTACGCGAGTTCGTCTTCGTCCGACATCCTCTTCTTTTCTTCGCAAGTTCATCCTCGCACGGGTGTCCTTTCTTCCGAGGTCGTCCTTGTCTGACGACGCTCCCTCTTATGGATTTTCCATTATCAGGTATCTCACAACTTGGTGCCCTCACATCAGCCCCAGTGAAATTCATTATCTCGTTTTCAGTGAGTATGGATGTGAGAACCCCGGGTGAAACTTCTACAAAGAATCAGATGCAGTGTCTGTCATCAGCATGTTGTTTTCGGTGAATTTCCCCGGCAGATGTTATTATCGGAAAATCATTATTGCAGAGCATGATACCAACCCCAATACGGGTCAACAATGTCCGTCTCAGTGAAGTCCCCAATGGGTGTTCTCTAAAGTTGCATGTGTGCCACATCCTGGTATCCCTTATGGAGGTGTTATCTGGATTATTGATCAGGTGTTTGATTCCCAAATGAGTCGCATATGGTCCATGGATGATCTTCCTCATATGGTTCGCATTTCCCGATGTCCCTAGTTGGAGTTGGGGCACATCCCTCTTGACATCTCTAGCAAGTCGGCACATTGTTTTCATTCCCCAACCGGACTCATGATGGGTAATGGAGGAACTCTTCTTTAAGTGTTCCCTCTTAATCCCCGACGGATCTTTGTCCAGCATGACCGTTTCCCGCGATATCATTTCCTCAGCAGGGTGGCAGATCTCGATCTCTTGAAGTGGTCTTTCTAGATTTATCAGCTCGACCGTATCCTTGGTTGATCTCCATTTCTATCTCCCCAGCGGATTGTCAGATTAAGGTTGATCATTTGGTGACCCTTGGTCTCCATTCACTATTTATCCTCTTTCAAAACATGCATCATTGCATTTGCATTACCTCTTAGGAAATTCATGCATTCTCATAGAGTTATAAGCCAAGAATAATGGATTTTTTATATCTGGAGGTGCGTCTTTGTAACTCTGAACTCCCAACAAGGATATCTTTTGGGTGCGGGGCATCTCGTTTCTTGGTGTTGAAACTGTCAGTTCTCTCTGGTGCAACACATTCTTTGGTGTTGGAACTGCCAGTATTCTCTGGTGCAACACGTCTTCTGGTGTTGAAGCTGCCAGTTTTCTCTAGTGCAACACATTTCTTGGTGTTGAAGCTGCCAGTGTTCTCTGGTGCAACACATTTCTTGGTGTCGGAACTGCCAGTTCTCTCTGGTGCAACACGTTTCTGGTGTTGAAACTGCCAGTTTCATCTGGTGCAACACGTCCTTTGGTGTTGAAATTGCCGGCTCTTACCCTGGTGCAACACGTCCTTTGGTGTTTTCTCCTTTTCACACAAGAGTTAATTCGCTACCAATGCTTGGTCAAGGTTTGAGTATTGCTCTCTCCTTACGCATGATGCGAGTTGCTCTGTATTGTGTGTGAAGCTTGGTTAGCATTTCTCCAGTCTTCGTTTTCGTTGAAACTGCCAGCACATCCCCTGGTGCAACGATTCTCAGGACAGGTCTTACTCCTGTGCCTTTTTCGGGAACAAAGACCCCCTTGTCTCTCTTATCAGAGTGTAGCGTTCTGAGTCAGTAAAGCCCACTTGGCATTTTCTAGCCTTTGCATCACTAACCCGTCTGGTCGTTTCCTGGCGTAATGTGGTAGTCTAGTCAGTGTATCAAGTCTTTGCTTCCGCTTACGTGTCACCTCTCCCCTGACATTGTGGATTGAATTGGGTAGAGGCCAATTCTTCTTAGGTAAGGTTTACTTTGGTACCTGTCTTCGCAGAATTAAGCATTTATTCTGTGCTTCCTTTGGTTGTAGCCCAGTTAAGCTCTAGCGCAACATGCTCTTTTTCTCCAGTGAGGCTCGTTGGAATTTTGGAATGTCCACACCTATTCCTGATACAGCTTTTGGGATTCAGAGTGTAAATTTCTGGGTCCGTTTTGGTATTCAATCACCTCATACCTTGTCGCACGAAAGGCAGAAGCCAATCTCGCTCCCAAGCTAGAGGATGATTGAATAGGGGCAGCTGTTGTACCCCAAAATTTACCCTCATTTTCTCGTATTTCTGGCTTATAATTCGATTGCATAAACATACATGTAGTCACATACATAGCATTGATCATGACGTTATCTGGCTCAAGGTATTCCAAGTGGCAAAACAAACAAAAAGAATCAAGTTCTGCATGTGTCTATGGTCTAAAAATGGTGCTGAAACTTCAAAAATTCTTATTTTCTCGGCCGTTTGCCTGATCGTGTCGAAAGTTGGGTTCACGCAAGCAAAATCGCATTCCAGACACTTTTTCGTTTAGAGTCCGACTTCAAATTCCGCACGGATTTGGCTGTTTTGGATTAATTACGAAAATTATCCGGATAATCATAATTTGGGCTTGATTATGGATCCAAAGCTATAAATACATTTTGCCTTCACAAAAAGAGAGGAGGGAATCATTTTGTCAAATTTTTACCACAACTCACTTCAACATTCTCTCTCAACCAAAAATTCAAAAAGTTCAAACTGCAACTTTCCCTCCAAGCAACCACCACAGGCCACCACCGGACCTCTGCACAACAACTGCCACTACCGCAGACCGCGCTAAGCGCGCTCTGCGATTTCTGGTTTTCTTCTTCGCAGCATCTCTCTATTAAATCTATATCATCCTCTCCTCCTTCTGCGCGGGATTGACATGGAAGGAACGGTTTCATCTTGATTTCCTCTCCAATTTCTAGATTCAAGGTTTTCTCCTTCATCTTCCCCAATCCTCCATTGAAGACCTCAAGCTTTCTTCAAGGATTCAAGGTTGATTCCAAAGATTATCAACAATTCGGTACTGATTTGGTATTTTCTTTGAAGAGCTCAAGGAATCCCTCTTCAATTTGGCTCAAACTTCAAGTTCAAGTAAGTGTTAGGTTCAAATAATCACTTATTTTAAGCTTTTCTGAACTTTCAGCTTTTCTTGAAATTGAATAATGGAATTGCATGCAAATTCAATGTAGATTCTGAATCTAGAACTTGTACTCTTGAATTCCTTGATTTGAATTGGATTTTGCCGCCTCATTCGCGTCGGAGTGAGGATTTTGTACATAGCATGCATGTAACTTTATGCATTTGTGTTTCCCCCGCACATAAGCCGCAAATTCATGCACATTGCATCATCCACCACATGCTCATGCATTAGGGAACATTTAGCTTGATTTGTTTGCATCGATTCATGGTGACTTGAAGTGTAATTTACTTTTAATATGTAGATATCCAAGCATTTCGTTCATTATGCTCCGCAAGCATTGTACAAGTTCATGCATACGCGTTCCAAGTGTTTGTGTTAATGTGGCAATTAGGATTTGACATGATTATTCCTCACTTCTCCATGACATGCCTTGCTTGCATCGGTATTTTGCATGTAGAACATTATGTTGGCGACACGACTTGCATTGCAATCATGTTCATGCGTTGGCCTTCGCCATACATACATTGGATTATTTGATCACTTGCATTCCATACGTGTTCATTCCTAGCATTGCACATAAACATCGAAACTCAGATTTCACATTACACTCCTAGCACATTCATACATAACCATACATGTGAGACTATTAGGATTGTTGATTTGCATTCCATATATGTTCATGCATAACATTGCATACATGAGCATAGGAACCATAGATTCACCACTTGCATTCCATATATGTTTCTGCATAACATTGCATACATGAGCATGGGAACCATTGATTCACCACTTGCATTTCGTATATGTTCATGTATAGCATTGCACATGAGCATCGGCATTATTTTTCCACCGTTAGTCTTCCACACATGTCCATGCATAACATTGCATACATGAGCGTTAGAATAATTGTCTAACTGTATGGATCAACTTTTTGGCATGAGAGCTTCATGGACAGGTGATCCGATTCAAAAACAGCTTTTCTGCAGGTTACAGATCGCGCTAAGCGCCAAATGTTCTGACTTTTTGGGTTCCAGAGCGCGCTAAGCGCCAAATGTTCTGACTTTTTGGGTTGCATGTCGCGCTTAGCGCGGTATATCGGGCTTAGCGCGACCTGCATTGGTTATTCTGCTATTTCCTGTTTTTAAGTGCAAACAGCAGGTGTTCTAACATCCTTAGGCATTGTTTGACATGTGTTTGATGCAGGGGCTTGTTTGTAAGCATACACGACATGTTTCCTCAATTGTTTTGTATTCGTATACCCACGTATACGTTCCTTTGCTTGCGTTTTGGGTCTAACTCCCTTTTTGCAGGTTTCTCATGTTTGTATACCCACGTATACATTCCTTGTGCTTGCCTCTTGGGTCCAACTCCCTTTTCGCAGTTTATTGTGCGTTTGTATACCCACATATACATCCGCTTGTCTGTTTTTTTAGGGTCTAACTCCCTTCTTGCAGGTGTTTTGCGTTTGTACACCCACGTGTGCATTCCTTTACTTGTTCTTTGGGTCTAACTCCCTTCTTGCAGATTTTGTGGCTCCGGATGCGCACGGACGCGCATTCCCTTTGCTTTGATGCCTCGAGCTATTCTCACCGGTTTACTCTTATTGTATGGCTGCAGTACTTGAAGTTTTCCGGAGTATTTCCCTAGCTCGCAGTGCTCTTCGGATTCTATATCCGTTTGGTAGTTTCTACACCATTTACCGCATTCTCTTACAGCTTTCCTAGATATCATGAGAAGTAGGGCTTTACAGCTTTCTTTTGCCATGAGAAGTAGGAATAGAGATGCATGATGGGGCTTCCGTAGCTGGAGTATGTTCAGGAACCCCTCTGGTTTATTTAAAGACCCGTTTAGGGCAATTCTACTTGTGAGTTCTGTTTGTTTGATTGCTTTTCTCCAGGTTCTCTAGCCTAGACTTTAGGATTCCCATCCTTCGCATATCAACATAGGTAGAGATTCCCTCGCATCCTCCACCATTGGATCCATTTATTTTGCTTGACAACATTGAGATAGTGCTTATCTAGTCTCCCTTTTGTTTTGCTAGTTTCATTTGCATGTTGCATATAATAAAACTAAAGCTTTCTTTCTTTTTCCTTTAAAAACAAAACACTTAATAATGGTTTAAACTCCTTTCTCAAGGTAAAAACAACCAATCAACACAAACTCTTTTCGCCTTAGCGCGTTTTCCTTTTCTTTTGTGTTTAAAACCTTTTTCACAAGTAAAAAACACAAAACCCACCAAAATAAGTGAGCCGAACTACGGCGCTCTGACTTTCCCATTGCACGCGGGAATACGTAGGCATCTTGTCACGGGGATCGATCGAGCAAACTTTGTAAATACTTCCTTCTTTTCCCGTGGTTTCTTATTTTCTCTTTTCTCTACATGCATGATTAGCGATTAAGCATTGATATAACACACCTTTTAGCTAGAAATAGAAAGTGGATACCGTAGAGTACTACGGGCGCGTGGGGTGCTAATCCCTTCCCCTCGCGTAACTAACTCCCTTACCTAGATTCTCTTGATCTCTCGGTCATAGGACCGCGATTTCTCCCCTCAGGTTTACTCGATGTTTTCCTTTCTCCCTCGTGAGATAAAAGACGTTCGATGGTGACTCTATTTGATATCAGTTATCATGTCGGAGGTTCCACCGGTATTTTCATTGACCCAAAAGAAGAATTGGCCTCCACCCAATTCAATCCACAATGTTAGGGGAGAGTTGACATACAAGCGGAAGCAGAGACTAGATACGATGACCAGACTAACCACATTACGCCAAAGGATTGGGCGGATTTGTGATGCAAAGATCGGAAAACGCCGATTAGACTTTACGAATGAGAGAAACAAGTGTACTCTTGTTCTCAAGGAGAGATCCACAATGTCAGTGGATAGATGACATGCAAGCGGAAGTAAATACTAGATACACCTATTAGACTAACCACATTACACCGACAGATTGGGCGAATTTGTGATGCAAAGGCTAAAAAGTGTCGATTACGCTGAGGGAAGAAGCAAGCGTGGGGCTTGCTTCCAAAATTGAAGACGTGTTATACCAGGTAAAAACTGGCAGTTTCAACACTACTCAGGAGATAATGGACATGCTGCACCAAGAAACATTGGGACACAACGGATTCCAAATGATACAACACCCTGTTTGGGATAAGATTTGCATTTCTAGCTTATAATCCTACGAAATGCACGACTCTCCTTATGGGAAAAATGTGAATGCTATGATGCATGTGTGCAAAAATGTATGAAGTGAGCAAACTAGCGACCCGGGGCACCGGATCATTCAACAGAATGAGGAAGCTCTATCGGGGAATAAGGCATGCATAGGCGACTGGAGGTCAATCAGAGTAATCTAAACCTCGCGTGATAAGCCTGCTGGGGAGTAAATCAGGAGAGACCCCGTCTATTAGATAGAAATCCGTTGGGGAAATAACGGAGATATCTGAAGAAGATCTTCCACCGTTACCCGACATGACTGCGATTGGGGAGACGACGACACACTACCTCGCTATGGATACCGAGAAGGCATGTGACTCCAGCTGGGGAGACTGCGATGACTGGAATTCAACTAGGAGTGATCGTACCCGAACGAAAGCTTACCTAACATCCGCATGAGATAAGGGAGTGCAACCCATCCGATGTCTGATGACCATCTGCTGGGGAATTTCCAACAAGACGGACATCGCCAACCCGTGCTGAAGATTGATACGTTGTATGGAAACACAGTTGAGAAAATATCAGAATAGCTCTTCATCCTGATAACCGTCGACGAACAAAAATCCCTGCAATACAGTGTTAGTGGAGCATCCCCGGCATGACGCGACAGGCCCATCTGCCATCCAGGTCACTCAAGCCTCAGAATAATATCCAAGAGTCTCTGATCATGGTAAAACCAACAATGTTTATATATGCAAAATTTTACCATAAAAACTTTGAACGTCCTTTGCAAACAAATCAGTAAATGCAAGAAATTAATTGACAAGCAAAAACTCATTTTATTGATTGAAAGTTGGCTTGTAAATAGGCAAATACAATAGGAGGCAATTCCTGAAATGAGGCAATTGCAAAAGTAAAATAAGAGGAAAACTAAAACGCATGGCAATGCGACAACGAATCCTCATTGGGTTTCAACCCTGCTATCACTTTTATAACCCCAACTATCTCATCACTTTGCTTTTCCCGAAAAGGTGATTGGCTTGATCACTATCCTTCAGAGTAGCTCGAGAAGTTCTCATAGAGTGCGACCATTGATTTATTAAGCATGTATATGCATAATACCTCTTGACTACGTCCGCTTTCACGGGTAATGGAAAATCTTCTCCTTCCATGGTTGCGAGCATCATGGCGCCACCGGAGAAAACTTTCTTCACAACAAACGGCCCTTCGTAATTCGGTGTCCATTTTCCCCGAGGGTCACCCTAGGGAAGGATTATTCTTTTCAGCACGAAATCACCAGGTTGGTAATTTTGAGGTCGCACCCTCTTGTCATATGCTCTTTTCATCCTCTGCTGATAAATTTGTCCATGGCCAACGGCTGCCAACCATTTCTCGTCAATGAGGCACAACTGGTCTAAGCGGTTCTATGCCCGCTCGTCTTCGTCAAGCTCTGCATCTTTCACGATTCTTAATGAAGGGATCTGAACTTCGATTGGAAGCACGACTTCCATGTCATAAATAAGAGAAAAGGGGGTTGCCCCTGTTGAAGTGTGAGCGATGGTCCTGTAACCGTGCAAGGCGAAAGGCAACATTTCATGCCAATCCCGATAGGTTACTACCATTTTCTGCACAATCTTCTTAATGTTCTTATTCGCCGCTTCAACAGCTTCGTTCATCTTTAGGCGGTATGGGGAGGAATTGTGGTGCTTAATCTTGAAGGACTCACAAAGCTCCTTCATCATCTTGTTGTTAAGATTCGACCCATTATCTGTAATAATCTTGTCAAGAATCCCGTAACGACAGATGATATTATGCTTGATAAAATGAGCAACCACCTTTTTGGTGACGCTTGCATAGGATGCTGCTTCAACCCACTTGGTGAAATAGTCTATCGCAACCAGAATGAAGCGATGCCCGTTGGACGCTGTCGGTTCAATCTTTCCGATCATATCAATGCCCCACATAGCAAATGGCCAAGGAGAGGTTAAAACATTCAAAGGCGATGGTGGCACATGCACCTTGTCAGCATATACCTGGCATTTGTAATAAATTCGGGCATGATTAAAACAATCAACCTCCATGGTTGACCAATAATACCCGGCTCACAAGATCTTTTTAGCCATAGTGTGCCCACTGGGATGAGTTCCGAATGAGCCCTCATGCATTTCCTAAATGATCTTTGCAGCTTTATCTTTACCAACACATCTGAGCAACAGCCCGTCATGATGTCTACGGTACAACACACTGTTGTTGAGGAAGAACTTCACCGAGAATCTTCTCAAGAACTTCTTATCTGTTACAGAAGCTTCCTCAGGATACTCTTGACATCATAAAACCAAGGATTGCCATATTTCTCTGCTTCAATCTCAAAACAAAAGGTTGGCTCATCCAATCTCTGAATGGTTATCGAAGGCGCTTTATTAGCCCATTTGACTTTCAACATGGATGCTAGGGTGGGCAAAGCATCAGCCAGGTTGTTCTCTTCTCGTGAGATATGGTCGAAAGTGATCTCCTCAAATTAAGGAATCAACTTCATCACATGCTCTCGGTAAGGAATCAGATTTGGGTGACGAGTTTCCCAATCACCGTTAATTTGGCAAATCACAAGTGCAGAGTCTCCATACACTTTTAGATGATTAATTCTCAAATCAATCGCCGCCTCGATACCAAAGATGCATGCCTCATATTCAGCCATGTAATTGGTGCAATCAAAGCATATTCGAGCTGTGAACGGGATATGATGGTCGTCCGGAGTAGTGATTACCGCACCAACACCATTACCTAATGCATTGGAGGCTCCGTCAAATACCAAAGACCATTTGGATCCTGGTTTGGGTCCCTCGTCTGGACCTAGTATGTTACAATCCCGAATATACATAATATCCTCATCAAGAAATTCAAATCTCATCGGCTGATAATCGTCCACAGGTTGGTAGGCAACAGAATCTGCCAATACGCTACTTTTGATAGCTTTCTGAGTAGTATACTGGATATCATATTCTATCAAGATCATTTGCCACCTGGCGATCCGACCTGTCAAAGTTGGCTTCTCAAATATGTACTTGATCAGATCCATCTTGGATATCAACAAGGTTGTGTGGGTCAACATATACTGCCTTAGTCGGCGAGCAGCCCACGCTAAAGCACAACAAGTTTTCTCGAGCAATGAGTATTTCGTTTCACCGTCGGTAAAATTTTTGCTTAGGTAGTATATTGCATGCTCTTTTCGACCAGACTCGTCATGTTGGCCCAACACGCACCCCATTGAGCTTTCGAGCACTGTCAAATACATGATCAACGATCTACCCTCCACGGGAGGCATGAGAATCGGAGGTTCCTTCAAATACTCTTTTATCTTATCGAATATGACTTGACAATCGTCATTCCACCTGACCAACTGATCCTTTCTTAACAACTTGAATATAGGTTCGCATGTGGTAGTCATGTAAGAGATGAATCTAGAGATGTAGTTTAACCTCCCTAGAAAGCCACGAACCTCTTTCTCAGTTCTTGGTTCAGGCATTTCCTAAATCACTTTTACTTTAGCAGGACCAACCTCGATGCCTCTTTCACTTACAACAAAGCCTAACAGCTTGCCAGATCGTACGCCAAATGTACACTTGTTTGGATTCAGCCTCAATCTGAATTTCTTCAGCCTATCAAACAACTTTGCAGGTGTACCAGATGCTCTTCTTCATCTTTATTTTTAGCAATCATGTCGTCGACATATACTTCAACCTCTTTGTGAATCATATCATGAAAAAGAGTTACCATTACACGCTGGTAAGTTGCCCCGGCATTCTTCAATCTGAAAAGCATCACCTTGTAGCAGAAAGTTCCCCATGGGGTGATGAAAGTTGTTTTAGCCATGTCTTCCGGTTCCATCTTGATCTGATTATACCCGGAAAAACCATCCATTAACGAAAACACTTTTGCATGAGAGGTATTATCCACCAATATGTCAATATGGGGGAGCGGAAAGTCATCTTTCGGACTTGCTTTGTTCAGATCCCTATTGTCCACACACATTCTGACCTTGCCGTCTTTCTTGGGCACAAGGACAATGTTGGCGACCCATGGGGCATAAGAGATGACTTTTAGAAAACCTGCATCAAGTTGTTTTTGGACTTCCTCTTTGATCTTCTTAGACATCTCAGGATGAGTTCTTCGAAGTTTCTGCTTAACAAGAAGAAAGTCTTCTTTCAAAGGTAGCTTCTGCATAACAATGTCGGTATCCAACCCAGGCATGTCTTCATAAGACCAGGCGAAGATATCAGAATACTCTCGGAGTAGTTCAATCAATCTCTGTTTCACGCTGACCTCTAAAATGGCCCAGATTTTAACCTCTCTAATCACATCAAAATTGCCCAGATTCACCTTTTCAATCTCTTCCTGATGCGGTTGGATGACCTTTTCCTCTTGCTCTAACATTCTTGCTATCTCTTTAGGGAGTTCACAATCTTCCTCACCTTCTTCTTCAGCTTGGTTGATCGGATTATCAAAGTCATAAAGAGTGATAGCATAGTCGTTATCAAAGGGATCCATTAGGAATGTGGGATTATATCTACATGATTGGTTTTAATGCCTATTTTAGTTTTTTAGATGATAAAAGAAAAATAAAGCATTGCCATTTTGTGTTTTAAAATTGTGATGTAAAATAGAAAGAAAGGGAACAAAACATTTGAATGAAAAGACGTTCTTTATTTCATGATAAAAACATTGCATATGCAAACAAGGTGGCCCTACATATGATTCACTGTGCCTTGGGCAGAGCACAGGAATTATTGCATGATAACAGAAACAAAAGAAAATTACTCTTTGACCATCGTGATTGGGACGCAGTCTTCCGAGGTCCAGTTGTTGAGCTCCACACCAGTGACACTGGGGCGGATCCACTTGTCAACATCAAACTCATTATCAGAATCATCCACGGCGTTCGCATGTCCAAGAATGATGTCGGCGCTAGAAAACCTCACAGGAGTAGCCAAGTTAGGTGCTTTCAGAATGTGACGGCGCAGAGCAGGGTCAAAGCCCAACCCGAACTTGTTGAATTTAGGTGCTACCTCCACCACACTGCCCTAGCCTTCAGGGCGTCCAGCCTCGACCACGGCTTTTGCATCTCTCCTAGAGGCCATAGAAGATTTCGACTTGTCTATCTTAACCTCCTCTTGTCAAGGGGTCTTCAACATATGCACCGTCTCGAAGCCTTGAAACAGGGTCTCATGAATCTCACCATCCACCACAACATATCAGAAGGAAGCAAGATGGCTTACAATATATTCTTCTTCAGCACAGACTGTGATAGTTTTCCCTTCCACAGGGTATTTCAGCTTCTGGTGAAGAGTGGAGGTGACCGCTCCAGCTTTTTGGATCCATGGGCGACCCAAGAGGCAACAGTAGGCCGGCTGGATGTCCATGACAAAGAATTTTGTAACAAAGAGCTGAGGGCCGACTTTGATGGGGAGATCCACTTCTCCAAAAATAGATCGTTTAGAACCATCAAATGCTTTCATAATCAGATCACTAGGTCGGAGTTCAAGACCACCATAGTCAATCTTCATCAGTGTTGATTTAGGAATTACATTGAGAGAGGAATCAATATCAACCAACACTCGGGATAAGGTAGTGCCCCGGCATTCCATGGAGATATGCAATGCTATATTATGGTTTTGACCCTCTGGTGGAAGATCAAAATCAGTAAAACCCAATCCATTGTTAACCGATATGCTTGCACACACATTTTCAAACTGCCCAATGAATATCTCTTGCGGTACGAAAGCAGTGCTCAACAGCTTCATCAAAGAATTTCTATGCACTTCTGAATCTCATAGCAAAGCGAGAATAGAGATTTTGCAGGCGTCTGAGCAAGTTGATCAATCACTCGGAAGTCGCTCTTGCGGATAAACTTCATGATCTCCTTTATATCCTTCTCCAGGTCAGGATTGACATTTTGCAAATCTGGTTGTTTCATGGGCTGCTTGCCCTTGGCTTTGACAGCAGTTACGCATTGGGTTATATAAATGGATTAGAAAACTTCGGTTGCTTGGTCATCTTGTACACGGTGAACTGACTTTGTAGAATTTTTGTATCGCAAATGTGCGGATAGCAAGAGTCGCCACCGAATTTTATTTTTATCCAATTAAGGGAAGGTAAAAGTACAGGAAAGGACCTTCGTTAGATTCTGAGTAAGGGAGAAGGTTATGAAAAGGGAAGGTATTAGCACCCCTTTCCATCCGTAGTTATCTACGGGCTCTTAGTTGCTCTTAGATCACTTTTAAAATTGTGCTTTCTGTGTGTTTGACAAAAATGTTTTGAAAAGGCATTTCGCTTTGACTTTGTAATGATTCATGTAGGAATGTATACAAAGTGTTCGGAAATGTTTCGTTTTGAAAAGAGTTTGAACTTTGACAAAAGTGTGAGGTGTGAAAAGTATTTTGATAGAGCAAGCAACTAAAAGTCTTATTACCTACTCAGAATTGGTCGTTTTCGTGTTATTTTATGTTCCTTTAGAATAGCGCTATCCATACCATTAGTTGGTAGGTAACTCTATTCATTGGATGTAGAAGGGACATTCGAAGGGACATCGGATGGTCATAGAAGGCAACTTGTAGGAGTATCCTAGCATATTCGAAGGGACTATCATCATTTTTCGTAGGCGACAATCGAGGGTCAAGATCATGTATTCGGAGGCGACATCGTGGGTCTTATGATCTTTGTATCGAAGGGACTATGATGATTTGTTTTGAAGGCAACGGTGCTAGAATACCTCTACGTTCGAGGGACATGACCATTTGAATTCGTATAGGCAACGAGAGAGAATTACCCTAAGGGGTGCATGTGTGAAAAGAGTGTGTTGATTCGAATATTTTTATCTTGGAAAATTAGTGGGCTATGTCGATTTTAGTCTTGCCATACACGCCTAGTTACTAGCAGTTTATAGGGTGCGAAAATTAAAATGCGGAATGTAAAGATGCGGAAAGATAAATGTCCTACGCTATTACATGGCTTTGGGGCAGATACATAATTTAAACTTGCGGAAAATAAAAACCTAATTTAAACTATTACATCCCATGAGCAATTACATTATTGGAAAAAAGAAAACAGTAAAAGAAACCGTCTAAAACGGAATAACCTGTGAAAAGATAAGAAAATCGGAAAATACGATGAAATCGAACAAGAGGAAAATATTAGTAAAAATGCAAATTTTTAGATGAGAAAAATATGACATGCTGGAAATAACATAAATATGCTAAAATAATTTTTTGGGATTTTTTAGATGCATTTTAATAATTTAAAACTAATTAAAATTGATTTAAATGCTAAATTATGAATAAAATAAAATATGCATGCAAAATAATATTTTTTAGTTTTATAAATTAAATAAGTATTTTCTGAAAATAAATGCAAAAGGAAAAAATATTTTGATGATTTTTAATGCATGAAATAAAAATATTGAAAAGAATTAAAATTATATGCAAAATATTAAATAATATGATAATATGAAAAAAAGAGTTTGCAAACTTGTAAAACCAAATGCCATGGCCAAGGATCGAACCGGAGACCTTCCACTCACAACCCCACGCCTTTGCCATCGATGCGGCGACGCGTGTCATTGAATCGGAACGGACGATGGATAAACAAGTGTCGCCTTCCTGTTGCACCAATCACGCGCCAAGAACTTCATCGTTCTCATTTGAAATCTGGGAATTTTGCGTCGGCCTCAGAGCGACGCTATGACCCCTGCAAATTCCAAAATCCAGCACAAGCAATATAAATTCAATTCAAAGGCATGGTTCGATTAGATTCATCATTCTAAACATGATGGTGGTATTCGTTTTGCCCAATTTATCCTATTTCGTGTGATCCCAATTCGGTCCATGGAACCCTAGCTATGGCAAGTTTCGATTCCGGTCATGAAAATTCAATCAAACTATGCAGAAAGCTTGCAAACTTCCATCTAAACACAAAACAAACCACAAAACATGTTAAAAATGCATGAGAATTAAAATACGATTTTGAATTTTTCTTGAACAAACCGAATTCGGATTCTCCAATTCTTGATGGTTTTGATCAATGTGAGGGTCTGGATCGACTCAAGAGATATCAAGGAATGCAATGGACACCTCAAAATCGATTGAAAGCAATTGGAACTAGGGATGCTTGTAGCTTGTAACCCACGGTTTTGAGTTGCAATAAGGGTTTCTCGACCAATTTCTACCCTAATTCGTATGGCATGAGTTATGTATATATAGTAGAAGGATTTGGAGTTAATTTGAGGAAGAATCAATCACTAATCAATGCAAATCAAATTTGATTTTGTACAAAATCAAATTTTCATATTTTGATCAATTTTCAATCAAATCTTGCCATACCAATCCAAATTTCGAAATTTGCTGGCTTTGTTGAGTTACTTGGATCTCAAGGAAGAGAGAAAAATCAATTTTGCATTTAATTTTGATTTTATACTTTATTTTTGAATTTAATTTGTATTTAAATGAATAAATTCCAAATTAAATAGAAAAATAAAATAAAAATTCGTGGCATTGGGCTTGGATATTCCTAATTGTATAAGGAACAAGTTTGGATGAAGAAAAAGTAAGCCCATTTGCAAAATTTTGATTTTTAGAAGCATCTCTCTTTGTGCACTCTTTCAAAATTGCCCAACTTGTGAATGGTGTATCTTGCTCAATTTTCCACATTTTTGAGTGTTCTTGGACTTTTTGGAAATCTCTAAGAGTCCTATAACCAACCTTTTTGGTCTCATCTCAATTGGAGTTTCCATGCTCAATATATCTTCAAAACAAAATGTTGACTTTTTGTTGACTTTGAAAATGACCTGTAATGTTTTGAGCCATACCTCTCAAATGAAGCATTTTTTGGACATTCTTGTGAGACATGAAGTTGTAGATAATTGAATTTCCTTCAAAACAAGAGGTGGTGGAATAATTTCTGAGAAAGTATGAGAAAGTTATGATCAGTCAAAGTTCAGTTGACTTTTCACCTAGAAACCCTAATTTAGAAAGTTTGATTTTTGAGCAAATCTTGAGTTTTCTTGATGAATCATGATCAACCCTTGATCAAATGATGAATGTAACTTCAAAATGAGGATGTTGACCAAAAATTATAAAGTTTGACTGTATGTTGACCACATTTGACTTTTGTCCAATACAACGATTTTCAACCATCGAGCAATTGTGCGAAATCTTGACTTGTGAGGCTTGAAACTTGACATGGAGAATCTTTGAAGCATATGAGGAGGCATGATGAACATTGGAGATGTTGGAATTCCATCTGAAGCTGAGAATTTCCAAACCCTAGTTTGGGTTGATTGTCTAGGAGAGGGTTTGTCTGATCAACCTTTGAGGAATCCTTGAGTATGGATGTATGGAATGTCTTGAGAAGATGGAGGGCAAATTTTGGGGTATGACAGCTGCCCCTGTTCAATCTTCTTGTACTGGAAGGTTAGATTGACATACTTGTCTTTCGTGACCTGGAGGTAGAAGATGATTGAACACTCAATAAAATTTGCACTCGCTGTTGGTGGATGATGCGGGAATGGGCTTACAGATGCCATTTGGAGAAGGTAGAGACTTTGCTGGGGGATGAGTCGTATGCTAGACTCGAGGTTGTTGATAGGACGAGAATCGTCGGAGATGGGCTTGAGATGCCATCTGGAAAGGTCGATGCTGGGGAGTGAGCCGTACGCTAGGCTCTGTAGTCGTTTCTGGAAGGAGCATGGAGATGGGCTTAAGATGCCATCCGGAGGGAGTCGTACGTTAGACTTCGTGCTCATCTTTGAATGAAGTTATTGATTTGTATTGATTTTTAACCAAATATGCGGCGTTGCGGAGAAATGTTGATAAGTAGTCGGAGGTGGGCTTAAGATGTCATCGAGAAGGCAGTCGTCGCGGACTACTGTAGTTGCTATTGATAATAAGAAGGATTCAGAATAGATCTTCGTGCTAATTATTCTGAAGGGATAGTAATTGGCAAAATGTGGATATCTTCCCTGTTGTGCATCGGGTGTTGATCCACTGCCTGTTATCGGAGGATAACATGTGATCGTTCGGATATGGTTTCCCGTCTGGCTTCGGGTATTAATCCTGGATTCGTTGTCGGAGGACAACGAGGGCGGTCGTTCAGATAGTTTTCCCGTCGAGATTCGGGGCTTAATCTGGACCGGTTGTCGGAGGACAACTAGGCGTCTTCGAATAGTTTTCCCGTCGAGATTCGGGGCTTAATCCTAGACCTGTTGTCGGAGGACAACCAGGGGCAGTCTTTCAAATAGTTTTCCCGTCGAGATTCGGGGCTTAATCCTGGACCTGTTTGCGTCAGAAGTGATTTCCACCTGTTTTGGAGAAAACAAGAGAAACTTTGATAGAATATTTGTTAGTCTTATGCAAAGTATGATGCATGACAATGTATATGAATGACATATGCATGAATTATGACTCTATGAGTAATGTATGAATGATAGATGTTGTGGTATTTCAAAACATATCCATCTTGAAGAAGATGCGGATGTTAGGATTCGACTTACATTTGGGGATGGAGATCACGAGAAGAAAGAACTTTGATCCCTCCGATGCACTATCGACCAAGTCTTGGGCCTAGATGTTGTTGAGGAAGGTAGAGATGAGAAACTCGTTGTTGGAGATCTCATACATAGACCTATTTGGGAGAGCGGGAGGCAATCTGTTGGGGATCTTGTATGTAGATCTGTTGGGAAAAATTAGGGCGCTCTCTGGGATTTTGGTGTAGACCTCCCGGAGGCGTTTGATAGTTCTTTGGGAGACCGGGTTGGGGCTGTTGGAATCTCCGGGAATAGAAGATGTAGATTTTCTCGGTGCACTATCGACCAAGTCTCAAATCTGGATACCTTTGGAGAAAGGGTAATTGTTGAGAGATATTCTGCGATGATAAATACCTCATTTGAGGATGAAGTGTTCTTGCTTGAGGCGATGTAACATTGCTCGGTTGAGTGGAATCACTTTAGGGACTAACGTATACTCATTGGGGAAGGTTTGTTGTGCGACAACTGTGTGGGATCATGCTCTATGGGGAAATGCATTGGTGACTTTTGTCGTCATCTCAATTCCTAGAGCACTAGTAACTACTTTTGTATGTCCACTTTTCGCATGTTTGTGAATAGATTCTTATTGTCAAAAGTATATAATCATTCAAAGCAAATGTTGGACTTATTGCAAACGACAATAGTGAAAAATGTAAAGAGAAAGAACTTGTATTTATTTGAAATGTGGCGTATGGCCAAGTAGTTTGTACACAAGAAAGGTAAAAAGCTATCGGAAACAATCTCGTTAAGTTCAACCATGCTAATACTCATATATTTCAACTATCTCATCTCCTTGTTGTCGATAGAAAGTGAGTAGGGATCTTGCCATTTGAATCTTGAATCTTGATAGTAGTGCAGAGCGGTGATCTGGAAGAGACATAGTCGTGCGCTTAAATCTAACTTTTGCCTAGACCGCCCTTCGGGTTTTGGTCTACGGATACCCTTTTTGCCCAAGCCGCCTTTTCGGGTTTTCGACTTGCGGTGTACATGTTTTGTATATATCCTTAACTTTTGCCCGAACCCTTTGGGTTCGCAAGATCTATATTTTTGCCTAGGTCGTCGACCTAGCGGGTCTCTTTCATCGTAGTATTTTTTGACTATGTCCGCGTTCACGGTGTGGGAAGTCTTCACCATCCATGGTGCTAAGTATCATAGCTCCGGAAAATCTGTCTTGACTACAAATGGTCCCTCATGGGTGGAGTCCATTTGCCCTAGGATCACCTTGTGGAAGGATGATGCGCTTGACTACTAGGTCACCAACTTGATAGACTCGGTGTTTGACCTTCTTGTTAAATGCTCTGATCATTCGCTTCTGATAGATCATCCATGGCGGATGGATGCGAGTCGTTTCTCATCAATCAAGTTAATCGGTCGGCGATGCGAATCAATCGTCTTCGCCCTTTCTGCGTCTGGAGGACTCGGTTGAGGAACTGAACCTCGATGGTGGGGCTTCCATACCGTACACGAGAGAAGGGGTTGCCTGTTGATGTTCGTACTGTAGTGCGATAACCATGAAGAGCGAATGGTAACATCTCATGCCAATCTTTGTAAGTCTCTGTCATCTTTTGTATAATCTTCTTAATGTTCTTGTTGGCGGCTTCCAGCGCCATTCATCTTAGGCCGATATGGAAGAATTGTGATGTTTGATCTTGAGCTGCGTGAGTTCGGTGATCATCTTGTTGTTGAGATTGGAGCCGTTATCGTGATAATCCTTTCGGGAGTGCCATATCGATAGATAAGATTATGTTTGATGAATCGAGCCTGACATTCTTGGTAATGATGCGAGCAGGGCTGCTACCCACTTGGTGAAATAGTCAATTGCCACAAGGATGAAGCGATGTCCGTTGGGCGGTGGGCTTGATTTCTCCGATCATGTCAATGCCCACATTGCAAAGGCCAAGGAGCTATTAGGACATTCGAGAGTCTGGAGTGCGTGCACTTTATCGCATAATCGGCACTTGTGACAAGATCGGCGTAGCGGTGACAATCGACTTCCATGGTGGACCAATAGTAACTTTGTTCTCAAAATCTTCTTAGCCATTGTGTGTCCCGGAGTGGGTACCAAATGCGCCTTCGTGTAACTCTTCCATGATATGTATTCTTTGTTTCGATCTACACGTAGAAGCACAAGTCGTGGTTGCGCTTGTATAAGATGTCGTTCTTGAGGAAGAATTTGGATGCAAATCTTCTCATGAACTTCTTATCATTGTGAGATGCCCTGCGGGATATTCACGAGTCTCAAGATACCTTTTCACGTCATAGTACCAAGGTTTCTCTTCCATATCAAGCTCATAACAATATCTTTGGTTCGTCAAACTTCTCAATGATGATCAGGGAGCCTCGTTGTCCCACGACCTTGAACATAGATGACATAGTAGCCAATGTGTCTTGTGATTCTCTTCTCGTGGAATATGATTGAAAGTAATCTCTTGAGTAGGGATCAAACTCAAAACATGCTCTCGTCTGAAATGAGGTTCGGATGTTTCGTATCCTTCATATAATCGGTGATCACTAAGGCAAAGTCTCCATATACTTGCAAGAACTTGATTCTTAAGTCAATAGCGACTTTGATACCCATGATGCACCCGTATTCGCCATGTTATTGGTGCAAGCTGAAACATAATCGGTGAAAGGCGTGTGCCGCTGTAGGGATGTAATGATGGCGCCAATGCCATTGCCAAGTCGTTTGAGGCTCCATCAAAACCATGGTCCATCGGGATCCTTGTTCGGTCCTTCGTCGGGCCTGGTTCTTCAATCGGTAACTAGTAAAACATCTTCATGCGGAAATTGAGCGCATAGGCGATAGTCATCTACGACGATGAGCCAAATGATCGGCTACTACACTTCCTTTGATCGCTTTCGAGAAGTGTCTTGGATGTCGTATTCGGATAGGATCATTTGCCATCTTGCTATTCTCCGGAGAGAGTGGTTTCTCAAATATATATTTTATCGGATCCATCTTGAAATCAACAAAGTAGTGTGAGTCAACATATCTTGTCTTAGTCGGCGCAGCCCAAGCCAAGCGTTGCAAGTTTTCTCATTGTGATTATCTTGTTTCACGGTCGGTAAACTTTTGCTAAGGTAGTATATTGCATGCTCTTTTCGACCAGACTCGTCATGTTGCCCAACACACACCCATTGAGTTCTCTAATCTTGTCAAGTACATGATAAGAGGTCTTCCCGGAGGCGGCATCGAGATAGGAGGATTAGGTACTCCTTGATTTTGTCAAAAGCGATCTGGCAATCGTCGTTCCATTCCACTACTTGATCTTTCTTTAGTAACTTGAAGATTGGCTCACAAGTAGCAGTTAAGTGTGCAATGAATCTGGCAATGTAATTCAATCGGCCCAAGAAACCTCTGACTTCCTTCTCGGTGCGGGGAGCTGGCATTTCTTGAATAGCTTTAACCTTGGCGGGGTCAACTTCAATACCTTTACCACTGACAACAAACCCTAGGAGTTTTCCGGATCTGACTCCAAAGGTGCACTTGTTAGGATTAAGTCTTAGTCGTACTTCTTCAACTGTCAAGCAGTTTACGCAAATGATCAAGATGTTCTTCTTTATGCGTGATCGAGCTATCATGTAAATCGGCGTAGACCTCTATCTCGTGATGAATCATGTCATGAAATAATGTTACCATAGCGCGATAAGTGGCGCCGCGTTCTTCGATCCGGCATAACCTTGTAGCGAGAAAGTGCCCCGTGTAACAAAAGTAGTCTTCTCCATGTCTTGGGAGCCATTTTGATCGATTGTAGCGGAGAAACCATCCATGAAGGAGAAAACCTTATGTTGGCGGTGTTGTCAACGAACATCAATATGAGGAAGTGGGAAATCGTCTTTCGAACTCGCTTTGTTCAGATCTGTAATCCACACATTCGTACCTTACCATCCTTCTTAGGCACAGGAACCATGTTCATGACCCATTGTGGATAGGAAGTATGACTAAGAAAGGCGTTGAGCTGTTTCATAACTTGACTTTGATTTTCTCGACATCTCGGGACGCATGCGACGAAACTTCATTTCTTGGGAGAAAACCTTCTTTTGCAACGGTGTACCACAATATCAATGTCCAACCGACATGTCTTCGTATGACCAAGCAAAACCTCAATATAGTCTGTAGCATCGAACCAATCTTTCTTTAACACTTGTTCTCAAGACCCGCTCCTATCTTGATCTCTTTTACATCTTCATCGATTACCCAAATTCATAACCTCAACTTGCTCTTCGTGTGTGTATAACTCGCTCTTCTTCTTTGTAGATCTAGCAAGTTCTCCGGCACTTCACAATCTTCCTCACTTTTGTCTTGGCTTGGTAGATCGGATTATCGAAGTCATATTTAGCAATAGCATATTGTTATCAACGAGATTCGGAGTGATTCTGCGTGTATCACGTGGGTGTGTGTAAAACACATAGCTTTTGAAGGGGTGATAAAGTAAAATAAAAACAATCAATTGAATGCAAAAGTCCAACGATTTTATTGAATGAAAATATGCAAATGACAGATAATAACCCTCACAAACGAGCCATGATGCCCCGGGCAAGCACTAGGCTTTAGAGTTTATTGTTCAAAACAAAGAAAATACGAAAAGCAAAACAAATCAAGAGTGATTACTCGCTAAAGGAGATTGGTATGGCGTATTGGTCTTCCAATTCTTGAGCCCTTAATGCAGGTTGGGAAGATCCACTTGCGATGTCGAAGTCATTGCGTCGTCTTCTATAGCATGGATTCCACTCGGCTTATGTGAAAAGGAAGTTGGCCGCACGCGTATCATCTTGACCCTTGATGGTGAAGCCTAAACCGATCTTGTCAAATTTGAAAGGGAGATCGGGGCTGACCCCAAATAGCACTACCACCTTTTTCAACATGACTTGAGCATCTTTCGGCAAGGCCATCCTAGGCGGAGCTTGTGTAATTCGGGAGTGAGGAGAGTCAACATGCATGACTCGGGGATTGTCTCAAAAGCTTGACGAGGAGTCTCAAAGAATTCACCCTCCACCTCGAGATATCGGAATGATTGTAGATGGTGACCATATACTCTTCTTCACCACATCGTAACAACTTTCCCTTTCTTTGGGTACTTGACACGATGTAGGGTAGAAATGCCTGCCCCATGTATCAAGCGTCCAAGTAGGCAAGAAGAGTGGTGGACGGATGTCCATGACAAAGAAAGTGGAATCAAAAGTCTGGGAACCGACTTTAACAGGCAGAGTGAGCTCTCCAAGCACTGTTCGCTTAGAACCATCAAAAGCTCTCATAATTATGTCACTGGGTCTCAGAACCAACCCTTCAACATCAAGCCGATCAAAAGCGGTCTTCGGAAGAATATTCAGAGCAGAACCGGTATCCACCAAGACATGAGACAATGTAGTGCCCTTGCATTCAACAAAGATGTGCAAGGCTTTGTTGTGTTTCTTTCCGGCAGGAGTCAAATCAGCATCAGAGAAACCTAAGCCGTTGTTGGCAGCCAGGTTAGCAATACAAACTTCAAACTGGTCGGTGGTAGTGTCTTGCGGCACATGCGCATTTTGAAACTTCACCAAGGCGTTAGCATGAGCCTCGAGCACAAGAGCGAGCAAGCATGGAGATTTTGGACGAGTCTGTCCTAAGCATTCCACAACATTGTAGTCACTTTTCTTGATTATCTTGAATTTCCTCCATTTCTTGTTTGGAGGTGTCTTGACAACTTCCTTTGGTACCAGGTGACGGGATGAGTCACGGTTCTTGGGGAACGTGGAATAGTTGGAATGCAAATTGGAGTCGCGGTGTCTTTGGAGAGAGATTTACGGAGAGAAAACCCTTCGGTTCGGTCACCTTACTTGATCCGGTGATGTTGTCAATGTCGGGAATGGTAGCTTCAATTGTAAGACCTTCAATGGTCGGAGGGTCTTGCTTGCGCCATGATAGTAAACATCGACTCCATAATTCCAAGGGATAGCCTTGTCGGAGGAATATGGACCTGGTCTTGGAGAAGTAATGAGGAGCAGTGCCACTCTGGGCACAGAATCGGCAGAGGAAATCCTTATTGTGTTAACATCAACATAGTCTTCTGGGAAATCGTCACCCCATCCGGTTACCTTAACGTCTTCAATAGGAATCTTGTAGCTCTCAGGAACAGTGTACTTCACCATGTAATCATACTTTCCACTTGGCTGCCCCAAGGTATCCCACACAGATGGTGCGGCTTCATTTGCATTGTCAATCTTCAACTTAGACATATCTTCACACAGCTTCTGCACAGGTGGTTTCAAAAATAGTATCTCACGGTTATCCATCATGCACTGGACACGTCTTCTCAACCAAGCACGACCATCAGTGCGGATCGCACCACGACAGTTCTCGGGCATCTGGATTGACACTTGCAGCAAATTCTTGCCGGTCATCAGAGGAATGGTCAAGTCATCTATGTTGAACACATAAGTATCCTCACCAACAGCATTGGAACTTTTGTCATGGTTAGGCATAGGAGCGTTGATCACATTCGGAGCCTCAACAGGAGGGTCAAACTCAATCTGCTTAGCTTCAATCATGTCTTGAATCTTGTTCTTCAGAGCCCAACAATCATCAGTACTATGTCCAGGGCTATTGGAATGGTAAGCACACTTAGCATTAGGGTTGTATCTCGGAGAGGAATTGTTGACATTTTGAGGAGGATCCCTCAAGGTAATCAGCTCAGCTTTCAACATGTGTTGCAAGGCTTGCGATAATGGCATGTTGATCTTTGTAAACTGTCTTCGTGGCGCATTCTGGCTACGCGCGTTGTCTCGCTGAGGTTGTGCTGATGTAGGATTAGAGATCACAACTGCCCTCACAGATTGAGCACGGTCGGTCTTGGCTCGGCTTTTCTGACCATACACAGCATTAGTTTCTTTCTTACCACCAAAAGATCTCTTCGCAACATTTGAAGATGACTCTATCTGAATCTTCCCGCTCTTGATACCAGCTTCAATATGCTCGCCTATCAATATCAGCTCGGTGAATCCGGCTGAAGAGTTTCCAATCAGATGATTGAAGAACGGGCCTGTCAGTGTTCCCATAAACATATCAACCAACTCCCTATTGGACAAGGGTGGGTGAACTACGCACCGCTAGATCTCTCCATACGAGCATACTCCTTGAACTTCTCATCACGACCCATAGACATGCTTTGTAGTTGCATGATGTTCGCGTTAAAAGGTGACGCGCCTGAGGATGCGAACGTGAGTTCGGATCTTCCGGTACGCAACGATTTAAATCTTTTGGTTTGTTTATAAAGATGCCGCGAGCATCAAGCTTTATTATTTTCAACACAAGAAAGATGATGTAATGATTATGAAAAGGGAAAATTGAAATACCCTCAATTGATATTGGTATGCGTGTGACTAAGCAAACTAGGCGTAACGCATTGGGGAGATTCTGAGTAAGGGGATTGGTATATAAAGGGAATAGATGGAGCACCCTAAATATATGTAGTTATCTGACTTTATATATGAATATATTTGATATGTTGTGTGTTTTTAATTGCTATTTCTATGATTGGGAAAGTTTCTCCTTTGGATTTTAAGAAGCGATGAATTATGTGGGATTCTAGGTTTTGTTATTATTGTGCTCGCAAAGATCATGGATCTTGCATACATATCTAGTGGGAATCAGGCATTTGTAGCTCGGATCTGGGGTTCTATGGTTTGTTTGGTGAGGGAGATAGAAATTTGCTCGGCAGGATGAGACCTTGTGCCTCGTATTCTCAAAGGATGTTGAGAAAGTCGGAGCAATCGTAGTTCCCACTTATGCTAGTGGAAAGCAACGGGATGTTAGTAAGAGACAGACAAATGTCATCTTAATGAAAAATGTATCTAATATATTTCATCACATACATTTTTGAAAAGTTTGATTGATTTAAAATCTTTAAATCGTAAGTATTAGGTGTTTTGCTTGAGTGTACAAGCGTTACCACTTACATGTTTAAGAAAGATGTTTTGAAAAAGATGTTTGAATCTTTTAACTGTAAGCATTGGGTGTTTTGCTTGAGTGTACAAGCGTTACCACTTACTGTTAATAGATGTTTTTTGTTTGAAAAGAGTTTGAAAAGTTTGAAAAGTTTTGAAAAGTTTTTGACTGTATGTGATGTAATGGATGAGATACTTCTTCCATAGAGATGATAAATGTCTAAATCTCAAGGAGAAATTGATTGGATTAAGGGATGCTTTTAAGAAGCCCGTGGGTCCTTGTATTGTTAGCCCAAGAGGAGGCATTCCGAGGGTCATCGAGGGTCATCGAGGGTCATCGAGGGTCCTTGTATGAAGCTCAAGAGGAAGCTATAGGGTATGGTGTCTTTGGCTTGAAAGGGTTTCACCGAAATCATCCTTTTACGAATAAGAGCAACTTCAGGAAATTTTACTCTGGGTAATTTGAAAGTGATTTCAGGAAACCATCCTTCGAGGTTCTATCTTAGCGCGGGTGATTCTTTATATTGGAAGCCCAATAGGAGGCTGTTAGAGATTTCTGTCTCTTTCATTGTATGATGCCCGAAGGCTAAACTCAATGAGGAGTTCTTTTGAGCGAAGCCCAAGAGGAGGCGACTCAGGAGTGTTGTCTTATATGAAGCCTAGCGGAGGCTAACTCTTGTGGGAGAGTTTCTTTGTATAAAGCCAAAGAAGGTGACCCATGTTGGGGATAAGTTATCTTGTATAAACCCAGCGGAGGCTAAACTCAGTGATGAGTTGTCTTGTATGAAGCCCAAGCGAGGCTATACTCACTGGTGATGAGTTGTCTTGTATGAAGCCAGCGGAGGCTATCTTGTGGGAACCTATTGATTAGTCTAATTGTTATGTTATTATTAGGCAGTTGTATAAGCAGTGTGTGTGTGTGTGATATGTATTCACGAGGAGTTTATGAAGGAAATATAAACAATGCATGATGTTTATTTACAGAGTTTATGAAATATAAACAAGTGTACGTGAAACAAGCGTTTGAAAGCAGCGTAACTTGATTATTTACAAGTTTGAGCTGTGTACAAGGAAATGAATATGTACACGAATGAGCTATTTATGTACTGAGAAAAATGGATGTACATAGGAGGTTGGGACTTACACCATAAAGGCCCATTGATTTGAAAGTTTCACGAGGAATAATGCTCCTTTCAATACCAATGGTATTTAGTGTAAAATGTCAGATGAAGCGAAATGATTGATCAAAGTTTATACGTAAAAGTATTTTCAAAGAAAAGTATGTATTATGTACGGATAAAAGTTTTGAAAAAATATACATGTTATGTACGATAAAAGTGTTTGAAAAAAATATCATGTTATGTACGGATAAAAGTTTGTTTAAAAATGTTTGACAAAAGTTTGATATGTACAAGTAAATATTATGTACATAAAAGAATGTTATGGGACTTACACCGTGATGGAGGCCCATTGGTTTAAAAGAAAATTTTGCTCAGGAGAAACCTTCCTTTAGAACCAATGGATTCAGCGTATAGACAAACGAATGAAAAACAAATGAAAGAAATTTGTTTACGTTTGAATGATAATTTGAATATGTACAAGTAAAACTAAATATGTACATAAAGGATTGGGACTTACACCATAAGGGTGGCCCATGATCGATCGAGAAATTCGAGAAGAAACGAATCCAGTTTATCGTTTTGAATCGGATTGATCATGGTAAAAGATGCAAGTTTGATGAAATGTTTTGAAAAATGATTTGAAAATGTTTTGAAAATGTTTTGAAATGTGAGGTTCATTTATGAAAAGTTTTGAAAAAAATCGGAAGTCGAAAACTTGAAAAATTCACCTTTTAAGGAGGTTTGAAAAAGTGTTCAGAACATCGTTTTCGGCTCGATTAAAATTTAATCAGATGAAAATATTTTTGGATTTTTTTGACATAATCATAAAATATATATATTAAATGACAAGTGTGCAAAAAATCATCTCAAAATGAGAAGTTTTGATTGGTTAAAAAAATTGTTGAAGTTTGATAAAAAAAACATGAAAATATTGAAGTTTTGTGAAAAATGAATGAAAAAATGGTCTTCTTTGGGTTTTGAACCCATGACCTTGAGGTGTACCACGTGGCGAAAGAACTTATGGGCAAGCATACAACCACTAGGCCAGCAGCGTTTGAATGTGTTAGTGGATTAAAACAGCGTTGATATAATATTGGTTAATTTGAAAATTTAAAAGCGAAGAACACATGAACACGCGAATTTTACGGGTTTGTGTTTGATTTTCAGTTTGATTGATCAAGCTATCTCCCTCGTTTCTCAATGGAATTGGACGATGTAAACATCAAAGTCACTCGTTTTCCTCACGAACACGATGGCATATGTTAATTTCATTTATTTTAAGCCCGAATGTTTTGATTGAAGAACACTTATGAACCCTAAAGCGATTTTTTAAATTAAATGATGGATTGTTCATGATTGTTTGATTTTGTTGAGGGTTATCATTCGTTATTAGTCAGAAAACAAATGGCCAGAGCTTTTCTCAATTGGTGCAAGGAATATGGAGTTTGAAGTTCGTGTTCTAACACGGAAAAGTTGAGATCGAATTACGTTCTAGAGCACTTCCGGTTGTTATTTCTTGATCTTTAGAGCACCAGCGGCATGTAAGGATGCTATGAGGATGGCTGCACCTCTTGAATCAAGCTGGATTGTTCTCTGAGTCGACTGCACAAGCTTGAAAACAAAGCTGAAATCGATGTAAAAGCGATTCTGATTCTTTGTTCTTGTTTTGGATCAACTCCATGATGTATATGGATTGTGTGGATCATTAGAACAACAATTTCTCGACCAAACTTGAAATTCGATTCCTAAGTCGGTTTGAAGTTTTGAAAAATGGAAATTGAAACTGGTTTTAAGCTTAGTTCAGTTTGATTTTAGGCTTGCAACAAGTTTGTTAATGATTATACAACATGTATGACACAAAGATCATCATGTTTTCAACTGATTTTTGAAAATGCTATGTTTGGCAATTTTGCTCTAATTGCTTGATTTTCAAGAAAGTGGAAGAAAGCATGTTTTGTGAAGTTTCTTGGTGTTGATTTCTCTTGAAATGGTGATCCTTTTATAGGCCAAAAGTCTGAATTGTTAGGCAAGGAAGTACATGGCATTTGGATATTCAAAGCTTAGAGGGCAAGATTGTCATTTGTAAAGCAAAAGGAAGGTTCCTTTTTTACCATGTGTGAATTTATCCAAACTTGATCCAATCTTCAATCATCACTTTTCACTGATGTTTATCAGTTTGATGAGTCAATTTGGCAAGGTGGCAAGTGGTTTAAATGCAAAAACACAAAATGACCTATAATTTTACAAGTTTGTACTTGAAAATTATGGATTTTGGACTCTAAATTTCAAATTCAAAAGTGTAGCTAGACTCCATGGATTTGAGAGTTCTTGGACATTTTGGAAAGATTTTTCATGATCTACAACTTTCATGTTTTGAGTTTTTTCAAATTCCAATTGGAACTAGGTGAAAAAATGGCTTGAAGTTTGGAAAAAATGTGAAATTTCAACACTTAGAAATTTTTCTAAGTTATAGAAATTTTGACTTTTGTTGACTTTTCAAATTCTTTGATTTTTATGATCATGATGGATCATTTGAAGTATTTTGATGATTGAAAAGTTTTGTTTTGAAAATTTGACCAAAAGTCAAAGTTTGACTTTTAAATGCGAGATGAAATTTCATCGGACGTTTACGAAATTGGTGATGAATTACGTGAACCTCGTGATGTTTTGAATCCAGAAATTAGGTCAAGATGTTATATCTAAGATATAATGACCAATCTCTATCCAAAAAGTCAATTCTTGCTCAAAAATCGAGAGAATGCCTATGCTAAGCCAAAACCACAATTGGTCGATCCTCGATTGATCTATGAGAAAATGGATATCGAGGATTGAAGGGCGATGATTTGATCAAGATAGATCAAATGGGTGAGAAAATCTCAAACCCTAATTGGTTAGCTCTTGAATCGAGATGAAAATATGATGAAACCTAATTTTGACACATGAATGCTATACAGATTAATGTTGTTTGAGCGTGGTTATGCAATAATGCAAATGTAAGGTGGTATATTAGGTCAAAATTTGGGGTATAACAGAATGCCCTATTTAAGTTTCTTTAACTTTGAGATGAAGATGAATATCTTCGTTTTGATAGGTGTAAAGAGACTTAAATATCGAAATCTAAAATTTGGACCTAAGATACCAAAAGATGCGGATGATGCAAAATGATTAAAAAAGTTTTACCCAAAGGATGTCAAAGAAATGACATGATGGGGAAAAATTTTATGAGGATGACTCGATCTGTTTTGAGAAAAGAGAATCCTATCTGTTGGGAAACAAACAATATGTTTATTTGGGAAAGAATGATTCTGAGAGAATGTGAATATCTTTCGTTTTGGGAAACAAAAGATTACTACATCGACTTTGTGACAATGTTTAAGGTAAATGGAAATGATATTACCAATTATCGACCTTGTGATATAGTATGGTAATGAATTGAAGATGTTACCAATTATCGACAAGTGATAACTATAACAAGGTAAATCTTGAGAAATGAGTTGTTGCATATTGACTTTGTGAATACGACGATGTTCTATCGAGAATGGCTGGAGAGAAGTTAATCAAGACATTGTTCCCAACGAGGATAATCTCGGTGGCGAATATGATAGAGAAGAAAATGCATTTCTCTGTTTGGGGACTTTGCGGGAAAAGGAAGACATATCCTTTACTTTTGGGAATACTCCGTTGAAACAAAGAAAAAGTATCTTTTACGTTTGGAGATATTCTGGGGATATGATATACTCGTATGAGTATATATATACCGATGATTTGGAAACAAACATTTTGAGAGATGCAAAAATGCAATGAATGATGCTATTATGTATGAATGTCATGAATGTTATATGCATGCTAACAATACTTGACAAAACACTTAAGGGATATTTGAGAAAAGGATGCGTCACGATTCGAACAAATACTTGGTGAAAATTGCGACAATGGTGCGGATATTCACTAATGAATTTGAGTTGCATGGTTTACACTTTCCGAGAAAGGTATTTCATTGGCAACGGTGGGGATTCTTTTTGGATAAGAATACCGTCCTTTGATGATTCGATGAGGAGAAAAGCTAGCATGTGATTGGCGACTCAACGAGGATCGAAACACTCTTGGAGAAGCGGTTGAAGTTATTTCCATGTTCATAGTTTCAAAGGAGAATTTTGCTTTTGTTTCAAAATTTTGAAGTAAAATTCATTTAAAACATTTTAGTTTCAAAAGTGATTTTCACAATAAAAGCGTTATTTTGCAAAAGCGAATAAAGTAGGAATTGCAAACAAAAGGCACAAGGCTCAAATTTATTGAATAGAATGGTAATCGCCAAGGCGTGATTCCATGAACTATTTACAAAAGTTGGAAATGATAATTTATTAGGAAAAGGCTACATTGAAAGCAAATAACCACTACTATCCTAACAACTTTGAATTCCATGCTTGTTGCTTGGAAGAGTTGATTGAAGATCCGTTGATGGAAGATTCTTCATGTGGACAATCTGACGATATGATTACTTTGTCGTTTTGTATCCTTGTTTTGCCTAGATCGCCTTTTCAGGTTTTCGATCTATCAGGATAATTTCAGTTTATTGTCTCTAATTTTTGCCTGGATCGCCTTTTCAGGTTTTCAATCCACCGAGACGCTCATTTTTGCCTAAGCCGCCCTTTTCGGGTTTCGACTTACCAGCTGTTCTTTTGTTTTTTAGACAAAGTATTTTTTGACTGCGTCAGCATTCACAGGATACGGGAGTTCATCGCCGTCCATGGTTGTGAGAGTCATAGCACCGCCAGAGAAGCTTCTTTTGACGATGTATGGGCCTTCGTAATTAGGAGTCCATTTGCCCTAGAATCTGTTTGAAAAGACGAGAATCTTTTTAAGCAGTCGCCTTCTCGGAATTCACGAGTCGGACCTTTTGTCAAGCTTTCTTCATTCTTCTTTGATAGAGTTGTCCGTGACACGGCGGTCGCTTTTCTTCAATTAAGTTCGGTTGGTCGTATCGCTTTGACACCATTCGACCTCGAGATAGCTTAGTTTCCATGAGAACTCTCATTGGCGGGATCTCAACTTCTACGGGAGCACCTTGCTTCCATGCCGTATACTAGAGAAAAGGAGCCCTGTTGAAGTGCGTCTAAGTACGATACCCATGCGAGCAAATGGCGATTTCGTGCCGGTCTTTGTAAGTGATGACCATTTTACGGACGATCTTTTGATGTTCTTGTTGGCAGCTTCAACAGCGCCGTTCATCTTTGGCCGGTAAGGAGGCGAGTTATGATGCTCAATCTTGAATTCCTCACACAATTCTTTCATCATTTTGTTGTTCAAGTTTGATCCATTGTCAGTAATGATCTTACTTGGAATTCCATATCGGCAAATGAGGTTGTTCTTGATGAACCTCACAACCACTTGTCTGGTAACGTTGGCGTGAATCTTTGCTTCGACCCATTTGGTGAAGTAATCAATAGCCACTAGAATGAAGCGATGTCCGTTGGACGCTTCTGGTTCAATCATTCCAATCATGTCAATGCCCCACATGGAGAACGGCCACGGAGAGGAGAGAACATTGAGTAGAATCGGAGGCACATGGATCTTATCTGCGTAGATCTGGCATTTGTGACATCTTTTGACGTGTTTGACAATCGATTCCATCGTTATCCAATAGTATCCTGCTCTCAAGATTTTCTAGACATTGCATGCCCATTTGAATGGGTTCAAAGGACCCTTCATGTACTTCATGGATGATCGTTGCGCTTCTTGTCATCGGCATCCGGCGAGAACCATGTCGAAGTTTCTTTTGTATAGAACATCTTCATTGAGGAAGAAATTCTGGAAAGCCTCCTTAGAGTTTTCTTATCCTTGTCGATGCCCAGTGGGTACTCTCGTGTTTGAAGGAAGCGTTTGATGTCGTGAAACCACGCTTATCGTCAAGGCTACATTGCAAATACATATGGTCTTTCAAGGCGTCGATGGTCTGGGCATATCATTCCAATCATTGACTTTGAATAGGGAAGATAGAGTAGCCAAGGCGTCGCCATCCGATTTTGATCTCGAGGATATGATGCGGTTCAACTTTGTTGAAGAAAGTCAACAATCGTCTCGCATAATCTGTAAGGAATTAGACCAAGATGATGAGTTTCATACTTGTCTTTAATTTGATTGATCACAAGTGAGTCTCCATATATATCAAGGATCTTGATCCTCAGTCGATAGCTTCTTTAATACCCATGATGCATGCTTCATACGCTATGTTGTTGGTGCAATCAAATAGCAATCGGCGGAAAAGCAGGATATGAGAACCCTCGGGAGTAATGATGGCGCCCAATTCCATTGCCAAAAACATTTCTGACTCCATCGAAGACTAGGCCCCATCTGGATTCTGGATCTGGTCCTTCTCCGTGTAGCGGTTCGTCACAATCTTTCATCTTCAAGTACATAACATCCTCGTCTGGGAAATCAAACTTGAGAGATTGGTATTCGTTGAGCGGCTAATAAGCCAAGTGATCGTGAGAATGCTTCCTTTAACGCTCGGTAGCGGTATTGGATGTCATATTCAGATAATAGCATTTTCCCATCGAGCGATTCTCCGGTTAAGGCAGGCTTCTCAAATACGTACTTGATAGGATCCATTTTGGATATTAACCAAGTCGTGTGATTGATCATGTATTGGCGAAGACGTTTTGAAGCCCATACCAAAGCGCAACATGTTTTCTCGAGCATGGAGTAACGAGTTTCACAGTCTGTGAATTTCTTACTCAGATAGTAGATGGCATGCTCCTTCTTACCGGTTTCGTCTTGTTGTCCAAGTACGCAGCCCATGAACTCTTCTAATGCAGTAAGGTATATGATTAATGGTCTTCCTTCATTTGGAGGGATCGATATTGGTGGTTCTAACGGTATTCTTTGATCTTGTCGAATGCTTTTTGGCAATCTCATCCACACAACCTTTGATCTTTGCGGAGAAGCTTGAATATCGCCCACTGTAGCGTCATTTGAGAGATAAATATGGAGATATAATTCAATCGTCAAGAAATCCTCTTACTTGCTTTTCCGCGTGGCGTAGGCATTTCTGAATAGCCTTGACTTTGTCGAATCGACTTCAATTCCTCTTTGTTGACGATGAAACCTAGGAGTTTTCTGATCTTACCCCAAAGGTACACTTGTTAGGATTCATGGAGCTGAAACTTCCTTAGTCGTTGAAACAACTTTAAGAGATAGTCTATATGTTCCTCTTGATTATAGGACTTTGCTATCATGTCCACGTAGACCTCGATCTCTTTGTGCATCATATCATGAAAGAGAGTAGTCATTGCCCTTTGGTAAGTTGCTTTGCATTCTTTAATCAAATGGCATTACCTTGTAGCAAAAAGTGCCCCATGGCGTGATGAAAGAGGTCTTCTCCATGTCTTGGAGCCATTCGATCGATTATAACGGAGAAACCATCCATGAAGGAAAAGGCGTTGAATTTGGCGTACTATCCACTAGCATGTCGATATGCGGAGCGGAAATCGTCTTTTGGACTAGCTTTGTTCGGATCTCGGTAGTCAACACACATTCGACCTTTCCATCTTTTTGGATAGGTACTATGTTGGCTAGCCATTGAGGATACTCAGAAGTGACAAGGAAACCAGCGTCGAGCTGCTTTTGAACTTCCTTTTTGATTTTCTTAGCCATTTCAGGATGAACTCTCCTCAGTTTCTGCTTAACTGGCGGACATTCTGGTCTTAACGGCAAGTGATGCTCTACTATGTTGGTATCCAAACCCGGCATGTCCTGGTAGGACCAAGCAAACACATCAACATATTCTTTGAGAAGACTTATCAGTTTGCTTTTGACACTGCTGTTGAGTGAAGCTCCAATATTGACTTCTTTTATATCTTCCTCAGAACCCAAGTTAATTGCTTCTAGAGGTTCTTTGTAAGGCTGGATGATCCTTTCCTCGTGCTTAAGCAGTCGAGTAATTTCATCTGGGATCTCTTCTTCAACTTCTTCTTGACAACTTCGAGGATTTCAAAGTTGAGAGAGGCGTGGAGTTCTTGCTTTCAATGGGTTTGTCCATTTGTTTAATCTGCATTTTTATTTATGTTGATTAAAAAGTTTTATCATCATTTTTTTTGAAAGTTAATGTGAAAGTGTTGATTAATTTTTCATTATGATGATTTTTTTTTTTTGAAGATTTTTTTTTACTGTGTGTTTTTAGGATTATCATTTCCAGAAAAGGGTAAAAATGAAAATAAACACAGAGAGTGGAAACAAAACAACGCATTTTATTTATGTTTCACAATATGAGCAGGGCCTAAAATACAAACTCATTTGTCTTGGGCAAGACAAAGAGAAATTATTTAAAAGCTAAACCCTATAAAACATCTCTTCGCTTTGGGCGGCGAGAGTTCAAAACAAAAGCAAAGATAAACTACTTAGAGCTATGAACATTAGTCCTAACTTCAACAGGTTTCCAATAGTGACGAACTCCTTGGAAGTCGAGGTACTCGGGTAATTTTCCGCTTGGTTTAACCCTTGAGTAAACTTTGATTCTTTGGTGAGGCTTTGAGGACTACGAGCGATGGCCTTTGCCTTTGGTCTTGCTAAGCGATCTTCTTGATTAACGATCGGGAAGTATGAGAGATAGCCTTTGTACTTCTGTTGATCTTTGTGTTGAATCTTGGGGATGTTCCTTCCGTCTTGAGTGAAGAGACTCGTCGTTGACACTTTCCGCATCGTATCTGAATCATACTCTTGATCTTGATGATCATGTTGATGTAGTGGTAACCGGGATCGGCTTGGTGAAATCCACGGCGTGTTGAAACAGAGATCTTCATTTGGGACCTCGATCATTGATTAGTTTGAGAAGGCGAGTATTCCTCTTCGATTGACTAGGGTAGTCAAAGTCATCACCCCATCCACGTGGGTTGGATATCTTCAATCCGGATTTTGAGCTTTTTGCGAGTATTTCACCATGTAGTCGTATTTGCCACTTGGTTCTCCCAAGGTATCCCAAATTTCAGAGGATGGTGGATTTTCATGTTTCTTGAGGACATGTCTTTGAATTGATCGATCGGTGCATATGATTCCTCTTGAGACACATATTGGGACTATTCAAATAAGTGCTCCATTCTTGATTCGGATGGATCATCTTCATCCTCTTCAATGGTTACAACATTAACCTCTTGCGGAGCAGGGTTTAAGAAACCTCCACTATGAAATACTTCCTTGATCGGGAAGTGCTTCATCTTTCTCTTGTTTTTGTAGAATACGGTGTGAACCCAAGTCCGGTTTTCATTTCATTCTTGCGGGTTTGATAACTTGTCCCCATCCTCGAGTGTTGCCATCTTTCACCATTTGTGCCGCTTTATATGAAGAGATAGATGATCATTTTAGTAGATTCATCTTCTAACGGATTTTACGGGAGATGCGGCGCTTCAATGTCATTAGCGTGATGAAGAAACTGGATAGATGACTTACAAGTAAAGCTTGTTCACCGATGGTCACCAACTTTCCATTCTTGTGAATTTTAATTTCGATGGAGTAGAATTCTTGCCCATCGTGGATCCAAGGTCTTCCTAGCAAGCAACTATCGCATGATACGTCCATGACTTGGAGCGTAATTTTGAAAGTGTGAGGCCAATTGTCATTGGGAGATCAACTTCCCAATAAGCGACTTTCTCGATCCATCGAAAGCTCTTACTATGATGTCGTTGAACTTCATTGGCGTTCCTTTGTAAGCTAAGCGGCGTCGTTTTGGCATTATGTTTAAAGGCGAACTGTATCCACCAATACATTGGATAGGGAATCGGTGGCAAATCATCGAGATGTGCAAGGCCAAGTTGTGATCTTTCCTTCTTAGGAAGTTCTTCGTCACTAAAACTCGTTATTGCAGTTGTTATGTTGGAGCGATCCTCCAAATTGGTGCGTAGTCACATTGTGATCCACATAAGCTGGTCTAGTACTCTCATCAAAGCTTCTCGGTGAGCTTGAGTTAAGGAGTAAAGAGTATTGAAATTTTTGAAGAGTGCATCAATTGGTCTACGACTCGATATTCGCTCTTCTTGATTAGTTTCAAGATCTCGTCAAAGTCTGAATTGATGTTGGTTCCATCAGTAGAACCAATGTTTGTACCTGGGTTAACAATGGGAATCGTTGCAGGATTCTCAGAGGATATGTTAACTTGGTTTTGTTTAACAACAGGAACTGAAGGCGATTTTGGTGGCAATGGAGCGTGTACTCGTCCACTTTGCGTTACTCGTCCGATTTCAGTTATATTGACATTAGCTGGAAGTGTAGGCATGGGTTTCTCCTTCCCATCCTCTATCAAGGTTGCATTGTACTGGTAAGGAATTGCTCTAGTAGAACTGTACGGAACAGGACCAGGTGGGCAAATTACCAAAGGAGATGTTGGAATGTTGGAACCATTGTACGCGATCTCCACATGCTCGGGTATGTTGAAACAAGGGATCACAATGTTTACTTCGGGATTTTCCGAGTTGATATCTGAGACTAAAAGCTCATGCGGAAAATGCCCTATTGTATTTACGTCATGGTCATCTCGGTTTCTGTAAATTTGTAGGTCACCAATGTCTAACAAATGCTGAATATCTGCTCTTATGGTGGGACATCCATGGATATTCTTGGAGCAGATATAGCAAGTGCATAATCATGCTTAGTGAAGGTGCTCATGGTCTTGTATGCTTCATGAAGATGCACCAAGTTTCCTTTGACTAAGTTTACATCGTGACAAGGTACTGTCGTATTCCTTAGCATTAGATTCTTTGAGTGTCCACTATGGTGGGAAGTGGATTGGCTTGCACATTCGGGCTTGTATTTACGAAGGAAGAAGATTAGTCTTTACTAATCTACGTATACGCCTTCAATGCTATGCAATGCTCAAGGTCATGGCTGGTGCCCCTTGGTGAAAAGGGCAAGACATGTCGACTTTGTACCACCATGGTAGTTTTCGGGGACGGAGGTGGTAACCTTATGCATGTCGATTCCTTTCTATCAACGCAGGTAAAGTTACGTATCGTCATGGGAATTGGGTCGGCGGTGACCCGAGGCGTCGATTTTGGTTGTGAAACTGCTGAGCACATTGGCGAGGCTGTTGAGTTTGTTGACTTTGTTGAAATTGCGGAGCAATTCCTGGAGTTGTGTTGACAGTGGGTGCTATGGCGGCTACATCGTTGTTGAATGACATTCTTGCGTGGTTTCCTCGGGATACCATTCCTACGTCATGTTCTTTTTCCTTGGGAGCTGGTTCCAACTTTCTTGGTATTCTTGGAAGATCCTACTTCCTTGGTTAGGCGTCTGTCCGAACCCCTTCTTCTAGTCGCATTCCATGCTTACCATTTTGTTGAAGTCTCGGGAGCGCTAGCGATCATTCGCTCATAGTAGAATGAGTTTAGAGTATTCAAGAATACCTTAGTCATCTCTTTCTCTTCCAAGGGCGGGTTGACTTGGGCAGCAATTTCCCTCCATCGTTGCGCATATTCCTTGAATGTCTCTTTCCTTTTGAGACATGGAGCGGAGTTGATCCTATCAGAGCCATATCCAAGTTGAATTTGTATTGTTGAGCGAAGGCTTTACCTAAGTCGTTGAATGATTGGATATTCGTTGTCTAAACCCATGTACCACTTGATGCGGCACGGTGAGACTATCACGGAAGTAATGAATTAACGGTGATGATCCTCATTGTCGTAGACATTTTCCTAGCATACATTGTAAGATGACTCGAGGACAAGAATTCCCTTTGTACTTTTCAAAATCCGGATTTTGAATTTGTATATTTTACACGAGGGACTAAGAGAGATCACAGGCGCTTTTCCCAAACAATTCTTTCCTTGAATCGTTTTATCTCAAGTGCATTTTGAGGAGTTGTTCACGGAGATTCTCCATTGAACCACGGCGTTCGTGCTATTTCGGAGTGTGATGAACTTCTTCGTCTGCGGTAGTGTGCACTACTGGTGAATTCAACATGATCGGTTGAGAGACCGACATTGTTACTTGTGAAAAGTTATTCCACGTTGTGGAGTGAGCGTGGCGTTTTCTTTGCAAAGTAGGTATTTCAAGCGAGGTTGTTTGAGAAGTCGGTTGGCGAACTCCAATGCCGAAGTTAAAGGCATTCCCATGGATAGCCCTCGGCATCTTTGAAAGGTGAACTCTGCGACGGTAAACCGGAGTAGTAGTATCCTCAAGTTGCTATTTGGTTATGACTTTCGATCTTTGCTTGTTGACTTTCTTTGTGGCGCGAGTTGACCAAAGATGTGAGTCTTTCCACTTCTTCTTGTAGCGTAGTTACGATTACTGAGTTCAACGTTTTCTTGCTCAAAATTCTCCATCATTTTCTTCTTTTGATCCGGTATCGTGCGTTCGAGTTGGTGCGGACGCGCGAGAAACTCTAAGGCGACGACTTGACAATTTTCTATCTGAAAAGTTGAGTTCAAAGCGTGAATGATTAGACTCTAGATGGTAGACTTAAATGCAAAGTATGATGCATGAATATGATTGTAAAGAAAAGAAATTTCCAAAGAATTTATGCTAAGCGAGATATTTCGGCAAATATTTGGATGGAAAACACAAATTTTATTGATTAATGAAGGAAGATTACAACAATTGTTTTTGTTGGAGCATTGCTCACAAATGATACAATAAATGATAAAATTACAAACTAAATTAAACTAATTAAACATCTTCGTTGGATGGCGATCCAAAGGCTTGATGCGACTTCAGGATTTCCTTCCATAGTGAGCTTTTAGTTTGGCTTTCTCGGCTTTTAGCTTGCTAATGACTCTCTTCCACTCGTTGGGAGCGGGCTTGTGATTGTCATTTCCTCGAGCTTTCTTTTCCTTTCCTTGGCGTATTTACGGATGGCGTTATCCTTCGGCGAATCTTCTCATCTTTCTCCATGAGCCATTCATCACGGAAGTAGGCGTCTTTTCATGATCTTTGACTTGCTTCTTGAGCTTCTTATTCTCAAGGTTAGTCTTAAGGAATTTGCTTTCCAAAGCTTCTTTCTCAAACCTTATCTTGGTCAAGGCTTCTTGGTATTCTCCCACAGCTTCAACGGGAAAATTTGTTGATTTGGGCGGCGAGAACATGGGATCCTCATAGCGTAAGGCATTGAAATTCCTTCTCTTTTCTTTATCCAAGAAGTGTAGGTTTCCATGGCTACACAATTCTTTGCCTTACCTTTTCCTTTCTTTCGGATGTAATGCCAAGCTTTGATCATCCTAGCCTTCAATCCTTGGGAATCCTCTCCTTCATGATAGAAGTAGCTTTCTACTGTAAAACCGGGAGGTTTACCAGAATTTGCGTATCCGAGCTGACGTTTTGCTAGGAATGGGTTGTAGTTGATTCCTCCTTTCGTACCAATGAGAATGCGAACGTGAGTTCGGATCTTCCGGTACGCAACGATTTAAATCTTTTGATTTGTTTATAAAGATGCCGCGAGCATCAAGCTTTATTATTTTCAACACAAGAAAGATGATTTAATGATTATGAAAAAGGGGAAAGCTGAAATACCCTCAATTGATATTGGTATGCGTGACTAGCGCAAACTAGGCGTAACGCATTGGGGAGATTCGAGTAGGGGATTGGTATAAAGGGAATAGATGGAGCACCCTAAATATATGTAGTTATCTACACTTTATATATGAATATATTTGATATGTTGTGTGTTTTTAATTGCTATTTCTATGATTGGGAAAGTTTCTCCTTTGGATTTTAAGAGATTATGTGGGATTCTAGGTTTTGTTATTATTGTGCTCGCAAAGATCGTGGATCTTCTGCATACATATCCTAGTGGGAATCGAGCATTTGTAGCTCGGATCTACAGGGTTCTATGGTTTGTTTGGTCTGAGGGAGATAGAAATTTGCTCGGCAAGGATGAGACCTTGTGCCTACGTATTCTTAAAAGGATGTTGAGAAAGTCAGAGCAATCGTAGTTCCCACTTATGCTAGTGGAAAGCAACGGGATGTTAGTAAGAGACAGACAAATGTCATCTTAATGAAAAATGTATCTAATCTATTTCATCACATACATTTTTGAAAAGTTTGATTGATTTAAAATCTTTCGTCGTAAGTATTAGGTGTTTTGCTTGAGTGTACAAGCGTTACCACTTACATGTTTAAGAAAGATGTTTTGAAAAAGATGTTTGAATCTTTTAACTGTAAGCATTGGGTGTTTTGCTTGAGTGTACAAGTGTTACCACTTACTGTTAATAGATGTTTTTTGTTTGAAAAGAGTTTAAAAAGTTTGAAAAGTTTTGAAAAGTTTTTGACTGTATGTGATGTAATGGATGAGATACTTCTTCCATAGAGATGATAAATGTCTAAATCTCAAGGAGAAATTGATTGGATTAAGGGATGCTTTTAAGAAGCCCGTGGGTCCTTGTATTGTTAGCCCAAGAGGAGGCATTCTGAGGGTCATCGAGGGTCATCGAGGGTCATCGAGGGTCCTTGTATGAAGCTCAAGAGGAAGCTATAGGGTATGGCTGTCTTTGGCTTGAAAGGGATTTCACCGAGAAATCATCCTTTTACGAATAAGAGCAACTTCACCGGAAATTTTACTCTGGGTAATTTGAAAGTGATTTCAGGAAACCATCCTTTGGTTCTATCTTAGCGGGTGATTCTTTGTATTGGAAGCCCAATAGGAGGCTGTTAAGAGATTTCCTGTCTCTTTCATTGTATGATGCCCAAGAGAAGGCTAAACTCAATGAGGAGTTCTTTTGAACGAAGCCCAAGAGGAGGCTGACTCAACAGGGGAGTGTTGTCTTATATGAAGCCTAAGCGGAGGCTAACTCTTGTGGGAGAGTTTCTTTGTATAAAGCCCAAGAGAAGGCTGACCCATGTTGGGGATAAGTTATCTTGTATGAAGCCCAAGCGGAGGCTAAACTCAACTGGTGATGAGTTGTCTTGTATGAAGCCCAAGCGGAGGCTAAACTCAACTGGTGATGAGTTGTCTTGTATGAAGCCCAAGCGGAGGCTATACTCAACTGGTGATGAGTTGTCTTGTATGAAGCCCAAGCGGAGGCTATACTGTGGGGAACCTATTGATTAGTCTAATTGTTATGTTATTATTCGACAGTTGTATAAACAGGTGTGTGTGTGTGTGATATGCATTCACAGGAGTTTATGAAGGAAATATAAACAATGCATGATGTTTATTTACAGCAGTTTATGAAATATAAACAAGTGTCTGTGAAACAAACGTTTGAAACGAGCGTAACTTGATTATTTACAAGTTTGAGCGTACAAGGAAATGAATATGTACAAACGAGCTATTTATGTACAAAAATGGATGTACATAGGAGGGTAGGACTTACACCATAAGGGAGGCCCATTGATTTGAAAGCATTTCACGAGGAATAATGCTCCTTTCAATACCAATGGTATTTAGTGTAAAATGTACAGATGAAACAGAAATGATTGATCAAAGTTTATACGTAAAAGTATTTTCAAAGAAAGAGTATCAGTATTATACGGATAAAAGTTTTGAAAAGAAGTATACATGTTATGTCTGATAAAAGTGTTTGAAAAGAAGTATACATGTTATACGGATAAAAGTTTGTTTAAAAAATGTTTGACAAAAGTTTGATATGTACAAGGAAATATTATGTACATAAAAGAATGTTATGGGACTTACACCGTGATGGAGGCCCATTGGTTTAAAAGAAAATTTTGCTCAGGAGAAACCTTCCTTTAGAACCAATGGATTCAGCGTATAGACAAACGAATGAAAAACAAATGAAAGAAATTTGTTTACGTTTGAATGATAATTTGAATATGTACAAGTAAAACTAAATATGTACATAAAGGATTGGGACTTACACCATAAGGGTGGCCCATGATCGATCGAGAAATTCGAGAAGAAACAAATCCAGTTTTATCGTTTTGAATCGGATTGATCATGGTAAAAGATGCAAGTTTGATGAAATGTTTTGAAAAATGATTTGAAAATGTTTTGAAAATGTTTTGAAATGTGAGGTTCATTTATGAAAAGTTTTGAAAAAAATCGGAAGTCGAAAACTTGAAAAATTCACCTTTTAAGGAGGTTTGAAAAAGTGTTCAGAACATCGTTTTCGGCTCGATTAAAATTTAATCAGATGAAAATATTTTTGGATTTTTTTGACATAATCATAAAATATATATATTAAATGACAAGTGTGCAAAAAATCATCTCAAAATGAGAAGTTTTGATTGGTTAAAAAAATTGTTGAAGTTTGATAAAAAAAACATGAAAATATTGAAGTTTTGTGAAAATGAATGAAAAAATGGTCTTTGGGTTTTGAACCCATGACCTTGAGGTGTACCACGTGGCGAAAGAACTTATGGGCAAGCATACAACCACTAGGCCAGCGTTTGAATGTGTTAGTGGATTAAAACAGCGTTGATATAATATTGGTTAATTTTGAAAATTTAAAAGCGAAGAACACATGAACACGCGAATTTTACGGGTTTGTGTTTGATTTTCAGTTTGATTGATCAAGCTATCTCCCTCGTTTCTCAATGGAATTGGACGATGTAAACATCAAAGTCACTCTTTTTCCTCACGAACACGATGGCATATGTTAATTTCATTTATTTTAAGCCCGAATGTTTTGATTCGAAGAACACTTATGAACCCTAAAGCGATTTTCAAATTAAATGATGGATTGTTCATGATTGTTTGATTTTGTTGAGGGTTATCATTCGTTATTAGTGCGAGAAAACAAATGGCCAAGAGCTTTTCTCAATTGGTGCAAGGAATATGGAGTTTGAAGTTCGTGTTCTAACTGGAAAAGTTGAGATCGAATTACATTCTAGAGCACTTCCGTTGTTGTTTCTTGATCTTTAGAGCACCAACGGCATGTAAGGATGCTATGAGGATGGCACGCACCTCTTGAATCAAATGGATTGTTCTCTGAAGTCGACCTGCACAAGCTTGAAAACAAAACGGAAATCGATGTGTAAAGCTGTTCTTTGTTCTTGTTTTGGATCAACTCCATGATGTATATGGATTGTGTGGATCATTAGAACAACAATTTCTCCAGCCAAACTTGAAATTCGATTCCTAAGTCAGTTTTGAAGTTTTGAAAAAATGGAAATTGAAAACTGGTTTTAAGCTTAGTTCAGTTTGATTTTAGGCTTGCAACAAGTTTGTTAATGATTATACAACATGTATGACACCAAAGATCATCATGTTTTCAACTGATTTTTGAAAATGCTATGTTTGGCAATTTTGCTCTAATTGCTTGATTTTCAAGAAAGTGGAAGAAAGCATGTTTTTGTGAAGTTTCTTGGTGTTGATTTCTCTTGAAATGGTGATCCTTTTATAGGCCAAAAGTCTGAATTGTTAGGCAAGGAAGTACATGGCATTTGGATATTCAAAGAAAGCTTAGAGGCAAGATTGTCATTTGTAAAGCAAAGGAAGGTTCCTTTTTACCATGTGTGAATTTATCAAACTTGATCCAATCTTCAATCATCACTTTTCACTGATGTTTATCAGTTTGATGAGTCAATTTGGCAAGGTGGCAAGTGGTTTAAATGCAAAAACACAAAATGACCTATAATTTTACAAGTTTGTACTTGAAAATTATGGATTTTGGAGCTCTAAATTTCAAATGCAAAAGTGTATCTAGACTCCATGGATTTGAGAGTTCTTGGACATTTTGGAAAGATTTTTTCATGATCTACAACTTTCATGTTTTGAGTTTTTTCAAATTCCAATTGGAACTAGGTGAAAAAATGGCTTGAAGTTTGGAAAAAATGTGAAATTTCAACACTTAGAAATTTTTCTAAGTTATAGAAATTTTGACTTTTTGTTGACTTTTCCAAATTCTTTGATTTTTTATGATCATGATGGATTATTTGAAGTATTTTGATGATTGAAAAAGTTTTGTTTTGAAAAATTTGACCAAAAGTCAAAGTTTGACTTTTCTGTGCAGATGAAATTTCATCAGACGTTTCTGAAATTGACTGATGAATTCTGTGAACCTCTGTGATGTTTTGAATCCAGAAATTAGGTCAAGATGTTATATCTAAGTTATAATGACCAATCTCTATCCAAAAACGTCAATTACTGCTCAAAAAATCAGAGAATGCATATGCTCGACCAAAACCCTAATTGGTCGATCCTCGATTGATCTATGAGAAAAATGGATATCTGAGGATTGAAGGCTGATGATTTGATCAAGATAGATCAAATGGAGTGAGAAAATCTCAAACCCTAATTGGTTAGCCCTTGAATCAGATGAAAATCTGATGAAACCCTAATTTTGACCTGTGAATGCTATACCCGATTAATGCTGTTTGAACTGTTAGTTATGCAATAATGCAAATGTAAGGTGGTATATTAGGTCAAAATTTGGGGTATGACACATGCGAGTGGGTGTCAATTCAGAATTGTACGCATACTGTTTGTAGAAAGCATCTGCTAAGTTACTCCAAGTACGGATGCGGTCATTCTCTAGCTGATAATACCATTCCAATTGGGTTCCGGACAAACTCTCTTGAAAATAGTGCATCCACAACTTTCTGTCATCAGTGTGGGGATTGATCTTCTGGACATAGAACTTCAGATGCAGTTTCGGACAAGACATGTCATCATACTTAGCAAAAGTTGGAACTTTGAACTTGGGAGGAATCACAACACCAGGACAAGACTCAGATCATCAAAATTCAGCCCGGACATCTTCAGGTTTTCCACAGCATTCAAACGGTCTTCAAGTTGCTTGTACTTTTCATCTTCATCAGAGTATTGGCCATCATCATAGACTTTTTCAGGCTCATGCTGACTACCTTCACCATCACCCTTGTTACTTTGCTCATCCTCCTTCTTGACACTTCCTTCAGAGAGCTCAATTCGACTAACCACTCTAGGACCACCTTTGTAGCGTCTGCCCATGTTGAGAAGACCAACAACCTTCTTCTTTCTGTTGATGAGCTTCTTCAGATCTTCTTGGCCTTGGACCAAGCTGGTGAACATCTGTTGAAACTGAGCATTCTGAGCCTAAAGATCTTTGACAGTTTGTTCAAGATCCATTTCTGCTAAAATAAATAGCGAGCAAATGAGAAAACCAATCTTCAATGTACCTGTGATGCAATGTTATGCTATGATATGCAATGTTTATGCGGATGCAATGCAATGTTTTCAAGGACCTTAGAGATTTAAATTTGTTAAACAAGCAATGAACAAACATTTATTAGTACTCTTTTTATTCTTTTTCTTCTTAAGTACAAAAGATAGTTCAAACAAATAAAAAGAAAACATATAAATCCTAAAGCTCTAAGTCTCCCATGGGCGCTTCCTCTTGGTGCCGATGTAGGCGTTGATGTTTCGCTCCTCGTGAAGTAGCTTGGTCAACTCTAACACTTTCTTCTCACTTGCATAACACTGAGCTTCAAAGGTATCCCTCTCTTCTTTAATCTGAATCCAGGATCTCTTCAAGTCTTCAAAATCAGGCATGTCGGGATGGAGGACGGTATAGTACGTCACCTATAGCAGGTTCCATAATTCTTGGTAAAATAGGCGTGAATGGCATCATGAGGTTTTGAGCTCGAGCTCACCCATTCGAGGTAAGGTTCCCAAGGAATGGAGTTGGTGCCCCAAAGTCTTGGTATCGTCTTCTTTACCATGCCCCAAGCATGTATAAACCTTCGATAATTCGGAGATCGTGATTGTAGTCGAACACAATATCTTGGAGAAGCATATCATGTGGACCATCTCTTCGAGAAAAACCAAACTGACGTAGAGCTAAAGAAGGGTTGTAAGTAATACCTCCCCTTATGCCAAGTAGTGGTACATTAGGGAATTCTCCACAACGCTCAATGAAGGTGAAGTCCTTTGAGAGAAAAGACTCCAACGGATATCTGAATGAGAGAGTGACATTAACCTTTGAGACCATCTCAACCTTTGTTCATTCTTCAAAACTGATGGAGGAAGGTGCGAAATAAACCACCTAGAAAGTAACGGTATGCAACACATGAGAGTTCCTTGTCTCTTAGTAGTACGAGTGTGGAGAGAATGTAGGATATCTCCAAGTAAGGTAGGCACTGGATTGCGGGTAAGGAATAACTTGATGGTGTTGACATCTATGAATTGATCCGAGTTAGGGAATAGAACCAAACCATATATTAGCAAGGCCACAATGTCTTCAAATGCATGGAAACTCATAACTATGAGGAATTCTCGGGCTTTCTTAATCAGGAACTTGGCAAGTAAACCCTTAACTCCACTTCTTGTTTCCCAATTGGCTTCAATGTCTGAGCACTTAAGATGTAAGGTGGATGCGATGTCTTCGTACCTAGGAACTTTTTCTAGACCGGTGAATGGCATTTGGTCAAGAATAGGTATCCCAAGTAGCTTAGAGAACTCTTCCAAGGTAGGAACCAACTGATAATCCGGGAATGTAAAACAATGGTGTTTCGGATCGAAGAACTGGAATAGGACATGCATCATATCTTCTTCAAAACCAGAGATAACCAAGTCAAGTAGATAACCATGTCTTTTGATGAACTGAGCATGATCAGGAATTTCTGAAACCAATTCTTTGAGCTGAGAAGGTGTACCCATGAAGTTGATTCGGATAGTCTTTCTAGAAGCCATAATCCCTACAAAACAGAGCAAAGATAAATCCCTAGGTCCTTGAAATAGTTAGAAATGATATGCAATGCAAATGATGTCATGATGTCATGTTGAGCACACACAAACAATTCACACAATGAGCCTAGGGTTAAGGCTTGCATGAGGTATAGGTGATTACCCCACCAAAAGTTTGAGTTGGTTCATCCTGTCCTATAATAGTAACCGGGTTCTAGGAATCTCACATCATTGATCTTTCTCGTAGGCGTTTATTTCAATACGACTACCAAGTGGTCGACCGAAAATATCCCAAAAGTCTGATCTCAATGAGCGTAGCATCGAGTATCAACCAACCTTAGTCTGCACCAAAGCCGACCATCTCACTACCTTCTAATGGCCAAGATGGGTCAATTAAGGTTCTAAAAGTTTAGTTAGCGCTTGATGACACCACGCAGAAGCCAAATACTATCCTCAACTTGGGAATGAAGAGTATTAGGACATCCAAAGTGTCACGCTAACGTAGCCATCATGTTGACCGTTTTGATATCGTCTAACGGTCGCGACGATTTATTGCTACTTACCTAAAGGAAACCGGATCCGGTGTAGGATCCCCCACAAATATAATACCCAAGCAACCCTTAAAGATAAAGCAAGCAAGTCAAACAGAAAGCAATAAAGGTGATCTAGAAATCCTTAAGGCATTCTCTCTTTAGGGTGTCTCCCCGGCAGAGTCGCCAGTTCTGTAACACGGTGAACTGACTTTGTAGAATTTTTGTATCGCAAATGTGCAGATAGCAAGAGTCGCCATCGACTTTTATTTTTATCCAATTAAGGGAAGGTAAAAGTACAGGAAAAGACCTTCGTTAGATTCTGAGTAAGGGAGAAGGTTATGAAAAGGGAAGGTATTAGCACCCCTTTCCATCCGTAGTTATCTACGGGCTCTTAGTTGCTCTTAGATCACTTTTAAAATTGTGCTTTGTGTGTTTGACAAAATGTTTTGAAAAGGCATTTCGCTTTGACTTTGTAATGATTCATGTAGGAATGTATACAAAGTGTTCGGAAATGTTTCGTTTTGAAAAGAGTTTGAACTTTGACAAAAGTGTGAGGTGTGAAAAGTATTTTGATAGAGCAAGCAACTAAAAGTCTTATTACCTACTCAAAATTGGTCGTTTTCGTGTTATTTTACGTTCCTTTAGAATAGCGCTATCCATACCATTAGTTGGTAGGTAACTCTATTCATTGGATGTAGAAGGGACATTCGAAGGGACATCGGATGGTCATAGAAGGCAACTTGTAGGAGTATCCTAGCACATTCGAAGGGACTATCATCATTTTTCGTAGGCGACAATCGAGGGTCAAGATCATGTATTCGGAGGCGACATCGTGGGTCTTATGATCTTTGTATCGAAGGGACTATGATGATTTGTTTTGAAGGCAACGGTGCTAGAATACCTCTACGTTCGAGGGACATGACCATTTGAATTCGTATAGGCAACGAGAGAGAATTACCCTAAGGGGTGCATGTGTGAAAAGAGTGTGTTGATTCGAATATTTTTATCTTGGAAAATTAGTGGGCTATGTCGATTTTAGTCTTGCCATACACGCCTAGTTACTAGCAGTTTATAGGGTGCGAAAATTAAAATGTGGAATGTAAAGATGCGGAAAGATAAATGTCCTACGCTATTACATGGCTTTGGGGCAGATACATAATTTAAACTTGCGGAAAATAAAAACCTAATTTAAACTATTAAATCCCATGAGCAATTACATTATTGGAAAAAAGAAAACAGTAAAAGAAACCGTCTGAAACGGAATAACCTATGAAAAGATAAGAAAATCGGAAAATACGATGAAATCGAACAAGAGGAAAATATTAGTAAAAATGCAAATTTTTAGATGAGAAAATATGACATCTGGAAATAACATAAATATGCTAAAATAATTTTTTGGGATTTTTTAGATGCATTTTAATAATTTAAAACTAATTAAAATTGATTTAAATGCTAAATTATGAATAAAATAAAATATGCATGCAAAATAATATTTTTTAGTTTTATAAATTAAATAAGTATTTTCTGAAAATAAATGCAAAAGGAAAAAATATTTTGATGATTTTTAATGCATGAAATAAAAATATTGAAAAGAATTAAAATTATATGCAAAATATTAAATAATATGAAAATATGAAAAAAAGAGTTTGCAAACTTGTAAAACCAAATGCCATGGCCAAGGATCGAACCGGAGACCTTCCACTCACAACCCCACGCCTTTGCCATCTGATCTGGAGCGCACGCGTGTCATTGAATCGGAACGGACGATGGATAAACAAGTGTCGCCTTCCTGTTGCACCAATCACGCGCCAAGAACTTCATCGTTCTCATTTGAAATCTGGGAATTTTGCGTCGGCCTCAGAGCGACGCTATGACCCCTGCAAATTCCAAAATCCAGCACAAGCAATATAAATTCAATTCAAAGGCATGGTTCGATTAGATTCATCATTCTAAACATGATGGTGGTATTCGTTTTGCCCAATTTATCCTATTTCGTGTGATCCCAATTCGGTCCATGGAACCCTAGCTATGGCAAGTTTCGATTCCGGTCATGAAAATCCAATCAAACTATGCAGAAAGCTTGCAAACTTCCATCTAAACACAAAACAAACCACAAAACATGTTAAAAATGCATGAGAATTAAAATACGATTTTGAATTTTTCTTGAACAAACCGAATTCGGATTCTCCAATTCTTGATGGTTTTGATCAATGTGAGGGTCTGGATCGACTCAAGAGATATCAAGGAATGCAATGGACACCTCAAAATCGATTGAAAACGGCTGGAACTAGGGATGCTTGTAGCTTGTAACCCACGGTTTTTTGAGTTGCAATAAGGGTTTCTCCAGCCAAATTCTCTACCCTAATTCGTATGGCATGAGTTATGTATATATAGTAGAAGGATTTGGAGTTAATTTGAGGAAGAATCAATCACTAATCAATGCAAATCAAATTTGATTTTGTACAAAATCAAATTTTCATATTTTGATCAATTTTCAATCAAATCTTGCCATACCAATCCAAATTTCGAAATTTGCTGGCTTTGTTGAGTTACTTGGATCTCAAGGAAGAGAGAAAAATCAATTTTGCATTTAATTATGATTTTATACTTTATTTTTGAATTTAATTTGTATTTAAATGAATAAATTCCAAATTAAATAGAAAAATAAAATAAAAATTCGTGGCATTGGGCTTGGATATTCCTAATTGTATAAGGAACAAGTTTGGATGAAGAAAAAGTAAGCCCATTTGCAAAAAAAATTATTTTTAGAAGCATCTCTCTTTGTGCACTCTTTCAAAATTGCCCAACTTGTGAATGGTGTATCTTGCTCAATTTTCCACATTTTTTAGTGTTCTTGGACTTTTTGGAAATCTCTAAGAGTCCTCTAACCAACCTTTTTGGTCTCATCTCAATTGGAGTTTCCATGCTCAATATATCTTCAAAACAAAATGTTGACTTTTTGTTGACTTTGAAAATGACCTGTAATGTTTTGAGCCATACCTCTCAAATGAAGCATTTTTTGGACATTCTTGTGAGACATGAAGTTGTAGAGAATTGAATTTTCTTCAAAACAAGAGGTGGTGGAAAAATTTCTGAGAAAGTATGAGAAAGTTATGATTAGTCAAGATTCAGTTGACTTTTCACCTAGAAACCCTAATTTAGAAAGTTTGACTTTTGAGCAAATCTTGAGTTTTCTTGATGAATCATGATCAACCCTTGATCAAATGATGAATGTAACTTCAAAATGAGGATGTTGACCAAAAATTATGAAGTTTGACTGTATGTTGACCACAGTTGACTTTTTGTCCAATACAACTGATTTTCAACCATCTGAGCAATTGTCTGAGCAATCTTGACTTGTGAGGCTAGAAACTTGACATGGAGAATCTTTGAAGCATATGAGGAGGCATGATGAACATTGGAGATGTTGGAATTCCATCTGAAGCTGAGAATTGCCAAACCCTAGTTTGGGTTGATTGTCTAGGAGAGGGTTTGTCTGATTAACCTTTGAGGAATCCTTGAGTATGGATGTATGGAATGTCTTGAGAAGATGGAGGGCAAATTTTGGGGTATGACAGCTGCCCCTGTTCAATCTTCTTGTACTGGAAGGTTAGATTGACATACTTGTCTTTCGTGACCTGGAGGTAGAAGATGATACTTGACTCTCGGCCTTGGACATCTCGCGCCGACTCCAACCGATATCGTGAGATGTGAGGCCCATCAACCTCAGAACCCATCTCATAGTATGCTGAGTGTCAACGAAGGCACCATTCCGAAGAAGAAAACCCTGAAACCAGTGGTATAACAATGGTGCATAGCAGTTTACAACCCCACCTTTCCCCTTGAAACTTCTGGATTGGATAGAATGATAAACATCTCCTAACAGAGTCGGGACAGGATTCCGCTGGATGAAAATGGAGATGGCGTTCATGTCGACAAATTTGGGCTCATTCGGGAATAAGCACATCCTGTAGATGCAATAGGCTAGAATGGCATTGAAGCTCTTCCAATCCTTCTTGGCAACTTTGGTATTAGCTTCCCGTAGAAGAAAACCCAAATGAAAACCTTTCACAGCACCCTTGCTTGCGACATTAGCGGTCACCACAGATTTCTCCAAATGAAGAGCTTTGGCATTCTGACCATCGGTTGGTCTCTCCGTAGAAGCATGGAAAGGCACTTAATGCAGAATAGGAATGTCCAGGATACTAGAATACTTCTCCAATGTAGGCATCAACAAATAATCAGGGAATACAAAGCACCTTGTTAAAGGTAAAAGGTGAACGGATTCTGGCTAAACGATTTACTCTTTTGATTTGTTTATAAAGATGTCATGAGCATTAAGCTTTATTATTTTCAACACAAGAAAGATGATTTAATGATTATGAAAAGGGAAAGTCAAATACCCTCAATTGATATTGGTATGCGAACGACTAGCGCAAACTAGACGCAACGCATTGGGGAGATTCGAGTAAGGGGATTGTTATATAAAGGAATAGATGGAGCACCCTAAATATATATAGTTATCTATAGCTTTATATATGAATATATTTGATATGTTTGTGTGTTTTAATTGTTATTTCGTGATTGGGAAAGTTTCTCCTTTGGGATTTTAAGAAATGTAGATTATGAAGGATTCTAGGTTTTGTTATTATTGTGCTCAAAGATCGTGGATCTTACGCATACATATCCCTAGTGGGAATCGAGCATTTGTAGCTCGGATCTAAAGGGTTCTATGGTTTGTTTGGTCTGAGGGAGAAAGAAATTTGCTCGCCAAGGATGAGACCTTGAGCCTACGTATTCTCAAAAGGATGTTGAGAAAGTCAGAGCAATCGTAGTTCTCACTTATGCTAGTGGAAAGCAACGGGATGTTAGTAAGAGACAGACAAATGTCATCTTAATGAAAAATGTATCTAATCTATTTCATCACATACATTTTTGAAAAGTTTGATTGATTAAAATATTTCATCGTAAGCATTAGGTGCTTTGCTTGAGTGTACAAGCGTTACCACTTACATGTTTAAGAAAGATGTTTAAAAAAAAGATGATTGAATCTTTTAACTGTAAGCATTGGGTGTTTTGCTTGAGTGTACAAGCGTTACCACTTACAATTAAGAGATGTTTTTGTTTGAAAAGAAAAAAGAGTTTGAAAAGCTTTTGACTGTATGTGATGTGATAGATGAGATACTTCTTCCATAGAGATGATAGATGTCTAAATCTCAAGGAGAAATTGATTGGATTAAGGGATGCTTTTAAGAAGCCCGTGGGTCCTTGTATTGTTAGCCCAAGATGAGGCATTCCAAGGGTCATCGAGGGTCATCGAGGGTCCTTGTATGAAGCTCAAGAGGAAGCTATAGGGTATGGCTGGCTTTGTGTTAAAAGGGATTTCACCGAGAAACCATCCTTTTGGAATTAAGAGCAATTTCACCGGGAAATTTTACTCTTTGGGGATTTGAAAGTGATTTCACCGGGAAACCATCCTTTCAGGGTTCTATCTTAGCATGGGTGATTCTTTGTATTGGAAGCCCAATAGGAGGCTGTTAAGAGATTTCCTGTCTCTTTCATTGTATGATGCCCAAGAGAAGGCTAAACTCAATGAGGAGTTCTTTTGAACGAAGCCCAAGAGGAGGCTGACTCAACAGGGGAGTGTTGTCTTATATGAAGCCTAAGCGGAGGCTAAACTCAGATGAATGAGTTTTCTTATATGAAGCCTAAGAGGAGGCTAAACTCTATGGGGAGAGTTATCTTGTATAAAGCCCAAGCGGAGGCTAAATTCATGCTGGAGATGAATTATCTTGTATGAAGCCCAAGCGGAGGCTACAACTGTGGGGAACCTATTGGTTAGACTAATTGTTATGTTGTAATTATACAGTTGTATAAACAAGTTTGTGTGTGAGGTATGTATTCACGGAAGTTTATGAAGGAAATATAAACAATGCAAGATGTTTATTTACAGAAGTTTATGAAATATAAACAAGTGTCTGTGAAACGAACGTTTAAAACGAGCGTAACTTGATTATTTACAAGTTTGAACTGTGTACAAGGAAGTGAATATGTACACGAACGAATAATTATGTACAGAGAGAGATGGATGTACATAGGGGGGTTGGGACTTACACCATAAGGGTGGCCCATTGGTTTAAAAGCAGTTT